>JAEIFV010000292.1:0-357600 GCA_018904265.1 Lordiphosa collinella | reverse complement strand
AATTCCACTTTTTGTGGTTTACTTCATTTTTGTCATTAAGTTTCGTTGCCGAAAACCTGGTCGGGCGGAGCACACACCCGCCGCATAAAGCATCGAAGTTGGCTTTACTTTAGCGTGTAGTTTTCCCAGCTCCGGCCTGCTTTCATCTGGGTTTTGGGTCTTGGGCGCAAACCAACTAATTTATTCATGACATCATCATTAAGATGTCGTGGCGCCTGTAAACCTTTTGCTTTGATCCTGTCGTTGCTCACCTTTAGCCCCTCCGGATGGCGACACTGACAAAGCTTTTCGAGTTTCCGTTTGCTCTTATTTATGTTTATTTTGCGTTGAGGCAAGGCAACTGCTTTGTTTATGTTGCTGTCTTTTGAGGGAAGGCTCGACGAGGCGGCTAAAGCTGTGGGTTGATTTCCCAAGCTCCTATGAATTTTAATGAGTGTATTAACATTTCGCAACGTGTAGGGTTGACTTATATGAGTTGTATCTTGTGTCTTTGATGCTGAGGATGCCAACTTGATGATGGAGCGTGGGAGCATTGAACCCACTCCTTAAGGAACTAAGACTAGGAAGAACTTTTTGTTTATTTATAATGCAAAGGTGGTTTAGTATTTCATGTGACTCTGCAAGCCCTTCATCCGTAACTTTTTAAATTTAAATAGTTAAGACATTAGTGACATTCCTGAAAGTGATTTGCTTTCGATTTTGATTTGCTTTGGATTTCGTGCATCAGCTGCTCACGCCTGCTCCATACAAATTGAGCAGTGTGCCCAGAAAAAGTAAGGAAACTACGAAATCGACATCGAGGCTGTAATCCAAAATTTGATTTCATTTTAGTGTGACCATTTTCTTCCACCCTGCACTTGGCAGTAAATTCTGCTGATACTTAAATGTGGAAAAGTTGTAATTTTTTCGCATTTTAAATTTGAGTAATTAAACGAGCTGTGTATTTATCGTTTGCATTTTAGAATGCCTACACCCAAAAAAAAATCCCTTTCTAAAAAAGTCCAGAATCGCCATAAAATTAAGAAATCGCCCTGTCGCGCGAGACGGTGTCGAAATGACAGTGAAGAACGCAATCAAGACCGGTGGTGCAGCCGCCAGGTCGTGGGTTCGAATCCCATTCAAGGCATTGACATACAAATTATTTTCCTTCTTTTTTCTTTTTGTTTCTTAGTTATGTTGCTTTTTAAATTTTCTATATTTTTCCGATATTTTTTACAATGCACTGAGGTTTCAAATACGTTTATTCGTCAAACGCGAAGCTCGTTACTGCAAGCATCTGTCCTAAAATTTAGAAATTATTTTCTTGTTTTTAGGTAAAGACAAGTGCATCGTTTTTTCTAATTTTTAGAAATTTTTTTCTCAATTTTAGGGCTTTATATTTTAATGGTTAGTTTTTTTAAATTTAGGTCAAAATTTCACCAATTTAGGAAAATTTTCTTAAATTAAGGGCAAAACCATTTTATGTCTAGATTATCTGAAATCTAAGAAAAAAAATTTTCTGAGTGTACGAGCCTATTATACAAATAGACCAGCGGCCTAGAGGACCTGGTCGATGTCATAAGTGCTAGAGTTTTTGGAATGTGTTCGTGATTACTTATTTGCATAATCTTCTTCAATTCTTTGTCCTGCCTTTTCCTCTTAAGTTCTGCCAAATGGCATTAGTCATTTCGCTTGACCTTAATCAAATATATAACCTTTTGAAATAACTTACTTAAGACAAACTTAAGACCCAAAAACTTACTTAAAAAGCATAGAACACTAGATTTCACAATTTAATTCAAAATTGTTTGGTTTCCCTAGCGAAATTGGAGAGTGGAGCTTAAATTGCACTATCTTAGAGGTGGTCAAAGAATTTAAGTATCTTGGAGTAACATTATCCCCCAATATGTCTTTTGCCAAGCACCTGGAACAAAAGCTGAGAGACTCGAAAATAGCAATCAGCAGCACCTGGAGATCACTTTATTGCAAAAACAACAAAAACTCAAGTACGAAATACAGAATGTTTGAGGCAACATCAAAAGCAATTATGTGTTATAGAGCAGAAGTCTGGGGATATGCCAATGCGAAGACGTCGAAAAACTTCTTCCTTAAATGTATCTACAAACTCTAGGAACACATTTTCGATACATAAACAAAATAATAAAACTGGAAGAGAATAGGCTGCGCTGTCTTGTTGTGAAAACACTTTTGGAGGGAAGAGCGCAATTTTCAAATCATGGGAAGGCCTTGCTCGGGACTTTGGAATCAACTTGGATCTGTCGCGGCCCGATACTTGGAGCATCGCCCAAAACTACAAAAACTAAAAGAAAAACATAGCCGGGCTCCAGCTTTCTATTCAAAAAGTAAATAAAACGCAAAACAAAAACAAACAAAAAAACAACAATGATGGAAGCCAACAACTACTACAATGACCAATACGACTGCAGGAAAATTTCAAATATTTTTAAAGCTCGGACAGAGATGCTGGGCTTAATTATTTTCCCCACAATCAGAATACAAATGAGTTATGCACACTTGGAATCTACGGGGAGAGGGAAGACGTGGCTGTTCAACCTGTCCAATGTTAAAGAGGCTCCGATTGAATATATGGGGCAAAACCGTGCAAAAAGAAATGGAATTCAAAGTGGTATTAAACGGATCAGATGGGGAAAGTTTGTAAAAATTCCTCACAGAAGCAACCCGCTACAAAGAAAAAATAATTTTTTGAAATTTTTACTTCTAAAGTCCTTAAGACTATCTAATGTCATCAAACGAGCGTAAAAATTAAATATAAATTATTTGTTACATTTTAGTATGCAGACGGTTCTATTGCCATGCTATTTATATCACCTTCTTTATGTAATAGATTTAATTTAGATCAATGTACACAAAATCGAAATAAAATCTAAAAAATCAATAACAAAGAAGAACTACTACTAATACAGACAGAGGGACAGACGGACACGGCTATATCGACTCGGCTGTTGATGCTGATCAAGAATATATACTTTATGGGATCGGAGATGCTTCCTTCTGCCTGTTGCATACATTTGCACGACTTTAATATACCCTCTTAACTCTACGAGTAACGGGTATAATGAAATCAGGTACGTTCCATCAACTGCTTTTGATTTGCTTTCACAGGGTAATGTTGATTGGCAGGCTGTTTTTGGACCTTTTTTCCAAAAAAATCTTATGTGAAAACAGGGAATAGTTATTTAAATTCTTTTTTTATTTTATTAAGGACGTATTGAATTAATTTAAATAAATTTTTCCTTTGGAAGGAGGGCTTTTCAAAAAAGTTGTCGGCCTTCAAAGTTGGACGTCGAAAACAAGGTATGCTGCTGGCAGCACATTTATACTACTTTGGATCGTCTGAAATGGAAAAAGTAAATGGCGTTAGATTCAGTACAAATGTCATTCGGGCCCCTATTTCAATCATAATTTTGCGATTTTTTTTTTACAAAATGGCGACCATTGAAAGATGAAAAATCGATTTTGGACAATTTTTTTTGTAGTTTAGTGTAAAAAAAATAAAAAAATTTTAAATATATGATTAAAATAGGGGCCTTAATAGTTACAATTCAGCGTCGATTGCATTTTGTTTCATCAAAATCGGTTCAGAACTACGGGCGCAATCAGTGCCGCCAGCTCGAAAACGTGGTTTCGAAATAAATGCGTTTAAAGCAGCGATGTTCCTCCATAGCCCGGGGGCCGAGCGCAATCGGCTATTTACACACACACGAGCTGAGCGCATGCCGAAATCGGCCATTTGAGCGTAAGCAGAGCAGGCGAAGTGATTCAAAATGATGAGACGACAAGTCAAATCGGCAAGTCCATGTAATTTTATTCATGTACTTCGGATAACAGCAGAAATGGTGAAAATGTTGAGGCTATGTTAGCATTGACTGAGTTTCGGACTACGATGACTAGAATGACTCTAATTTAGAAAATTTAGTCATGAATAGCAAATGCATACATAGGTGTGTATAAAGCACACAATAACTTCATCTTTCTTCAAACTTTGAGTGACTTTCTTTATATTTAGGCTTGCGGAGAGAGCTTACACTGCAGCTAGCAGTCAATACCAATCTTTAAACATTCCAGAGCCCTTAGCTAAAAGCTGCCAGGCACTCCATCAATCAACCTTATGGGGGAAAGCAACTCTAGAAACTTCCACAAGATTGCCCCACGCGTTAGAGCTCAACCCTGGGACGAAAAATTGCGGAGAAGACGTCTTCAACATTTACTACTTTTAGGAGATCGCTAAAGCATATTAAGAAAAAAAACTGAGTTGGCCACAACTAATTTACGGGCCGGAAATGTAGTTTTGGGTGATTTTTTATTCCATTTGGATGCATTGCAAATTGGAAATCACTCGTTTCAGGAAATGGACAAGCGAGATAAATCCCTTTTTTATTAACGTTTAAATGCCAAGCGACTAAAACTTTTATGTTAAATATTGTTTCTTTAATTGCAAAAAGAATAAATAATGGACTTATCTCCCACAATTTATTATTTACAATTTTCAAAAAACTTGAACTTATATCGGTAGGTACCGGTACGTTTGGAGAATACTGTAATATAAAAGCGCCTGGCAGTGCTCCGTGATCGTGTAACTGAAAACCGAAATAAATTAAATAAAATACGGACGTTCGCTAAATAAAGGTCAAAAAAAAAAAGCAAACGAAGAGGAAATAAGCCAAAATATCGATAGCAAATGGATGAATAGTCATAACAACCTTTTGGGCACGAAGCCCAAAGTCAAAGACACGACGCAGCTTGAGCAATCTGGCAGTCCTGGTATTGTTTTTATGTGCCGGTGTTAGGGCAGTTCAAAGCTGGGCTGTGTCGCTTTGATATCGCACACCAATACACTCTCACTTTTTGGCCTCACTCTTCTTGAACATCGCTGATTTAAAGTTTGCAGTTGCTAGGCAAATCGGGTCACTATGGGTCATTAAAAGGGCTATATCTTCGAAAGTATTTCGAATTTCAATCCTCTTAGGACGATATTCTCGAATGTCCAAAAATATGTAAAAAATCGAAAAAGTTTTTGCCAAACCCCTTAAGGGATTTAACGGCCCACGTTATCCGTTCTTCTGTAACTATTTTAATTATATGGCTAACTGAGTCATTTCTGGTCCTAGCCATGGATTCTTCAGGCTATGAACACCCGGGAAAGTATGTGTCTAATAAAAGCTTCAAGGAGTCAAGACTGGATCAAGCCCAGGTTCCATCAGCGTTTTGTAGATGACCTAGGTGGGTAGGCGGTCCCGCCAGAATTTTACGAAGTCCCGATAACTCGGATGTCGATTCAATGCCACTACAGTAATTTGCCCACTACGAGCGTTTGGCTTTCCGTAATGCTGTACCGCCGAAAATCGATCAGGGCTGCAAGAGTACAATTGGTGCCCATCGCTGGATAAAACGGGCCCTTAAGATTTTTCCCAAGTCTATTCCATCCATGGAATTCAATGTCATTTCGGTTTTCACCCAAAATGCGAGTTGTCATGGCCAAATACATTAGTTAAGCCCAATGACAGGACGCGAATCGAAGACGAGGCGACGGAGAACGATTAATGCTTGGCAAGTCATGTGCCACTCTCCAGCTCCAGCTGCAGGAGCACTTGCCACAAATGTATGCATGTTTGTATGTGTTGGAAACATGCAACGTAATTTCCATGTGGGTAACCAGCAATTTCTGGCATGTAACATTTTTCAACATCAACAACTCCAACAATATGGCGGCGCTTCCCAGCCAAATGCAACAACCGGGCAAGGAAGCCCGGCAGCTCTGGAGCATCCAAGCGCAAACACTACAAGAAAAATTGTAAGTGAAGCGAATAAAATATTATTTTCTAATGCTCGAAGACACAAACAAAAGCCAGTGAGTGAGTAAGTGTGGCACGGAGGCGGGCAAAATGGATGGCAACTGCAAAAGGGAAAAAGAAATCAAGAAAAATTGTTTAGTGCCTCGGAGATGAATGCTGCTGCCGCCTCTGCTACTTGGGCTTAATCCATCTTAGTCTAGTCAGAGAGACGAGAACCAGGACGACAAGGACTTTGAAATGCTGCCAAGCAGCCGAGCAGCGAAATGTAAACAAAAAAGCGAAATTATTGTTCGTCGCTTTGTTTAAAGCGTCTTGCTGGGTGTCTGTGTGTGTGTGTGTGTTCATGTGAAAGAGCCTTAAGTTATGCTACCATTTTTTCCTTTCATTTCGTTTTCTTCTATTTGGAGCAATATTTTTTGTAATAATGTTGCCTTGCAGCAAACGCGGCAAAATGAAATGAATTGTGAAAAATGTGCTCTGGCCTGATGGTTGCGGGGCTGGTTGGCTGGTCGCTCGGTGGGTTCGGTGGCTCTTTCGAACTCAATTACATAAGCGCAGCGTGCACACAGTTTGGCAGTTTGTAATTTCCAGCAAGTGGCAAGTCAGCTTAGGGTGTTCGGGTCTGGTCCCAAAATCACGTAAAATGTCAAATTGCTAAACGTCAAGAAAACGGCGCTCGTTTGTTTTGTCATTCCTGCCTTATCTACTATTTTAACGGGCAAATATTTTTTTTGTCTGCCTCCCCCCTGGCATGGCGATTCTCGCATCCCGCTCGCCCCTCTCAGCATTCAAAGCACACAGCAAAAATGCCAACAATCCAAAGTTGAGTTTTCTTTGGAATTTGTTGGCATTCGTTCGTGTTTTTTTTTTTATTTTTATTTTTATTCTTTTTTCCCTTTTTTTTTTTTTTTTTGACATCTCTGCTGGGGAGGCAACATGCGCGCGCCACAATGACAATTGCTTCTGTGTGCGTGCAGGGTGGAGGGGGAGGGGGGAGGAGTGGCACTGCCACAGTTAACATGTAACTTCAACGTCAAGTCAAACTGATGTTGTCACGGTCGCCATTTTGTTTTTGGCTGCGAACTTTTTTCATGGCTTCACGGCTGCGTCTTGTCTCCGGCTCTGGCCCCGTTCTCAGTGTATGTGTGTTGTGCTACGCATTCCGTTGGTATTTTACCATTAATACTTGTCTACTTAACGGTAAATTACAGACATTAAACGCACGCACACACACACACACATTCACTGGGCGACTGTGTGGTACAGTGTGTTGTGTGCTTATTTGTTGTCAGTACGCGTCAAACATTTGAAAACATTTATTTTTGCCCCGTACACAGTGCTCCACACTCCACACGCCGCCTTACTCCGCCCTCAACGAACTCGTAAAGCTTCTGCCAACTGACAGCTCGTCGCCGTTTGCCAGTTTATTTTTTGCCATTCCATTCCTGCAATTCGGTTTCAGTTGCCGCTCCGTCGATGGGGAATTGTTTTTAGTGACGATGGCACTGCCAATGGGCATGTGGCGGACCAGTGATAAATGAAGGCCAAAACTGTTGTCGAAGCTCACTATTTGTCAACGTGCAGACGAAACTGGTCAAGACACATTTAGGTAGGATTGTGTCCAACTGCAAAGGGATGCACGCAAACACTATGTCGCAAAATTTGGCTTGTTTCAGAGCGTTTGAAATGCGGTTTCTCTAACAGATTTGGGACTTGAGGACAGGTCAGTTAGGTATTAATTTCAAAAAAATAAATCGCCTAAAAGAGTAGAGCTGTTTCTGAAGTAAACCATCGATGCAACATCGATGTTTTTCAAAATTTAAGAGTCTGAATGTACATTACCTTCCCAAAGCACTTTCTTGCCTGAGATTTCATAGAAATAAATTATGAACGGATATTTCTGTATTATATTAGGCTGTCTTCTGTGTTTTGTGTGCGCTGATGAGTGAGGATTTGGTCCCTCATGAAACGGCTGACCGATCTACCTAGCCTCCTTTGTGGAGTTGCGAGTCTTTGTTTAAAGTTATGCGAAAGCACAACATGCCCTCGAGCCAGCTAAAAACTGCAAGTATATCAAACAAATTATAGCACTAATGTCTTTTGGTTTACGAGTACTTGATATTTTTTAGCTCGGAAAAGAAAACTTTAGTTTCTTAGAATCGTCTGTTGAAGTATGCGGTGGCGTTGGATGTTTATGGATAATTTAGGATATAAATGGGTTTATTTCCTGCTCAAGCGCTTTGGCAGCTTGCTCAGCATTGATCGGAACATTAGGTGGGATTCTCCATGTCGAGCCTGTTTTTCGACCCTTTTATATAAAAAATCGTATTTGAAAACGCAGAGTGTTTCCAATTCTATTTTTTTTATTGTGTTAAAAATAGATCAAAGTAAACAAAAAAAATTTGTCTGCTACGATAAGAGGGCTGTTCAAAAGGTTCTCGTCCGTCGATATGGGGGGTCCAAAAAAAAAGTTTAGTGCTGGCGGCCACGACTTCTCGTCTCCAGGTTGTTTGAAATGAAAAGTAAAAACCGGGTTATAATCAGTATAGATGTCATTCTGGTCTGAGCCTCGAAAAAATTTTGTGATTTTTTTTGACAAAACGGTGGTCATTGAAAAAAAAAGAGTCTTTGGACCCTTTTTTTGGTAGTTTAGTGTAAAAATAAAATATTAAAAAAATTTTTTTAAATTACGATTGAAGTTCAGTCTAAAATGGTGACAATTCTGCGTCAATTGCACTTTCATCAAAATCGGTTCAGTGTAATTGGAGATATCATGGCCGCCAGTTCAAAAAACGTGGTTTCGAGATAAACGCGTTTAAAGTTTCCAGTTGCTAGGCGAATTGGGTCACCTTGGGTCATTTAAAGGGCTATATCCTTTAAAGTATTTCGAATTTCAAAAAATCCTTTTAGGGCGATATTCTCAAATATCCAGGCTATAGAAAAATGCAAAGAAAATTGGAAAAAATTTTCCAAAAGGAGAATCCCTCCTTATAGACAACCTTTTAAAATCGCGGATCTATGAGAGATGCTATCCTCGACACTGCACATTAGGTCATATGACTACATTTTATGTGTGAAATTAATAACGACCACAAAATCATGGCATTCAAACTAAAACCTGTAAGAATTTAATAAGTTCATAAGACTGAAGTACGCCGTGGCCACATCGGCCGACGTGTGATTTCACGCATCACTTTTAATTTTCTTAGATACTTGGAAAATATATCCATGCTGATGCACACACTCCAACACCGCCGCAACTTAACGCACTATCTTTTAAGTCACTAAACTAAAAACAAATATTATATTAAAAGGTTTAAGAGACTCAAATTGATTAACTTACCTTTCTTAAAGACGACAAGTACAATTAAGGCCCAGACGAACTCACGACGCTCTGCTGGAGCAATATTGTTGCCACCAGTTACTCTACATGTATGCCATCGATCAGCTAGACTTAACTAAAATAAAATAAAATTTTAATTGTGAAAATATGGCAGAAAAACAAAGCCAAAGAGCCGATTGGAATTGTTTTCTCATGAAGACAAGGCTGCGATGATTTAGTCGGTGAGAGACCACCCGTAGCATTCGGACTCAAATTTTGTTAACAAGACTTGGACTGAGTTGCCTGAGCTTGTTCAAGAAGAAGGTTTGGAACATATATATGTGAAGAAAGACATTGTTAAAACGAGAGTAACATTATTTTTAAGCGCATTAGTTCTTAAAATTTCCAAATGGATCTAACATTTTTGATATGGACCTACATGTATGTTTCTGACCTACAGCAATACCGTCTTGGCCGTTCGATATTTCTACCCCTTTTTGATTCAATACAGCTTTAGATATCTAAATGTTTTGGTTACCTAAAAATAAGAATCGAGGTATAATGTAATTAAAGAAAAATATTTTTACTGCGAGTTCGTTGTCGGAGCCATCTTTGAAACCATTAAATTTCACTAAAACTATCGTTAAGAGTGGACTCACATGACTCGTTTATTATACCCTTGCAGAGGTTATTATACAATTGTCCGAATGCTTGTAACGCATTGAAGGAAGCATCTCCGACATTCTACTTCTTCTTCTTCTTTGGCCTGATGATAGCATCACAACCGTTTTACGGTCTCGGCCTCTGCAACTAATGCCCGCCACTCGCCTCTGTCCCGAGCGACATCCCACCATAAGGGCACTCCCAGATTCGAAATATCTCCCTGCACCTGGTCGCGCCATCTCCGATCGGTCGACCCGGCCCGGGCTTGCCTCCTAGCTCGTTCGCATGGCGACTGTAGACCCGTTTTGCTAGAGCGTAACGGGTAACATGTCCTATCCACCGCAGCCGCTGTTGTTTTATGCGCTTAACAAGCTTAGTGTCCCCATGGAGCTCGTACAGTTCGTGATTCATTCGGATGCGAAAAACGTCGCCAACTTTTAGTGGTCCATAAATCGCCGTTCACGTTAGCCAGCAGCATTGCGGATGCATTGCTCTGTTACCAGGGGTTACCACGGTGTGAGGTGTGAGTCGACTTGAGACGCAGTAAGCTACATACACTCAGAAAATTTTTTTATTAGATTTAAGAAAATTTCGCCATAAAATGGATTTGCCCTTAATTTAAGAAAATTTTCCTAAATTGGTGAAATTTTTAACCTGAATTTTAAAAAAAAACACTAACCATTAAAATATAAAGCCCTAAAATTGAGAAAAATTTCCTTAAAATAAGAAAAATCGATGCAATCGTCCTTACCTAAAAGTAGGCAAAAAAACGATGCACTCGTCTTTACCAAAAAATAAGAAAAAACGATGCACTCATCTTTACTTAAAATCAAGAAAATAATTTCCAAATTTTAGAAACGATGCTTGCAGTAACGAGCTTCGCGTTTACGAAAAATTATTTGAGACCTCAGTGCATTGTAAAAATATCGGAAAAACATAGAAAATTTTAAAAGCAACAAAACTAAAAAACAAAAGCAGCAGCAACACAAACCCACCCTCCCACCCCCCAGCCCAGCCCTTTTAATGTCTTTTGTGTGAAACGGCTTAAAAATTTTTTTCTAAATTTGATTAACACAAAACCCTTGTTTCAAGAAAAATAAAGTTGTATTTTTTGTAGAAAGTAAAGATAGTTACCCCTAGGCGCAAAAATAAGGGCGATTTTCTCAATTTTAGGGCGATTTTGGCCCTTTTTAGAAAGAAATTTTTCTGGGTGTACGTCCCCATAACCACAGGAGAGTTCTTGTCTTCCGAAGAAGCCTAGAATCTAGAATCACTACCAACCATAGCACGTAAATAACTCTCAACCCATATTTTCGGTCTGCTCTGCTCACGACCGCAACCGAAAAAATTAAAATAAAACGGGCTTGGTCTTCCCTCAACCGATTGTGTGCTGCTCTTGCGCTCGCTCTTAAGCGGCTGTTGTTGTTCACTCAGGCTGGTCGGTCTGACATCAACCCAATAACAGGCCCATTTCAGTCAAGCGGTCCCAAAGTGTGGGTTGTTTGAAGACCGAGAGACCAAAATGTTATTTCAAAAAGGTTGCTGTGAACAAAGTCAAGTTGAGCATTGCGTAACATTGGGAGAGAGAATGAGAGAGCATACTTAATTTTTCGCATACATACAAACGTGCGTTGATGTCGGTAGCCTAAGAAGCACACACTGATATCATACATTCAAAAAAGACCTTTTCAGCAAGCGGTCTCTGCAAATAGGTTGGCAAAAGACCAAGAGCGAAAAAACCAAAACAAATGTGTTTCCCTCCTCACCCAACCGAACACTATCAGAGAGCGTAGTTAAAGGTTGCTTCCGTCCCTCTTTGTCAATGTGCCGCTCGAAACCGGCTTTTTTTAGACAACTGCAATGAGGGGACCGGTCGTTGCGACCTCTGCTAGCAACCCTTTAATATAATTCTCATAATTGTATATCATCGCTTAAAAAAACATAGACAAGACACGATGCGAAATTGGCAGCAGACACAACTACTGTAAAAGCTGCAATTCAGTGGATGAGGAGGAAAGTGTACAGCACCTCATCTTTGAATTTCCAGAGCTCTGTAGAAGGCGACTCTTAATTAAAAGTCGTCCTTCCTTATAGGAGGTATTGCTGCTTGGCGAACATTTTTTTTTGATTGAAATTCGAAATACTTTAGAAGATATAGTCCTTTTAATTACCCTAAGTGACCCGATTTTCCTAGCAACTGCAAACTTTGAACTCATTTATCTCGAAACCACGATTCTTGAGCTGGCGGCACTGATTGCGCCCGTAGCTCTGAGCCGATTTTGATGAAACAAAAAGCAATCGACGCAGAATTGTCACCATTATGGCCCATATTTTAATTATAATTTTAAAAATTTTTTTTTACTATTTTTTTGTTTACTAAGCTACAAAAAAATTGGCCAAAATCCATTTTTCATTTTTTAATGGCCGCCATTTTGTAAAAAAAAATTGGAAAATGATGATTGAAATAGGGGCCCGAATTACATCTATACTGAATCTAACGCAGTTTATTTTTTCCATTTCAGATGATCCGATGATCAGATGATCAGCATACCTTTTTTTCGACGTCCAACTTTGAAGGCCGACAACTTTTGCATAAATGTTTGCTAGGCTCTAATGCAAATTTCCTCAGGAAAATCGGTAAATGAAAAACAGTAAAACAAAAAAAAAAAATTAACATGCTAATGTATGTACGTATGTGTTTGAGGTTGTTGTATGTAAATGTATGGCTTGATACCGGAAACGGAAGTGTGAAGCATATTGTACATACTCGTACACTACAACCGCATATAGACAAACAGACGCACACATATGTACGCACATTCATCCGTCGACAGGCAGACAAACAGCCAAAAAATGTACACGACTTGTTTAGTTTGGAAAAAGTTGTGTCCTGTCCCTAATCCTTGCTCCTATCTCACTGACACAGCCCGTTGTTTTGTTTGCCCGCCCATTTTCGAAGACTTTTGACTTTCTTTTACAACAATTTAGCTTTGTGTGCGTGCGTTCATGTGGTTGCTGACACAAACCAAAATTTAAACAAAAGAAAAGCCGGCAACCATTGAGTGCTGCGCATGAGATGAGACAAGCCAGCCTCAGAGTCGAGGCTGTTGGCTAACGGAAACCGCACTCACACACTCGCTCGTACAAACTCGCACACACACACACACACACTAACGCTTGGATGCTAAGTGACTCTTGGCTTTTGTTGTACTGGCTCTGGTCCTGGGCTGTTGCTGTTGCCTTTGAAGCAACGGCACAAAAACTGAAGTATATTGTTAACAGGATATATAATACACAAAATAAAGTTTTCAGCCAAAGTTACACAAAAGTATTTTACAAGTTCTGCTCGCCTTCTGATGGAGACAGAGACGGAGACGGCGCCTGCATCACCTTTCACTCGCTTTGTGTGTTTGATTTTTGGTATTGTTTTACTTTTGTTGATTTTACGGCACCAGCGGATGAAGAGAGCAGAAAAAGAATTAAATAGAAAGAAATTTGGCGCTGCTGCTGACTTTTCTTTCTTATTTTTTGAACATATTTTTGGTTGTGTTAGTTTAAGGAATTTTTAAATTAGGCTGCGAGTATGCGAACTTGTTAAGTGTGTTCTTTGATTATTCTTTAATAAATATTCTTTTGAAAGAATCACTTTGAATATCGTAATCTAACATGAAGATTACATTTAATTTGATATCCTATATAAAGTGAAAGAGCTCTTTCTAGCTTCTTTAACTATCAGGTCTGTTAGAGTTTCCTCATTGTGTGAAAAAGCTTTGGCTGAGTTTCCCAATTCTTAAAATCAATTACGGTAATTTGTCTCAATTTCTGAATATTTTCTACTTGACGTAATCAATTTTTGCCAATTTTGAGTCAACATTTTGAGCCAAGTATATTTATTTTCTGAAAGTGTCTTAGACTATCGACTGTAAAAAGGGAGAAAAACAGGGAGAAAAATTTTTGGGAATCAGATAACATTGAGGACGCCACTCATAAAGAATTGTTTACCGCGGTAATACCAAAGAAATAAATTGACATTTTCATTCTTGGATCTAGTTTTCCGGATCTCCGGCTCACGGGTTCGAACCAAAATTTATCAATGGTTAAGTTTCGGGAATTTTAGGTTCAAGGTTTTTGGGCGAAGGGTTGGTTCGAACACTGGTTCAGCCCATGCTTCACACAGTGTTAATAAAATATAGGTAAGAGTAGGGCTAACACTTACGGGGTCTTGATGTGAAACATGTTGTGTACGATATAATTTACTGTTAAGTTCAATTTCATTTCGTATTCACTAGCCCTCGTAAAATGGCAAAGCGTAAAAGTGTAAATCCAAAAGTTTACGAAGCAACAACAAAACACATGAGAAAAAAATTACCACATTTAACATGCCCAAGGGTATGTTTAAAAAATCAGTCGTAAATGTGAAAAAGTGTAATGTTTTGAAGTGTTGAAAAATTTTCCAAAGAATCGGTTAAAAATACTTTGAATCGAGCCATTTCGAGATTTTTGTTTTAAAAATATGCCAGCAAACTGTAAATTATAAAAAAAAAATGCTGGAAGAATGTTACGACGCCAAGCGTTTCCGTAAGACCCAGTGCCCCATTGTGGATTGGCTGACCTGCACGCTGATGTTGAAGGGACACTACAATGGCAAGAAGCTGAGTTCCTCTCGCACTGTCAAGCGCTCGCTCGAGATGATTCATGGTGGATGAGTTGCCATGCGTCGCGTTAACCAGGCCATCTGGCTGCCGTGCACTGGAGAACGTGGGGATACCCTCAGGAACACAAATATCATGTGCGAGTGCTTGGCCGATAAGCTCATCAATGCTGCAAAGGGTTCCTCCAACTCGTACGCCATCAATTCAAAAACAAGAAGAAAATTCTACTGACATGTTAACAAAAACTTAAAATAACTCTATTTAGCAGTTCCGTAGCTTAACTGGGAGTCGTGAACACCCAAGATTTAAAAACATAAAAAAATACAACCAATAAAGCTCTGTCTGTAACAAGACCTAAAGAGCTACCATCACCTACTCCAAAACTTGTTTTAATTTTCCTATTAATACATTTATATTGCATACTATTTCTTAAAGGAACAAGTCAATTTTCCGCTTATTCGAAGCTTTTTGCACCCGTTGCCTTGGCATTTTTATTTTGTTTTATATTCACTAGTCAAATTTTGGCACTCACATAATAGCTCGTCCAAACATCTAGTTTATAACCCTTAACTGAAAATTGCTTAAGGCATCCCGGTAAAGTGTGCCTTCGCCATACAAAAAGGTTACAGTTCTGTTAAAAATTAGTTCGGACGAAATTACGGCAGGTTTTTACAAACAAAGTTGGCTCAGAAAATTATTACAGTGAATCAAAAGGGGTCGCTCAGTTGCTAGTGTGTGGTAAATTTACGCTTTACCATTTTACGAGAATGTAAACTCTTGTTTTTGTGAATCATTTAAATGCTTTTGAAGTCGAAGATCTTAAAAAGGCAGAGACTTTTGGGGACTTTATAAGTAATTCTGAACTTATCACAATTTTTTTATTAAACTTTTCTGACGATTTTAAGACTCAGTTGGCCAAAGCCGACCAGATAAGAGAAGAAGTCGCTAGGCAGTTGGTCACAATTGTTCTTTGTCAATCATTTTTGTTGAACCGAACCGAAACTGTATGTTCGGAACAGGTTCAGGCTCAGCTTTTTTATTAAAGAGGTTCGGTTCAAGGTTCAAGCAGGTTTGCAGCTCTGGTTATGACCGTGATTGACTAAACACCCAGGAAAAACAGAGCGAGCAATTTAAGTACCAAAAAGTCTTGAAAAAAACTTTTTGTTTTTGAATTGTCAAGACATTCGGTCTTGAAATCGAGCTGAATTTTTTCTCAGTTTAGTGTTTTTTGGCGAGGGAAGCGAGGTAATGAAACTGAGAGAGGAGACCAAGAACGTTTGATGAAATATCGTTGAGTCCGCTCTCGCAGTTTCGTTTGTTTTATGGGAGAGAGGTGTGTGGGGAAACGCCATTGACTTTTACACTCATGTTGCTTTGGAATTCTCAAGCAGTTATGGCATTGCTGGTATGGAAAGTCGGCTGTTTAACTGACATTTTTCAGGCTAAGACTCCTGATGCCTTCTCGTGTTGCGTATTTCTCAAACCGGCTTAAATTTGCTGCTTAGTTTGCCAATTAAATTCATATGAAAAAAATTAAAACAAAAAAATTCCAAACATCTGATTTTAAATTTTTGTTTGATTGGAATATCTTGAGTTGAAAAAACATCTTGAACCTGATGAGCTTTTAATACAAGAACGAGCATTCTTGGGTTTTTACAATGCACTATGCAATTGATACAAAAATGATAAATCTAGGATTTGAGTTCGTTTAGCACTTGATTCAAGAATTTGTATACCATTGCAGAGGGTATTATAAAATTGTCCGGATGTTAGTTACGCATTGGAGGAAGCATCTCCGACCACAAAAAGTATATATATTCTTGATCAGCATGACGAGCTGCGTTGTCTGTCTGTTTCTATGCTATCTCCTCCGTCAGTTTAAAAGCTATCTTCTCCAAACCTTTCACATTTGTCGGAACCGGCCGGATCGGATGACAATAGCGTATAGCTGTCATAGGAACGATCGAACGAAAAACTAGTTTTAGTGAGAAATACTTTTTTGTTTTCAATGGAAACGCATTCAAACTTCGTATTTCGTAGTTTGCTATACTTTCCCATGATTCTACTAAGTTTGGTCGAAATCGGACATCTCTATAGTAAAGCTGTCATAGAAAAGTATATTAAGAAAGCAGTCCAAACCTGGCGGATAGGTCAAAAACGCAACCCACGCCAATAGGCAACAATGCATAAAGTCATTTTAGGAGCAGATGCTACGGTGCAGGGAGTTGGATACCCAGTACCGGCGCCGGATCGGAGTGAGAACGCAGGCCCCACGGCGTCCATATCCAGTAACTGCAAACCCAGTGTGGAGGTGGACCATTTGGCCCCCACATTGCGTAATGTGGCAAGTGAAGGTACACTTCATCGTCAAGATGGGGTGGACATGGAGCCGGAGGTCGGAAATGGCGAATTCATATTCAAAGGCCCTTAATGACTGACAAAGAGGACGCGCTTGCGCTTGCTCGCATGCCTGTCAACGACAAGCCACCGAAATTGAGTGAGCCTTCACAGGCCACGGAAACATCATTATCATTATACTTATTTTATATACTTTTACACAATTTTACAAAGCTCATACCGAAACGAAAGCTAAATCATTACAATAAAGAAAGTCTTATGATTTCTTCTTTGCTTTACAAACATCAGACCAAAATAACGATGCGCTCTGCAAAGAACAAATAAACCGAAACAGTTCCTATACCTACGATTCGGTTTCGTTCCGGTTCTATCGATTCCAATAATATGTATCGGTAAGCGGTATTGGGTTTTCAAAAAACGAGAGCGTAAGTTAAAGTCGGTCCTGCCTGACTTCGATATACCCGTTACTCAGGCGAATTAATGTTTTATAGTCTTTCCTTATGTTAGTTAACAGAGCATTAACATTAATGTGAACATTTCAACATTATGTAAGCAAACTGCGCTTGCTGCGCAGAAAAGTATGCTACGTTTTTATATCTTTTATAACTCTGCCATTTGTTATCTGATCTTTATGAAAATTTCAGGGATTGTCGATGTTGGGCACATACAATCCACTGCAAAATATGAGTTTGATATCTTAAAAATTGGTGAAAGTTTTTAAAATTTTTTTTATTCTTTACCAACCAAAACGTCTTGTTATACATAATATTTTAATATCGCTTGCATTTTTCTTTAAAGTTTACGCAATGGAAAAATTTTTCCTCCATCTAATTGAAAGGTCAATAAGCGATTCAGTGGACTGAACTTTAATCAGCGCACAAGTCTTACAAAAAAAAAAAAACTCTTTAGAATCTTTTGAAATCTGCATAACAAACTTTGCACAATCCAGCATGAAGAATCGTCTGCATCTGTTTTGTGCCTTTTCCCTTTGCTCGGGTTTCCTCCGCCTTGGTTGGGCTGAATCAGTTGAGATGAGACAAGACGCTCTCTGGCTGTGGGCTCCGGGCTTCGCATAAACAAAGGAACTCTGTGTGCAGCTTTTGCTGTCTTTAACTTTGACTTTATTGTGACAGTTAAAAGCGAAAATAATAGCAGTTAAAATCCCATAAAATGCGTCTTAATCATAAAAATGCGATTATAAAAATGGACGAGGCGAGGGAGAACTCTTTTCGCTCCGCTGCCTCATTTCTGCACTGCGGCTGTTTGTTGCCTTTTGGCTTTTATGAGCTGCGCTTATGGGAAAGTTGAGACGAAGACTGGGATTTGGGGCTTACTTTATTGCAGTTTTTTGTCGCTGGTTGATGCCAGGCCCTGCTGCAGTGGTCTGGCATTTGTAATTGTTTATCATCTGGCGGTCTAACTTGGACGGACCCGCCTTACCCTGCCCCTTCGCTCAAGTGCGAGTGGGGGCAGATTTTATTAATTGTCCGCGTTTGTGTTCGCACCACAACCTTTGCAACTGTTGTGCCCTCCCGCCCCGAAAACGCAAATCCTATAAATTTTTTACTACTTATTTACGCTACTAAGGCACATTTAGCCATGTCAAGCAATCGCATAGCCTTGCTCGTAAAAGCCCCAGACCCTTGCCCACAATCCGACACCCAAGCGCCGGCCTTTCGACGTTCTCGTTTCAGTTGTCACTGGCACGGGTCGGAGCGGGGTGGGCGCTTTTATTTTTGTGAAATTTCATCACGTTTTTATGTTGTGACCACGTGACGCCAGAGCCATGCCTCCAACTCTGGCAGAGTTTGACTTCGACTAGTGGCCTGGTCGTTTTGCCGCTTGATCTACTTTGTTTTTTTTTCCCCCGTAAGACTTTCGGGCTGGGTTCTGGCGCACACCTGCTGGCTGCCCAGCAGTTGCCTGGACACGTAGGAAATGGAATTGGAACAATGGTCCGGTAGCGGAGCTAGCCTCCAGTCAAAGTGTCAGTGTGTAAGCTTGTAGCATTTTCTCAGATTCCGCCAGCCAACGGCTTTGCCTTGGGACGCTACTTGAGCTACATATTAAGTGTACTCGCAGTTGACGCTATACAGGGTGCGGACGTTCAAGCAAATGTACTTTGCGTGGTTTAAAAGAACCCAATCATCAGCAGGTCAAATTGATCACACAAATAGAATATTATTCTAATTCCGGTTGATAAACGCACGGAACCGCTTGCTAGTCCTGCAAATGTACTTAGCCGAACCAAATTTTGCTAATGGAAATTGTTCGGTCATTATATGTTAAATCAAAAATATTTTTGAAGTTTATTTTAAAAAAAGTTTATTGATATCGGCATAATATGGATACTTAATGATGCAAATAGAGTGTTCTACACTTAACAAATCGTCGTAATAAGGGCGGGGCAAAACCATAAATCGTTTAAGGATTCTTCCAATAACGTTGGGAGATGACATTGGCCAATTAGTTTCCTATAAATTTATTTTCTTCTTTAAGGCCTGATTCCAGATGACATAAAAACTTATTTCGGCATTATACTTCATTCAAATAAGACTGCTTTTCATAAGCATTCAGAATTCTAAGCAATTCAAAAGTGTTTCTATTCATGTGAAGTTCGACATAAAACTGTGTGTTCGTGCGTTCTGGAAATCAGCCTTTAAGCTTGTATACTCAGACAAGCTAAATCGATTTAGCTGGGTGTAAGCCACAAACCTGCACGAAGATACCTCCGAAAATGGAGAGAGGCTAATAGACTTCGCTTCGGGCCGGAACATGGTCATTAGTAGCACCAGATTTGAACACCGCGACTACCACAAGGCGACCTGGAGGTCCCCTTATCAATCAACACGAAACCAAATTGAGTGTTCTAGACGTACGTAACCGAATCTTCGGTATGACCTAAAGTATTTAGTTTGTCTGAGAACTGGCTCAAGCTTACAGACCAGCTAAAAGTTTTAGCAACCGTTTAGCTCCCTTTTTTAAATGGAGTTGACGCCCAGACGATGATGTTGATAAATTTTCCATACATACATTAGTATACTGGACAAATATTTCTAACGAAGAAAGAGTAAAAACTACTAAGAGCTTCTTCAATCCATCGCTCGTAGACCAACGAGGTTTTTTTTTAAGTATTCCAAACACAGTTTCTTCTCTCAATCTCTCGTCTTGCGTGCTTCTAATTTTTAAAAGGGAGAAAAAAAACGAACGGCAAAGTTTGAGAAGCATTTTTATTGCCTGTTACTTAATACGACGACCTCTTGCACAGCAGGTGCACACACTATCCGCTTTACCAAATCCGGCCACGAGTTCTTGCCACAGGGAAAAGCGGACAATAAGGAATATTACCTGCAAGTTATGCACAATTTGCTTGAAGCTATTCGACAGAACCTTCCCGAATTATGGATGAACAAAAAATGGCTTTAGCACCATGATAACGCCGAATTTTTAGAAAAAAAAAACAAAAACAATGCCGCAGCCACCGAGACAACACTTCCAATTCGAAAGGGAACTAATTTGTTCACTTTAATTCACATTGCGGTATATGGTGTGGACATGTATTGAACGCAGTACTGCCTAAACACACATTCTGCATTCATGCAAACAGTTACATTGATGAAAGTGAAAGAATAACTCCTAAACTTTGTACTATTTTTTTCGACTTATTTTGCATAAAAAAATGGCATATTTCTGATATGTCGTGTTTATTCTATCCGCAATTAATTATCAAGCCTAACTGCAAAATTTGACCCTTTTTTAGTGCAGAAATGAAGAAAAACATAAAATCCAGGGTCTTCTTATCACTTAACCACTTGAAGGTTTTTTTATCGGCTTTCAAATCGAGAAGCTCAGCAATTTCTAATTTTTTAATGGAGCTGAAGCTGCAATATGCAGTCACACCACTTAAATCATTTCCCAAAAATTTACTTTTTATAAAATGGTCTCTGCAGCAGCGATAATCTTTCGAAACATAGAGGCCTTTTGCTGCGAAGCATTGCAGCCTAGCTTCTTTTGAGACAACCATTAAATGATTGGTTTTTTGACATATGCAACAATACTTATGTGTTGAAATCAATCGCGAAATTTGTAAGGTTATCATTTTTTCCTCCTCAACATTACAATTAGATGATGATGGTTTGTAGTCTTCATCTCCTAAATTGTCCTCGTCATCCTCTTTTTGAGCGTATTTCTTAAGATAGCAGTTATTGCAAATCGTTGTTCCAATGCCAATGACCTTTCCAAGTTTTTAGCCATGTCAAAGTGTTATCAAGAAGCAGAAAGTGATTTTTGCAATTTTTGGACCCGATGAGGGGAACGCACGGGTTTTCTCTGCGTTAAAATAACTAAAACCGAACCGAATTAAAAACTTGGAAGTTTAAATGAAGTATGAAGAGGGTGACCCTCTTTACTAAGGGCAAAATCGATATATATTTTTTTTCATTTAAATTATTCATTTATTTAGATACCTTAAGTCTGAATTTTACAAATGTACTGTTACTATTTGAAGTAACTTATATTGTAGGGGGATGTTATACTATTAATTTATTTTGTTGCATGTTTCCGGTTTGTTTTTGTGTGTGGTTTTTGTGTAAGGATTTGAACTCTAAGATTAAATTTTAGGTTGGTAAAGGTGTGAGGGGGTATATGGTTTTAAAATTGTCTAGCCGGTAAGATGGCGTATCAATCAGATTGTGTGCAGCCAATTCGTTGCCTATGTTTGGACTAAATCCTCCGATTAACCAGGTGAATCCTTAGGAGCCTGGGTCTTGCCCTGATTCCGTTGATCCTACGCGATCGGAGTAAGCGCCTGGCGAGGTTGTTTGGGTGGGCGGCGACCTTATTCAAGTACCTCGCTGCTTGGTTGTTGATTGTGTCGCCGACCATATATATAAACTAAAATTTGTATAACATCACCCACCCCACCCCTCTCCTTTTGTTATCATAAATTTAAAACTTTTTTAAAAATTTATTTTTTTACTTACCCTGACTGGTACTCCCTCGGGAGACACAAACCGAAACACCAAAGGACGCCGCACAACACCAAACCCCCAAACATAGTTTTGCTTTAACCATCTCCCATTTCTTATTTAAAATAAAAAAAAAATCCCCCCAATTAAAAAATATACCCCCCCCATACTCATTTTTATCTTCCCCCCCCCCGGTTAAAACAATTCTTTTTTTTTTGTTTTTTTTTTTTGTATTTTTTTTACCAAAGCCCATTTCCCAATAAACCAAATTTGTACATATTTTCACATTTTATCACATACCCAAAAATATGCAACATTTTTTCCATAGAAAAAAATGTACATATTTAATATATGTGTCCATTCGCCACGAGTGATAACAGTGTTGTAAAAAAGAAAAATACTAGATTATTTGGTATTAATGTCACAAAAAAATCAACCCCTGATGTTATCGATGTCACAAAAAGTCAACCCTGGTTTAAAATTTATTTGAAATGATTATTGAAGGTAAGGGCTAGTTTCATAATATTATTCTTAATATTAATAAATTTGATGCTCCAAAACGTAAGTCAGTGTCTTGGAAGGACTCATAAAGTCATGCTCATGGATCTGTGGGAGAAGAATTTTGTCGCGGGACACCAATTTATTTGGAAGGATGGTTGCCAAATTAATTGAATGGAAAGACGTTCGCAAAAAATTAGACATTTAGCGGAAATACAACCAAATACGAGATAAGTAGGGATTTTTTATACAGGTCTGAACTAAAAACGCAAGGTGTTTCAGACGGTGCTCTATCAAAATGAGAGCCGTAAAGTCAGCGCAGCCATCATCCTCTTTCTCAAACAGTGTGTTGAGGTAAAGTGACTCGTGTGGCTTACTGGCCTCACAGGGAATTCAGTTTGCCTGTAGAAACGCAAACTGGACCAGGCCGAGATGACACCGTTTGTAAAGGCTATGGTGGCTGCCACAACAGAGTGATGGAGGTACTTGACCGACAAGCAACTGCTCGCTTGGAGATTAAGGAGCGCATGGAGAATGCCACTATAGAATTTTAGTCTAATATATTCAAACTATAAAAAGAAAAGGTTAAAAAAAAGCATAGAAGCTAGTATATTGTTTTATTTTATTTGATGTTGAGTCTTTAGGAATTTTTTCTTTAATTTTATTTGGCAATCACAAATCAAACTTGTAATTTGTTTGTCTTTTGTCACTTTTATTTGAGAAAGTACTTTAGCAATAATTATAAAATAATGTCTCATACCAAATGCAACTGCATTTATTGTTTTGAGCTCCATAGAACTAAGTGCAAAGATGTAGTGCATAATAACTCAAATTTGAATTGTCAGCTGCCATTCACATGTTTACGAATCTGTAAAATATGTACATATCATATGGAAACGGTCAGAAAAAAATATGTACATAACGAAATATGTGATCATAGTGGAAATAGGCTATAAGCCCGTTCAATTTTTACCGACAATTTGTAGCCGCAATATTGTTGGGCGAATTTGACAAAAACGGCAAATTCGGCAAATACTTAAAAAAAATACCAAAAAAATGCTGAAATATAATTTGAAATTTTTAACAAGAAAGGTCACACTGCCAGTTGTTGACGTCTCTTTTAATTAAAATTTTTTAATTTAAAAGGGAAAAATCCAAAATTGTCTCTAGAAATTGTTGTCAAAAACTGAACATGTCATCCCAGCCTTAGCGGAATTAGGCACTTGGAAATTTAGAAGCATTGAGAGAACTATCATCTTTGGTCGCCAATTAGTTAAATTCCTGGTTGTTAGAACCATAAATAAATTTAAAAAAAAACACAATTTATGGTTTTTCGAGAAACAACCCAAAATTACTGTGTGTCGGTAGGGTCTTTTTAAAATCAGTGATGAATTACCTTAAAATTAATAAATTTGCTTAGATAGTCCTTATGTTAAAGGAAAGATACACCAAAGTTTCAGGGAAGGACCATAAGCTAAACTGTTCAGACGACTAACGAAAGGGACTTTGGGGGTAATATGGTCAATTTGGAGAAGTCATAGGTACCACATACTATTTGTACAGGAATATTTATTCATTTTAAAACAATGAGACACTGATTTAAAAAAGACCCTACCGACACACAGCTGTATTAGGTTGTTTGTCAAGAAAATATAAATTGTTCATCTTTTTTAATTTATTTACTGTTTCCTACCTATCAACCAGTAATTTGGTTTATTGCCCTCCAAAGATTAAAGTTTCCTTTAAGCATTTAATCTTTTAACCGCATTATTCCGTTTAAGATTGATTTTGAAAAGTGTAATTTTGACCATTGATTTCTCAAAAACTTGACGTGCTACAGAAATTCTGAAAATTGGCTTGTATTCAGCTTAAAACCCCCTGTGTAATTAATGCATTTACCAAATTCTTACTAAGTATTAGTGAGCTTAAATCAAAACTCGAAACTAAAACTAAATATTCGCTGCAGCAAGGGCCCACTACAGTCAGCACCCTGTTACACCAAGCGGGCTTATAAAGGAATTAAGAATAGCAACGGCCGCTAGTACATCCTGTGGTGCTGACACGGCTTCCTCCAGTGGCTGATTATGGCAAACATTCGCCTGCCAGCGGACTACCAATATGTTTCCATTGAACGGCGCGCGACGCCAGATGTTGCAGTTGAAACAAGGGGACCAAAAAAAAAAGGACTTCGCGCAATGGTTATAAGCAAAAATTGCCTCGAATTTATGTTAAAATTGTCAAAACAGAAGGCGGATGAGAACACGCGTCGTTGCAAGGAATTGTGAACTGAGGACCCATCATTGGTGATGACAGCATCAGGATGAAGATGTGGGTGAATGTTGTGCCATAGTAACGCCTGCTGTTCAACAATATCTGTTCAGTTGTTGGCCTGACTACCCTCAACACTCTTCAATTTGACCACACAACGTCCAATTGCCAGCCAGGAACAGCTTCATAGATGTATTTTATGCACTTTCATTTCATGGTCAGTTGGCGTTATGGTTTCGGGTCGAGCAACATGTGTGCCCAATGGGCTTGGATGTCGTATTGTCAGACTGGGGTTGTCAGTTGCTCATTAAATTTGTGGGTTGCTGCTTGATCGAATGCGTAGGTAAAAATTTTTCGCTGTACAAATATTTATTATTCGAGTATTCCAAAAAAAAAATAAATAAAGCTCGCGACTTTGTGCCAGCTCCGAAAGTATGCAGACAATGTGCAAACAAGCAGCTGGAGCAGGAGCTGGAGCACACACGAGAACATGGAGCCGATCAATCTATGTGCACAACATTGCAAAAACTAATTTTCCATCAGCAAAATAAAATGGGTGAGTGGGGGAGTTGTACGGAAACGATAATTTTAAGCGCTCGCTTTTTGCCGTTCCGCCTTTCAATGGCTTTTGTAAATGCGCAAATTTTGTTACAAACAAAACAAAATGGCGGCATGCGGCGGTGGTATTGATACGCGGCTGGCGGTCGCTTTGGATTGGGCTTGGGTGGTGGACTGAGGGAAGGCAGCCGCTCGTTTTATGCAACACATATTTGAGTCTATTAAAAATGCGTTTAAAATGTTTTCTGTGGTTTTATGGTTAAATTGTTAAATTCAAATAAAATTGCATAGTGTGTTTGAGCCATTGGTACACACAGGGCATATTGCAAATTTTTGCCCCCGTTGCATAGTTGGAAAATAAAATGCAAAACACAAAAAGCGTACATCAAAACCGACAACAAAAGGGTGTAAGTAAGCACTGTAAAATTAGCATGATTCAAATAGTTAAACAATCACCAGACAAGGTAATCGAATATTTAAATGATTCTGCATTAACAAAAATTTCAAATGTTGGGCCCATTTGGGTCGTTATGGGTATTTTATGGGTCGTTAAAAAGGACTTTTACTAAGGGGCACTAAAAGACTAATTAAAATATGATAGGTAAAATAGACAATTTGTACAAAATTGGTCTAAGTCGATATTGCCATATGACCGTGGTTCAATCTTAGAGACTAGAAGAGCTGAAGCTAATGTTTAAGATTTGAAAAACAAATGTATGAGTGTAAGTATCACTAACGATGCTTTAATGCTGCGATGGGTAGGCCCTTGCTTACATTGCTCCGAGAGTTATTTGACGGTAACCAATCCTCGCTTCTTGGCGCCGCCGGGCACAAGAAGACAGAACGACAAGTGGTTAACAAGAGTTAAAACAACAAACCTATTGCGTATCGGTGCACGGCGTCAGCCGTGTGCGTGGCAGAGACGACTGGCAAAACAAATACGTGCAGTGTGTGTCTGGCTTGTCGACTCGAGCTTCGCTAATAAGGGTAATTATACACTTAAAAAGTGTATTTTAATTTTGCCCAAGTTCGGAACGCATAGAAGGAATCATCCGTCGGAGACTAGACGAGCTAGAGCCACCAAATTTTATATGTAGACTCCTATTGTCCCTACGTAGATCAAGTTTATTTTATTGTGGGGGCGGGACGGGCGTGTCGGGATCAAACAACGATTTATTTTGACTCGTGAAAGCAGTTTGCAGTCCGAATGTTTTTGTGGCAGAGACGCGAAAGACACTTTCAGTTCTGTTTTTGCTCAATTCTCTTGCGCTCAGAGCAAGGACCGATTTTTCGTTTCTTTTTCTGTCGTGTCTTTCACTGATCGTTTTACCGAGAGCAAGCTTCCAACGTGTTTTTTGCGTATGTATGAATGGTTGTGTTCAGGTGTTTTTGTGTGACGAACGTCAAAAAAAAAAAAAAAAAAAAAAAAAAAAAAAAATCAACACTTACTGTGTTCTGCTCATTTGCAGACTGTTGTTTGATAAACACTTGCTCAAAAGTGTTTCTGTCAGTGGTTGTCGGCAGACCGAATTGGTTTTTATCAGAGAAAAAAGAAGTAATAGGTGCACGAAAAAGGTGTAAATTTATTAAATATGGAAAAATCTAAGATTTTAGTTGGGAAAACGAAATATTTTTAAAAAATCTTTAAGGTCAATTTTGTAGGCTAGGACAAGCTCTACAACTTTGCCGAAGACTTACAAACCAAATTCTACATGGATTCAGAGATATGAGCGATACAAAAAGTGCCTCTTACCTTAATTTCAAATGCCATAAAAAAATGCTGACTAATCAGACAAATCCCAGCTAGGGTTTTTCTTTATACATCAGTAGCTTTCAGATTTACCGGGTATGAATGTCATCAAAAATTTAAAGCTGCAAAATGTCGCACTGAGTAATTAATATCAATACTGGAAGCGAAACCGTTAACCGAAGTTAACCGTTTCAGACCACGTACCGAAACCGCTACCCGACCGATACTTAAATATTATTTAGAGAGAAGCTCTTTTGCGGACGGTCTACCTTGGGGCAAATCCAGAAAGCGATTGTCTTTGCGACAGATTTCGTTGGCTACTCTTTTGACTTTACAAAGTCAGCAGCTTTGGTCTTAACAAGACAGCCACAGGAGCAGGTGGGTTGTGAGTAGGTGGGTGACCGAACTGGAGCCAAAACATCGACCGAAACAGTGACTGAAACAGTAACCAAACATTGACCGAACAGCGAAGAAAACAATGAACAGAACAGTGAGTGAAAGAGTGGCCGAAACAGTGACCAAACAGGGGACGAACAGTGACCAAAACAGTGATCAAAACAGTGGCCAAAAGAGTGACCAAAACAGTGACCGAAACAGTGACTGAAACAGTGACCAAAACGGTGACCAGAACAGTGACCGAAACAGTGACCAAAACTTTGACCAAAAAATGAAACAGTGACCGAAACAGTGACCAAAACAGTGACCAAAACTGTGACCGAAAAAGTGACTAAAACAGAGATGTTATTACAGCCTTAGCAGTAGGGGGGTTGTAGGTGGTGGTGGTGGATTTGTGATGACCAAAACAGTGACCAAACAGTGACTGAAACATTGACAGAAGCAGTGATCAAAACAGTGATTAAAACAATAACCGAAACAGTGACCGAGACAGTGACCAAGACAGTGACCGAAACAGTGACCGAAACGGTGACCAAGACAGTGACCGGAACAGTGACCGAATGAGTGTCCAAATCAGTAACCAAATAGTTACCAAAACAGTGACCGAACAGTGCTCACGGTCTATGCGCAGAGCGCTCATTAGAAGTTGTTCTACTTTTAGACATAGCCGCCAGCAAAAACACTTACAGACTGCGCATAGCACAATGCAAAGCATATCACGATTGCAACTTTCTCTCATATCTCTCTCACTCCTATGCTTCGGGTAAAACTGAATCAAAAACAATCTCGAATGCGATGGTCGTTTTGATTGTTGGCGACAAATCATTTCGTTTGAAAAGACATGAAGACATGACATTGGGAAAATGTCATATGTAGTGGCTGTGGGCACCTCTGATTTATATTTAAGAACGCCTTGACCCAAAATCAAATCCTTATTGGAAATAATTTTTGCTTGACGATGCATGTTTACTCCATAAAAGAGTATGAGTTTGAAATACAAATTTGTATTACTCACGGACTAAAGAAACTGTATTTGCTGCTTATACTACAAAACTGAAGAATATTCAGAATTTGTCTGGCAGTTTTCGGTTAATGGTTCGGCTTTCAAACACATATCAACTGTATGGTTTGGTGTGGTTTAGAAAATCTGTAATTTATTTTCCAGCTGTTATTTGCCGCTCAAACTGGTAATGAGCTGTACTGTCTCGCCTATTTTGTAGTCCAACATCGAATTAACTTTGTCTACCAAACAATCATATTCTCTCCATAGCCATAAATTTAGCCAAGTCAATACCCTGCAATTATTGCGTTCATTGTATTGCTGGTAAATATCTGCAATGGTTAAAGCCAAAAATGGCGAATAAATATTGTTGTAAAAATTGATGAGCATATCAAATGGCCAAGATGACGCGTCGACGTAGCTTCGCATTAACATTTATGGCGCACAGTAAAAATGAAATCCAGCAACAGCAGCAGCAGCCAGAGGAAACGGCAACTCTGTCAAAATGCTACGATATGAACTCTTTTTTAATGAGGTGCTAAAAATGCCGTTATTGTTATGACAGACAGAGAAGCCCATTTAACGGTCGCCCTGGAAGTTAAGGCGGGCAGAGAGTTCGGGCAAGTTTCGGCCGCAGGACATTAAAGCAAAAGTTTCGACAAGGATGCGGCAACGCCTTTAAACATCGATTTGTAAATTGTTAAATGATTGCCGGCTAAATGCGCGTAGCTAATGCCTCCCTTCCGGCCCGTTGGCAAGGGTTGTTGCTTGAACCATTCCGGTGGGCTGCACAAGGCAGGGTTCGAGTTGATGTCTGGCATTCGGCATCGAATTCTTTGCATATTCTTGCAATGCGTTCACATTTTTATGCCGCCTTCGTTGGGCTTTTGATTTTTGATCTCTGCACATATGCAGCTAGCGGGCGGCTCACTCCGCCGCCCGCCTTTGGGACAAATATTTTCAAACTATCCGGGGGTGAACTTTGCCATCATTTGGAGCTAAATACACTTGAGCGCTGAAGCGTTTTGGCGGCCCCAAGTGGCACTCCAAGTCAAAGTGCGGAAGCAGCCATTGAATATTCAAGCAGCCAACTCTTGCTTGGTGGAGGGGGCAGGGCAGCCGCCCTGTTTCATTGGCGGTTTTTATGAAACTTTGGCAGCCATTTAGAAAAATCTTGTCCACGGGGGAATTTGCCCTTCTTTCTTTCAATTTTTTTTTTTACTTTTCACTTTTTGTTGTTTTTGACATGGCATAACACTTTGCCAGTCAGCCAGCCAGCCAAGTCAGCAGCAGTTGGCAAACAAATTTGAATTTATATTAATTTATTAGCATAGCAAAAGCGCAGCAGTCGGCTAAAAGTAAGCTCGGACTCGGCCGACAAATATAAGAAAAAAAAGTTTCAAGAGAAAGCCTCGTCGAATAATGAAAATGAAAAGTAATTCCAGCATTTTTAGCAATGAAGTTGCTAATTTGAAATGTAAATTGCTGTGCTAAGCAGCGGCAAATAAAACAGAAAAAAAAACTTATCCCAGTGGCAAATGAATTTCGGTCACCATGAAAGGGGGGAGGGGGACACGCTTATTATTAATACGCGCATTTCTCACATTGGATTTGCTTAGCGCCAAGCTGCGGGACTTCATTTTGAGTTTTTAGCCCAAAAATATGCAGCACTTGTGTGAATTATGCGCCGCAAAAGCCAAAAGTGCCAGCTATGCAAAATTATGCTAATGCCAGGTGGATCTTGGCAGGAGTTTTATGCAACCAAATGTCAAGCATTTTGCCAACAGCTTGTTGGCCTGGTCCCCCGAATTGCTTGCAGTTTACCACACTGAGCGAAACAATGGTGACGTGAATGTGAAGCCAAACAGAAAGTTTGCAAAGCTGACAGATTTTCTCAGTTGAATCTTACAATAAATCTAAGGCAATTTATTCTAGGTAAAAAAAATATTCGAAATGAGGTAAGTCCCAGCGGCGCAAATTCCCATTACGGTATCGAGCACCTCCTTAACACTTCGTAGGCTGAGGGCCAAACTGAATCGATTACAACCTTGATTACTGTTACATTAGCATGGCCGCTTTGTGGACAGCCTGCTTTCGAAACCTCATTACCAGTAATCGAAAAAGTGGGCGATAGCCGAAAGCTTTTCGAAGCTCCATTACAACTGCACGTACTGATGTAAGAATTGTAATCGACGGTGTGGATGGGCCGGCCACTAAACGACACACAATTTTAAAATCGCATGCGCTGTTGTAACGCAGATGCTCTACGACCCAATGTACTATAGAGTATAGAGTTGTAATGAATGAACAAAAATCAAAATTCTGATTTAAATTCATTTAAATTTAAGGATTTTATTAGAGATTTACTTATATTATTAACCAATTATGAAGAATATTTATATAAAAACAAAAATTACTTTTTCTGTCGGCTAAAAGCTATTGTGTGTTTTCAAGTTTTTGTTTTCTAGGCTTTTGAATATTATCATTGAATATTATCATTATTTATAGCAAATTCCTTAATATTTAAATCATTCTTTTTAGATTTCTTAATTTTATTGTCATAATTTTGTTTTGCCAAGCGCTCCTTCTGCCAGAAATTAATTTAAGTTACTGCTGCCGAGATGTACGTCCGCATACGCCACACGTCAAAAATCAAATGAACGATAATTTGAAGAAATAGAATTAAATTCTTTAGACAATAACAACAAACATATTGTGCATTTTATTTTAACTTTGTAGAATTGTGTAAATATATCAAATAGATGTATGCCAATGATATAGTGACGAAAATTCATTAAAACAAAAAGTTTTTCTCAATAGAACTAGTTTTTCGACCGTTCGTGCCTATGACAGCTATATGCTATAGTCATCCGATTTCGACCAAACTTAGTGCAATTATGGAAGAGGATAGTAAACTAAATTATACGTACTCTTGTAAGGCGTATTCCATTAAAAACAAAAAAGTTTTTCTCACTAAGACTAGTTTTTCGACCGAACGTTCCTATGGGAACATATGCTATAGTCATCCGGTCGAGGCCGGTTTCGACAAATGTGCACCGTATTTGGAAAAGCATTACTGCTAAGTTTGGTGAGTATAGCTTTAATATACAGGAGAAGCAAAGTATTCCACTTTAAGGGGATAGATCAACTCAGCTCGTCATGCTGATCAAGAATATATATACTTTATGCTTCCTTCAATGCGTTACGAAATCGTTTAAAATTATAACCCTCTGCAAGTGTATAATAAAATAAATGTTAACAAAATAATGCATGAGCGAAAATGGTAAAAACTGAAAATTGTGTACTACGCAGCCCAATGGAGGATTCGAAATATTTTATAATACAGTTAATTTAATTAGTAACATGAGTGAAAAGGTAAAAGAGTAAAGAGTAATGCGCAATTTGATTTTTGAAAGAATGAAATCACTTTTCTTTTATACAAATATATAAAAGTGAAAGTATGCATGTTTGTTCCTTAAAGGCGCCTAAACCACTGGACCGATCTTCACGAAATTTTCACAGAATGTTCATTTTGATCAGTGTTATTTCTGTGAACCGGGTCAAAAGCATTAATAAACGGTTCAAAAGTGGTTCAGAGGCTTATCTCAGAAGTAATCTAAGCTAAGAACTTGAAATTTGGTCTGTAGGTTGGTAATAAGGATTTGGTTATATTTACTGGTTCAGAACCGGGTTAGAACCGGTTCAACAATCGAACCGGTTCAACAGTAGCTCAGAGCTATATCTCAGCAGTTATTTAAGGGGCTATTGCTGCTTGGAAGGCTGTTTTGGACTTTTTTTTAAAAAAAGTCTTATTTGAAAACGAAAATAGTAATTTAAATTCTATTTTTTTTAATGTGTTAAGAACATATTCAATTTAATTTAAAAAAATTTTTCCTTTGTACATGGGCTGTTCAAAAAGTTGTCGGCCTTCAAAGTTGGACGTCGAAAAAAAAGGTATGCTGCTGGCGGCACGTATTACTCCACTTCGGATCATCTGAAATGGAAAAAGAAAACGGCGTCAGATTCAGTATAGATGTAACTCAGGGCCCCTATTTCAATCATAATTTTGCGATTCTTTTTACAAAATGGCGGCCATTGAAAAATGAAAAATCGATTTTGGGCAATTATTTTGTAGTTTAAATGTAAAAAATTTTTAAAATTATGATTGACATAGGGGCCATAATTGTGACAATTCTGCGTTTATTGCACTTCATCAAAATCGGTTCAGAACTACGGGCGCAATCAGTGCCGCCAGCTCGAAAAACGTGGTTTCGAGATAAATGCATTTTAAGTTTGCAGTTGCTAGGCAAATCGGGTCACTTTCAGTCATTAAAAGAGCTATATCTTCTTAAGTATTCGAATTTGAAAAAAATCCCTTTTACGGCGATATTCTCAAATATCCAAGATATAAAAGTATAAAAAAAAAAAAAAAAAAATATTTGCCTAGCAGCAATACCCCTTAAGCTACGAACTTGAAATTTGGCATGTGGGTCGTTAATATGGAGTTGGATATTTAATGGGTTCAGAACCGGTTTTGAACCGGTTCAAAAGTGGTTCGGAGGCATATCTCAAAAGCTATTTAAGCAAGAACTTCAAATTTGGTTTGTTGGATGCAAATATGGAGTTAATATTTAACTGGTTCAGAACTGGTTTAAATATGGAACCGGTTCAAAAGTGCTTCAGAGCCATTCTCAGAAACTTTTTATGAATCAAACTTCAAATTTGGTATTTTGAAGTTAAATATTTTAATGGTTCAAAACCGGTTTCGAATCTGTTCAAAAGTGGTTCAGAGCCATATATCGGAAATTTTTTAACCTAAGAACTTGAAATTTCACCTTTCTGATTGGAAAGTAAGTAATGGTCTGAATGCCTAAAATGTGTAGTGTTAGACGATTACCAAATTTCAAATTAACTTGAACTATAAACTGGAAATTTGGTGTTTGGGTTGGAAATATGAAGTCTGATATTTTTCCTATTTAAAACTAGGTTCGGACAAGGTTGGACGAGTTCAAAAGTTAATGTCGATTTCCAACCAAATAAAACTTGAAACATATTCTCATAATGCAAAGGCCCCGGGCGACACCGGGTATTGAGCTAGTATACAATAAAACAAAAAACCAAAGTTTTAGAATCAAATCTCAAGCTGTTCTCAAGCTATTATACAATTAGGACTTAAGACTTAAGCAGCGCTTCTAAATACCCCAGGCACTTCTCTGCTCTACACAATAATACAAATATTAGTTTATAGGAACAAATTACCCACACTATTAATTGTTTCATGTTTTTCGAAACCAACCAGATTTAATCATCATAATTTTTTCCGGTGCAGCATTTCTCAAATGGCAAAGTCAAAGAGGACGAATCTGAAAAACTGGAAAACGAACAAATAAGTGCCAGGAACTTTAACACGCCCATTTGCACTTTAAAGCTAACTCTACTCACCTCCAACTCCCGCGGCCTCAGCTTCCACTGCTCACCTACACACTCATAAAATGCGCATTAAAACACACAGCTCGGAGCTGGCCCCGGCCAAATCCGAAAGGATTTAGTTACGCCACAGGAGGTGGTTACTTCACGTCGTCGTCGTCTATTGCGCCATCTTTGCATACAGACCAACCAGCCCAAACCAACCCACCCATTCAACGAACGCCGCACAGCGACAGCCAACCTCTGCTCCCCAGCTGGTAACATGAATGGCTTTTTCATCCATCAAACATGGCGTCAAACGTCACAAGACTGCGAGCGCAAAAAGGCAGAAGGCGCCCAACCCAAAGCTATTGTCGTCTAATACCACAGGCAACCCTAACCCCAACGCCGAACCCCCCTCCGCTTCCCGAACAGACCACACCACGACCAGAGCGCCATGCATCACATCACTTCCGCTGCCTGCTGGCGGTTGGGTGCGGCATAATCTTTCGAGCTTTATGTGTGCTGATGACTTGCTGAGCCTCAAACGGAGACAGGAGGTGGGGCTTGGGCATGGGTGGATGGTTGTGTGGCGGGTTTGCTGCGTGTTTGGTTGTTCCCAAATGTGCTGAGTCGGTTTTTGTGCCTGGTCGGATTTTCTGCACTTTTGTTGGTAGCAGCATTGGCTCAGCATGTTGCTGGCGTCTAAATACATGGACAGACACACACACACACTTGCACTTGCATAAGCATAGACATTCATATAATGCTTGTAATATTTGCGCTTAGCCTCCATCTCCATCTCCGCCTTCTGCTATCCCGATCCTTAAATTCAGCTTCAGCTGCTGCTGCTCCGGCTCTGTCCGGCTTCCAAGTGTCCTTGGGGCCTTCAGTTGGCGCGTTTCAGTCGAGTTCAAAATGTTTATTTTGTTGTCCTTAGGTTAGTCGTTTGCTCATTTTGTACCCAGCCCCAGCTCCAGCTCCGGCTACGGCTTGTTTGCTGAAATGTACTCGTATGTACATAGTTGGATATGGATGTGGATGTGCACTGCTTTTTCCAGCGTTTTTGTATGTGTGTTATTTGATTTGAACTGTTTGCATTTTGCGCTGTTTACATTTCTCAGGAATATTTAGCCCGTGCCTCCGGTAAATATCCTTGATCCATTTGCAAACAGTAGCATCTTCTCCTGCTCCTGCTGCTTGTGCAGCTATTGAGCAAACGTTGCCAAACGTTTTAAAGTCAAGTTGATGCCAAGTTAACGTGCATTTACTTTAAATACCATTTTCGGAAGAGAATGAAGATTAGCGTGATATAAACTTAAGCGTGAAATAAAAAGAAAAGGAAATCTGTCCAGAAGTCAGACAACTTACTATAACGCTATATCGATGGTCAGAACTAGCGTAGCCTAATTCACTCAAACCTAAGAATAAATGCCCATCTTTATTTGGAATAATACAGATTGCAGAGATTTTATAAGAATCAGGGTTTAAAGTACAACGTTGCACTTTTAGAGCACCAATAAGAGTAACATCTGTATATTAAATTTGGAGAATGAAGAAACAACCTTCGAAAAGTGAGTCTTATTTAAAAGTGTGCGGATGCAATTTCATTTTAGCCAATTTGTGATATTATGATGGAGTATCTTGGCAGTGCTAGTATGTACAAGACCAGTGTGCAAGGTCATGGGTTCGATCCACCTCAACAGGACTAAAAATTTTTTCAATAAGCTTAACCACCCCTATCTACTGTTGGTCCCAATTTCTCTATGTTGCGAAACTTAAAGGCCCCATTGAATGATGGGAGGAAACTACGCATCAATCTTTCTCAACAAAAATCCTTGCAATGAAGGATATCCTAGCATGTACACAATACTCTTTTCGGACGCTGATTACAACAATCTCTTTCAGTCAAGCCGCCATAAAATATTTTTCCACTGGGTATAATTGTCCCTTATAGGCATCTAAACCTCTGAACCGATCTTCACGAAATTTTCACAGAATGCTCATGTCGATCAGGAATGAGTCATAGGTTATGGGTCATGTCTGAGAGTTATAGAGTTGAATATTTTACTGGTTCCGAACCGGTTTCGAACCTTTTCAAAATTGGTTTACAGCCATATATCAGAAGTTATTTAAGCCAGGGCTGCAAACCCCAACAAATTTTTCGGATCTCTTTGGGTCGCGTTCCAACCAAAATTTAACAATGGTTAAGGTTCGGAAATTTGAAGTTTGAGGTTTTTGGGCAATGGTTCTGGTTAGAACCAATAGTAACAAATTTCATCCCGTGTGTTCTACAAATCACGTTCGACCTGAAAAATACACTTATCTTATATGAATTGGGTCGGTAGATTGGTAGTTCACATGGGAATACAAATTCATTCAAAGAATAGTTTACGTTTAAGTAAAGTTTCATTTCGTAGTTCTGGGAAAATATTACCAATGTAATATATGGTTCTTGCTCCCCCTTTTCGGCCATTTTCAGTGGGAACAGGGTATAAAACGAGAAAGCTTAATACTTTTGAAACAGAAAGTTCCTAGGCCATCTACAAGAAGTATTCATCCGATCCGCGCATGCTGGGTTTTGTCTGATTGGCTAAGGATTTTATAGTCAGTACCAAAGGTACAGAGATTATATTAAGTTTGTGCAAAGGTATGTGGCAGATGGAAGAATCTCCGACCCTATGAAGTATTTATATTCTTGGTCAGCAAACAACAGACTAGTCGATTAAGCCATGTCCGTCTGTCCGTCCGTCTGTTCGTCCGACCGTCTGTCAGTATGAACAAACAGATCTTAGAGATGGTAAGAGATAGAGCTTTGACATGTATGGGACATATGCTTCTTATACTTGCAGGCAGATCAGAGTTTATTATAGTCGGGCTTGACCGATTTTCTTACTTGTTTTGAAATAGAAGTTTTCATAGGAAATTGATTTTTTTTTAAAAAGTCTGGTCTACATATCAAAAGCTATTTGGAATTTTTATTTACAGTCGTCAGCTATTTTGTTGCTCTGAAGGGGGGATTCTCCATGTGCAAACATTTTTTTTCGATTTTAATACTCTGTACCAGAGGTACACAGAGTATATTAAGTTTGTGCTAAAGAGTCCGTCCGTCTGTCTGTCTGTCCGTATGAACGCTCAGATCTCAGAGATGGTAAGAGATAGAGGTTTCACATGTACCTTGTGGACATATTTTGTATTCGGAATTCTTTATCAATCTGCTAAAAAAATTTTAAAGATCGGATGAACGATATTCGAGTTATTAGGAAAACAAACAACTATGGGCAGCACCGGTCGCAACGGTAATGGGCAGCACTTTACAGGTACAGAGTATGTTTTAGTCGGGCTTGGCCGACTATCATTCTTGTTACTCTTCGAGTAATGGGTATAAAAATATGTTGCAAAATGGGTCACAGTATTATCAGTGTGCAACTAAAATATTACTCTGTAAAAGCAGACAGGCGGACGGACAAAGCTCAACAGACTCATCATGTCATGCTGATCAAGAATATTTAGAGGTATTCTTTATTTGGTCAAAGATGATTCTTTGCGTTTCAAACCTCTGGGCAAAATTATAAAATACTTTTCAATGATCTAAGAAAACAAAGGCTATTATTGGTATGGGTCCTGAATTTTATGACAATCTCCCAAAACCGCCCAGATAACATAAGAAGTCGGTAGGCATCAGGTCAAATTTTTTAATGTTGTAGACTCAATATTATTCTTACAAAGTTTTATTTCCGCCAATTTCAATTGGGCACGCTCAATATCAATCAGTCCAGAGGTTGATATCGATAACCTCCCAGTACCGCCCAGGATCGATAACAAAGTTTGTGCTAGGATCAGGATCAACCAGGGCTACGTATATAATTTTATTATACGGGCACGCAACCGAGCCAAAATTTTGGGTTCGGAACAGGTTTAGGTTCAGCTTTTCTTTCTAAAGAGGAAAATTGAGCGGTTCAAAAGTTACTGAATTTAGTCTAACGTATAACAATTTCTCGGCACGACAAAAACTCCTCGGCTCATACTCTCTGACGGATATCTCCGAGATTGCAGCGATATCTAATAGACAAATCTCAGGTTTCATAAAGGCATTTGGATGGTATTGGCCTTTACAAAGTTTCTTTTTGTAGATTTAGGAATAATGGACAGGAACCAAATTCGCATTACAAATCAAAATTTTTTTGATTGATTTCTCGCTTGAATTTCGACTTATACGGGTGTGTCCTTCACATAAACGAAGAGATTTTTAATTTAACTAGGAGGACTTTATATGTAAAGTGGCAAGAATAATGTCGGCTACTAGGATTTAAGGGAAGGAAAACAGTACGCATCAAATCTGCTTCGTCTTAAGCAGTCGGTTTCAAATCTCTCTCAACTTTTTTCATCTAATCTAGTAGTTAAGCATTTTAAAGACACTTCACATATTAAGGCCAGCAGTTTTATTTCGAAATGAAACCGTTTATACACAAATCTCTAGAGATTTCTGGGACACACCCGATAATCATGGGGAATTGTTAAGAGTTTCCTCAAATGAAAACAGATTGTTTAATTCGGGTTTGAACTTAAAATTTCTAGTTTATCTTGATTCGAATGTCTTGATGCAAAAACGCATCAACGATATCATAGACTTGTTTCTAGCCTAGACATTCTAGGGAATTGAACCAGTTACCAATACCTTTCCTTACTTAAGTTTCTGCTATTTTGTCATTCAAGGCGCTTAAAATTCAATTGGATAGTTGGTGGCTTCGCCTTCACACAGCCAATTTGATTCTGAATTTCAAAGTTTAAGTCATCTACATCTTTATTCTTTGACGCTAAAATTGCTCGCTCACTCAACCATTCGTTATTTTTGCGGTTATCAATTATGTTCGAAAATTATTTGTTAATAAGTTCGTCTTTCGATGAGACAAAATTTGCAAAAATTAGGTGGAAATGATTTCAATCCATTCGATTACCGATAGTCAGCTACTGCTTAGAGAAATATTGAGCCTATGGATCTTTCAGTAATGCAATTCTCATGATTGGATGATTTGGGGCAAGCATTTATTTCATAATTTTCATCTTGGAATGACTGGCAGTGTTTGGCGGAAGTCATTGTTCATTCAAGAGCTTCCTATGCGTGTTTGTGCGCCATTGTGCATTCGTCACAAATGATAATTTTAGACGCTAAGCTAACTTTTGCCATTGCATAGTGTTTCGTAATGTTACCTGACGGTTGTTCAATAGTTTGAACGTTTAACGGCAATTTAAACGCTGAATGGGCTGAACTGCATTCAAGTGTTTTCTATGTATTAAGTTTGAAAATATGAAATACTTGCAAATTTCGCGGACTTTAAATGGTGTAACTAACCCCACTGTGTTTTATATTTATAAGAAGAAGATTGGTTTTTGTGATTAAAGTTTAAACTTTTAACTGACATTAAGTTGATTTTTACTGTAAGTCAAAAATCTTAAGTTATTTAAGAATGCATCGATTCCACATTTAATATATTTCTTCTTAATTTGTTCAATGGCGAAAAGCGCACTGGGTAAACAGTTGCCAGCAGTGGATTGTGAATGTCCATCATCGCAGCCCAATTCCTTGCTCGATGAATGGAGAGAGTCACATAAAAGCGCCCACGGCACACAATGCTGACGATGACGAGATGATAAGCAGCGCCGCGCACAAAACGATGATGCACAAATCCTTTAAGAGCGGATTTGGTATATTTGCAAAGCGACGGCGTGGAGGGGAACAAAACGGACAAGGCTTAGCAGCTGCGGTGGGTGGCAATCTCACAATCTCCCCAAGAATTTTCTGCGGCCAGGAAAAAGGCAAAAATAAACCGACTCCAGGCTTAAGAAAGGACGGGCTTTAAAATTTTGTGAAATAGATGCGAAAACAGATCCATGAAAGTCGCACGCTGTGGCCCAGCGGGGGGGTTATTCGACACGGGCTTTGGCTGATATGACGAGTCCATACCGATTGTCATGGCCGTAAGGAGGACAGTGCAAAGGAAGTGTTGTATTTGTAGTGCACAAAACTATTTGTTTTTTGCCCGCTGTGCGATGCTGTGCGCAAATTTCCGCAATTCCGTAATCCGTAATGGTTATTGGAAACGCAGTCAGAAAACGGCCGGCAAATATTGACATTGTCTAGCTGCGAGCAAGCTAAGCCAAGAAACAACATCTTGCCAAATCCTTTAATAACGATAAACGTCCCCCATATGAGACCCCACACATTCCCCATTTCCCGTTTCCGTATCCACTTCCTGCCCTTGCCCGCCTTTTTATATTGTGAACCATAAACTTTTATTATGCCTGAAGGTAAATTATTTTATTTATTTTTTAGGCCTGTCGCCAGCCACACACACACGCAACAACAGCCGCAATCTTGGCAAACACTAACTCGACAATGGTCCTGGTCAACGCATAATTCTGCGTTATTTTGTTGCCACGCGCCTCGCCCCGAGCGCCACCCACAGAGCAGCCGCATCCCTTTGGGCAGTAGCAAAAAAATCGCAACAATTTGTAATGCCAAATATTTTATTCATTCTACGATTGCTGAGCCTCCCTCTGGGCCCCAAGCACACATACTCACAGACATACTCGTACATATATAAATAAATATTTGTGTATTTATTTTTTTTGGCAGCGCCAGCTCGATTAGCTCAACAGGTTTCAAACAGCAGGAGGTCTAGGCCCTAGGACCGCTTGTGGGGACAGTCGGGGAGCTGCTGCCCATGCATACCAATGCAATCCATGTCACAGTCATTTGTAACGGGCAAAATAGTGCCAATTTGTCATTAAATCACAGTTTATTTAACAAATAACGTGTAAAGTTACTTTTCATACATTTTAGTGAATGGCTTCAAACGTGGTTGATTGATACACCCCTCAGAATGTCCTGTAATAATTAAGAACATCATTCAGCATTCAAAAAAATTAGGGGAAAGTTTTGTATACCCTTGCAGCTTCCATTGAAAACAAAAAAGTTTTTCTAACTAAGTCTGCTTTTTGGACCTTACTTTTCTATGGGATCTATACTATATAGATGTCTGATTTCGACCAAACTTGGTGAAATCTTGGAAAAGCATAATACACTTTTAATTACGAAATTTGGAGGCGATCCCATTTAAAACTAAAAAAATTTTCTCACTAGAATTTCTTTTTCGACCGATCATTCATACTGCAGCTATATGCTATAGCAATCCGATTTTGATAAAACTTTTTAGAAACATGTTAATGTATATAAAATAAGAATATGCCAACAAAAAGGACGTTTTCATTAAAAACAAAAAAGTTTTTCTCACTAAGACTAGTTTTTTGACCGATCGTTCCTATGGCAGCTATATGCTATAGTCATCCGATCCGGCCGGTTCCGACAAATGTGCAGCGTATATGTACCAGAAGACTTCGTGCAAAGTTTGGTGAGGATAGCTTTAAAACTGACGGAGGAGATAGCATAGAAACACACAGACGGACTGACGGACAGGCGGACAGGGCTAAATCAACTCAGCTCGTCATGCTGATCAAGAATATATATACTTTATGTGGTCGGAGATGCTTCCTTCAATGTGTTACAAACATCCGCCCAATTTTATAATACCCTCTGCAAGGCTATAACAATGGCAGAAAAATCAAAGCGACCGAGCCGATTGGAAATATTTTCGCATGAAGACAAGGATGCGCTGATTTTGGCGGTGAGACCGGAATGCCACTTGGGATTTATCCCACCCCAAACATTCGGACTCAAGGCTTGGAGTGAAGTGGCGAATCTTGTTCGAAAAGAAGATCTGTAACATACGTGAACACTTTGGTTAAATTGATTCAAATTTCTACTAATATGTGACAGTTGCTGATTGCCGAACTGGTTTAAAGGCTTTGCTGGAGAGCTATTGCCATCATGGCAGAAGCATAAGCGTAAATCACTTGTCATCAAAACAAAACACAGCTGATTGAGCAGTGTGACCCTCCACCAGCTAATTTAAAAATGCCATAAGCCTGACAACGCGATGCAGCGTCGTAATTTTTATACCCTGTTCCCATTGAAAATGGGAAAAGTGGGAACATGAAGTTGTGCAAAAGTATGTAACTGGTAAAAGGAAGCATTTGCGACCCTATAAAGTATATACTAGGGCCGTCCCAGAAATAGCCGACCTAACTACTAAAACACAAAAATTTATTATTTTTCAACATAGGATCCTTTTAGGTCGATACACTTTTCTCAGCGATGTTCAATAGCTTCGATACCTTTTTTTATAATAAGAACTGTGAAGCTCTTCAAAAATAGGCATTAACCTCGGACTCCACCTCTTCATTGTTGCCAAATCTTTTTTCTCTGAGCCATTTTTTCAAGTTTGGAAATAAGAAATAATCAGAGGGAGCTGTCTGGGAAATAAGGGGCGTGAGGTAGCAAATTTTAAGTCATTAATTTTAGCCATTGCACCTGCAGAGGTGTGAACCGGGGCACTGTCAAGATGGAACAGCAAACGCGGAACCCATCTTGCGCATAACTTTTTCATGTCCAATTTTTCGGTCAATATGCGATGTACAGCACTTTTTGAAATTCCTACACATTCAGCTAACTCACGAACTTTCAATCGCCGGTCACTCAATACACATTTTTTTATTTTGGCCACCATTTCTGAAGTGGTCACCTCATTTGGACGCCCATTACGATGTTCGTCTTCGCAGCTCAAACGACCTCGCTTAAACTCAGCCACCCAATATTTTATTGTTTTAAACGAGGGAGCAGAATTACGTAAGGTAGAATCCAGCTCCTTTTTAATATTGGTTGGACTAAGACCTTTTATATGAAAGTATTGTATCACATAACGATGACCAATTTTGTCCATGTTTGCAAATCAATAACAAGTGTTCTCTATTAAAATCGACCAAAAAAAACTGTGCAAGGTAAAGGCACCAAACTTCAAACTTAAGTTTTTAATAGTCGGTACTTCCCCTTTTTTAATATTTTTTGTGAACATTTTCCAACACTACTGTGCTAGGTCGGCCAGTTTCTTTATTTAGAATATTGTTGGATTTTAGACTCAAAAACACTTTTTCCAGTTTTAACCCTATGCATTTTTAACTTTTTCAATTTTAAAAAAAATTTATGCAGCTATTTCGGTCACTATTTTGCAATAATTTAAAATTCGAACGCCTTACCTAAAAATAATTTTTTTTCTATTTACAAAAAAAAAAAAATTATTTATTAAAATTTTTTTTTTTAATTTCAAGCAAAAAAAAAAATTTTAAAGTTTTCAATTTTAACCAATTATTTTAGCTACTTTTTTTAATTTTAGCTATTTCTAGCAATTTTTTTTGGAAAATCTAGCAACTTTTGAACCTCATATTCTGGCAACACTGGTGCCGAGTTTATCTGACAAATTAATTTTTTATATGTTCTAAAATAATGCGGAAAATTCTTGGTCTTATTAATGCAAGTTCGCTAACGCAAGTTTTAATTTGATAAGGCTGGTAACGTTTGCCACTTGTTGTTACAGTTTTCAAACCTGAATCTCTCTATTGCACAAAAAAACTTATGTTCAGCTTTAAAAGTCGTCATAACTACTCCGTTCCTTTTTCTATCTCAATAATAATGCCTCTTTGAGCTAGGTCGTAACCCTTGGCCAGCCAGTATGCGTCTCATCAGTTGCTGGACAGAATGGATATTTAGGTCGATTGATAGGTTGATGATTTTTTTCCATTTGGGAAATGGCTGTCAAGACTACTAAATTTACGCTTAAGCCTAGTCTTAAGACTTTAAGTTTTACAGCCGTGTCTCTGCCGAGTAGCAAATTCTCTTCGTTATCCATCACTAAGAACTTATAAATCAATCCCAGCAAGCCTCTTACTGTAATTGGAGCCTCAAAAGCACATTTGGCCATTTTATTTCCATGATCATCAAACAATTAAATTTGGTGTTTTCCCAAACTTGATTAGTAAAAAATCATATTTTTCTCCAACAATTACATGAATAATTCAACTTTTCAAGCACAATTTTTCAATAATCCCTCTTTACAGGTAAAATTATTCAAGTAATTGTAAAAGTAATTGCAATTTGAAATAATCATTAAATAATCGTATTTCCAAGTTACAATTAAGATTACTAAAATAAATCGTAATCAGGAATTGTTTTTTCATTAGCTGAATAATCGAGATTATTGTAATGAAAAGTAATAAAATACGGGAAGTATTGATTACATTACAGCTCTGTTAGGCAGGCATGTTCTTCTAGGCGGCAAATGAAAGAAAAATAGATTACGGGCTATTTGCTATAATTTCTTCGTTTGTCCTTAGATTTATTTTGAGAGCTTTTGATCAAAAAGACGACTTAAAACACAAGGTTAAAAAATAAACAAATTAAATAATTAAATGCTTGGTGGGGACTCTAATCCTGGATGCTGAAATATGACTGATTCTGTTTGATAAAAGTGTCTTTTTAAAGAATTACGGCCGACCGACTCTTAAGAGAAATATGACAAGTGTAAGGTCTGCGTTAGGCAACAAAATAAATGTAATTTGAATTTATGCAGATATTTGATTGAATTGAATTTTGCGCTCATAAAATTTTTAAGTAAACTTAGTTGTATTGTGCGAGTGTTCGTGCACTTTCATTTTTCACGCCTCGAATTTTGTAGATGCCAAAAACAAAGGCTGTCGACATAACATTCTCCCGCTCCAGCAGCCGTCACAAAAGTTTTGCCACTTTGTCTGCGCGTAGCCTAGACAAAGTCAAGGCGCTGTTAGGGAGTCCTCCCCGCACTTGGTCTCACCCTCTCCCTCTCACTCACCCTTGTGGCTGTTGTCGTCGTCATGTCTGTCAGGCGACTTCAAGTTGGCTACCGCTATACACTTGCACTTGCCGGTTGATGTTGCCACTGCTAATGAGTAAGATTAATTTGGGTCACTGTGCTGTCGACGGCACCACAACGTGAGAGTGTTGGCGGGGGTATGGGTGTGGATGTAGGGTGCCGGGTACTCCACTCCAACTATAGGAATTATGCGCGTGCCTTTTTGTATGAATGAATGCAGTCAAAGTGTTTGTGTGAGTGTGTGTGTGGGCGAGTCCGGAAACTGAAATTGTTCGGGGTTAATTAAGCACGACATATGTGGCATTGCATGCATTTGTGCAGCGACAACGACCCGCCAAGTTCCGGACGCGCCTCCCGAAAGTGTGAATAGGGGGCCGCAGGCGCTAATCAATGCGCCATAATAGACAAATTGTTGCCGCCTCCACTTTGAGTTCATTATGCGGCATGGATTGCCAGCGTGTTGATGCGTTTATGAAGTTGCAGTTGCAGTTGCAGCCAGACAAAGTGCGTGTGGCCAGATGATTTCGGTCGGGCGTTGTGGTGTTTTGATTTATGGGAGAGGCAATTTCAAGAGGGCAACGCATGACTTTGGTGTGGCCGGGTGGCTCAGCGGCTAGTGGGCGCGACCGCTGTGCAAGAGGTCGTGGGTTCGATCCCGCTTCGTAACATCTAATGAAAAAGTTTTTTCTTTGAATAAAAACTTTACACCCGGTCACCGCTCTCAGCTTTGTAGTAATTAGCCATGGAAAGCTTCTCAAACTGCCGTTCGGATTCGGCTTTAAACTGTAGGTCCCATTCTCTTGTGCGAAAATTAGAAGCGCACAAGCCAAGAGATTGAGCGAGGCTCGGCTTTGGCCTTTTGGGGCTGTGTCAAGCCATTTTTACATTTTTACACATGACTTTGAGATAACAGCGATTACTGTGTTCAGATACGATATTTCGTGTTACGCTGAATTTGATAGTTTATCCTAATTAATGTTTATAAGCTTTCCGAAACCAAAAAAATATTCTTTTATCTGGATTCAATAAGCCCTGCACTTAAACTGTGACACTGTGATCTAGAATTTAAATTCATGTAAATGAATATTCTTCCAAGAGGTTAAAATCTGGGTTTTCTGAAAAAGATGATCCGAATTTTTCTTTCAAACGATCACCCGAACCTAACCCAGGATCTTTATTATTCTGTTAAGGGCGGTGCCCACTCGACGGGAAAAATATCATTCGTAAAAGTTGATATTTCGCAGACAGAGTCTATTAACACGCGATGAGACCCTTAAATTCTGATAGAAGGGACTTTTGTTTTCCAGTTTTTCAATTGTAGCCTAGGTTCGGATTCTATGGGTATTTTTTTACTAGCAACACAAAGCGTCAACAATTTTAACTTAATTGTTAATGCTTCAAGATAAAAATCTACAAAATTTAGTAAGCACGGACAGGGTAGAATCCCAAAAGGATTTTTCAATATTCGGAATACTTACGGAGATATAGCCATTTTAGTGACCCAAGGAGACCCAAATTTCCTAGCAACTGCAAACTTTAAACGCGATTTTCTCGAAACCACGTTTTTTTAACTGGTTCGCAGCTTTTCTCAAGTTCTACTATACCGACCTTAATGATGTAGGGCTTAATGGACGTAGAATTAACGTGGCTATGCACAGTGGACGAAATGGCCAATCTGGCGAGAAAAAATTAATAGCTAGTGTAAATTGAGAGGTATCGCGATAAAATTTTGAACTTAAGCTTCTAAGGTATTGTGAAATCCATACTTTAAGCTTGAGCAGGATCGAAAGACAATATCATATAGCTATCATAGGAACGATCGGACGAAAAACTAGTTTTGGTGAGAAAAACTTTTTTGTTTTCAATGTCAACGTCTCCAAACTTCGTATTTTTTTAGTTTGCTTTGCTTTTTTATGATTCCACCAAGTTTGGTCTCAATCGACATCTATATAGTATAGCTGTCATAGAAAAGTCCGAGTCCGAGAAGTAGTCTTAGGTTGGAAAATTTTTTTTATTTTTAATGAAAATGTCCTTAAAATTGTCATTTACTTATTTGGTATGCTTTCACACTTTTCTACAAGGTTTTGTTAAAATCGGATGACTATAGCATATACATAAATAGCAGTCATAGTAACGATCGGTCGAAAAACTAGTTCTTGTGAGAAAAACTTTTTTGTTTTTTATTGTCAAAATCGGATTACTTTAGCATATAGCTGCAGTATGAATGATCGGTCGAAAATGAAGTTCTAGTGAGAAAAACTTTTTTGTTTAAAGCTATGGTTTCGTGGTTTTTTTTCATATATTTTGCACCAAATTATTAATTAGACGGATTCGTGATCTTCATTTTAATATTTTCAGCATTTTCTTTGACATAGAATCTAATAGCTTGTTCCAATAGGCAAATTCCGAATGATGGTCTTTGGACACAACTGCTGGATCAACAACTTGTGTGATGGCATCCTGTTGCTTTGACAAGAAGTCCACGATAGTATTCGATGCCTCTTGCAGCTCTTTAACAGGATCTGGCTGCGTCTTTTCTAGGCGAGGTCGCTTTTTCTTCTGGAAGAAAAGTAAACCAATGATAATAAATTTATGATTTCAATCGAGTTATAAAAGCAGTGCCCAGGTTCCTCGTTCTGCAAAAGAGAATTAACACGCATTCGGTAAACATATGCATGACACATACACCTTCTTTGCGTCGATAAATCTGGCAAGAACGACATGTATGAAGCTAACTCCCACTCCACATCGCTGCCTCCTTGCGTTGCTATAGGTACGCCCCCATCGGTGCCACTTTTTGCAAGCTTGGCGCGGTGATAACGTAAGCTGTCTTTTAGCGAAGACCAAGCCGCATTGCATTGGCCTCCTAAAAAAGATAAAACAAACAATTGTGAATAACATAATTAAACTCAAAAATTATTATATTTACCTTCCCTTCCGAGGGCAGAACCTTACCCTCCCAGATCTTCGTGTCAAGCCGCTATCAATATACTGCTTATTGGTCAGCTCCCACAGCACTGGTTTCTCTTTAACTAATTTGATAAGGGCCGCCTCTCCTCATTTGAGAAGTGGCTCACCCTCTTGTTATGCTTTTTGGTGGTTTTTGCACTTATTTTTTCTATTTCCACTATTTATTTTTTCTTTTTTTTTTAAAGTTAATGACGAATATAATAGATTTTAAAGAATCAGATGATGGTTGAAGGGCATGTATAAAGTCTTCCATTGTAATTATACCCTGTTCCCATTGAAAATGGGAAAAGGGGGATCATGAAGTTGTGCAAAAGTATGCAACAAGTAGAAGGAAGCATTTGCGACCCTTTAAAGTATATATATTCTTGATCAGCGTCAACAGCCGAGTCGATTTAGCCCTGTCCGTCTGTCCGTCCGTCTGTCCGTATGAACGCGTCGATCTCAGAGACTATAAGAGCTAGAGCCAGATAGGTGAATACCCGATTCAAATCGAGTTTTTTTCAGATATGGAAAATTCCTCCCCCTCCCCCCTTTAAGAGCAAAAAACTGTCAAAGACCTTCCAAACTTTACATATATCAAGTAAGGCCCAATATCTATCTATTCTGAAAGATCACTAAGATCGGACAATAAACACCGAAGTTATATACGAATCAATTTTTCTTGTAGGTGAGAGGGAGGCCTTGCATTGTCAGTTACCGCGTTTGCGAGTGCGTGTGTGCGTATGTTAGAGTGCGTGAGTGTATGTGTGTGTGTGTTTATATGTGTATGAAATCAGAAGATGTCAAGGGAACAGGGTATTTTGTAGTCTGGGCACTCGACTCCCTTACTCCCTTACTTGTTTTCTTATGGAGGCTATGGCCTGCGGGTATAGGCCAAAGCCCTCAAAATTAAATTAACACTAATTAATTAATTTCTGTACGATCGGTGAATCTTTTATAACTTGGTTTCTTGACGAACATTCTGCGACCAATTTAGCATTATAGAATATTATATAGGTTTTATAGGGGCTTCCGACTGTATTCGATTTCTTCTTTTCCATTTAGTCATTCTTTATGGAGTAGCTCAAACACTTGTAAAGTTATGTTGCAACTATTCCACTTCCCAACCAATTTACCGACAAAACATCTCAATTTTTGTGTTATCGTTTTCAATTGTTCTTCTGTGTACTTATTTTCATCGGAAATTTGACAACAAACGTATTGTACAACTTGCAAAAATTGACGGATTTGCATAATTGTCCACTGCACATCTAGGAACTTTTGTAATGCTTAAAAATTGAATTAAATATTAAAAGGCAAGTCTTGGCAGCTAATATTGGTCGTTTTACTTTAACAATGATCTAAAAATTAAAAAAATTAAGTGACTGCGGTACCACAGAGCACTCCAACAAAATGCCATATGGCCACTAAACGACTAAGTGTTAGATATACGACGATTTACAAATAATACAAGTACAGACCACTCAATCAAAAAGACACCTTCGGATTGTATGTAGCCCCTCTTGTTAATTTTTTATCAATATTTTTGCAAGATTCTCTAATAGGCGCCAAATATTTTGTTCTGCAACTGCAGTAACATATGTTCGGCTTGAACGCTCACAGCTGTGAGAATATTGAACGCAAAACGAAGCGGTAAATAAAATAATGGTCAGTGAGGTATCGGTAATCGATAAAAAAATTAGTTTGAATGAATTCGAAAGTTGAAATTTTGACTTCTTTCGCGCCAGATTGCCCATTTCCCCCAGTGTGCTATGGCCGGAACCTTGATCATTGGGAACAAGATTTTTTTACTATTTTTTTGTGCCTTGGACTGCAAAAAAAAATTGTCACAATTGCATTTATCATTTTCATATCGCCGCCATTCTTACAAATTCAATATATTTTTTATGTTCCTGCTTCGGGCTAAAAAGGCATTCATTCCAAACAACTTCCCATCTTCCGTTTTGAATTCCGATTATGGTGACTTCCGGAAAGCTGCGAACCATCAACCCTTCTTTTTTAAGAAGACACTACTTTGGGGGCCGAAAACTTTTTAAACAGCCATCGCATTCAAACATTTTTAATTATGTATTATTTTTAACGGATCGTGCAACCAAATACAAAAAACCGAATTACGAAATCTTTTTCCGACTTTTTTCCACAAGTTTTAGAAAAAACAGATCAAATTTAGTTGCCTAGACCAGAAGAGGGCCTTAAAAACTAAATTTATGATGGCTTAATGGCCTATTGCGTGTCCCTAAAATATGGTACTCGTCAGCCAAAAAACCGCGAGATGGAGTACCATTTTAAGACTCACCCACGAAGTACTCCATATAGGTCATAAAGTTGACGTTTTCATACTTTCGGTAATGAAACAACCAAACATTAAACATGCAGCACCAGTCATTAATGGTTACAATTGTCTGCACATAATTATTACCATGATTATCTAGAAGCAAACGTCAAGTAAAATAAGGAGAAGGATGAGGCAACCAACTAGAGTAAAAACCCGCTAAGTGGCCCTGCCACACTAATTGTAAGTAACACGTTCGCGTTTACAAAACTTTCCGAGTATTTATGTTGGAAAACACCAAACAGCCTGGCCAGGCATCCAGGCAACCGGCCAGACAAGGCCTCCTCTTGGATCCAGACACACAGCCAGCCAACCATGCTTAGACATTAAAGTTTGGCGCGCCGGTTTAATAGACCAAAAATTAATTTGGCCAAAGTTTAAAGTGTTATCAGTCATTAACGCGAAGCAGGGGCAAGAAGTGGCTGCTGCTGCTGCTGCAATTAAAGCAGCCACATTGGGAGTTTAAACTTAAATTTGATATCTTCCATTTCTTATAGCATTGAAAATCAATAAATTTCAACAAAAAAAATAAAAGAAAAATAAGAAAAGAAAAGAAAAACAACATTCCAGCCATAGATTTGCCCGGCTAGAGGAAAAAATCTCTTTGGGGATGTTGTGCGTGCTAAGGCTGAGGCCGGGCCAAGCGACAAAGCAAGCAAGAAATCGCCCAGCCAAACATCCTTTTGTCAATACCAAAATACGTACAACAACAACACAAGTCAGCGCCAACAAAGACAAAAGTCAAAAGTGCAAAAACAAAAGCAAAAAAGGACTTGCGCCCCCAAAGTGAAGCGCATGCGCCCACCAAACAGCAGGGGAAAGCATGGCCCGTGCTCACAACTGGGTTAGCCGGGGATGGAGCATACAGGAAATGCTTTTACATATACAACGAAACGATACGCTAAAATGGCCATTCATTTCTCCTCCATTTTGGAGAAAATTTCCTGCCTCAGCGGCGGCAGCAGCAGCCGCATTTGTCCAAGCCGAAGCAAATGATTTTTAACAAATTTCATTAACATCAGAGGTCCGTAATCATTCAAGCATCGCGTTTCGTAACAGGACCAGGCCAGGGCTTCGAGATAGCCAGGTCCAATTCAATTATATCGACAGTCACATATTGCACAACTCCTTGAAGCGGTACCGGCTGCAACTGTCGCGAATAAAATTGGCCAGATAATTGGTTTTGTGTGATTTTTGCAACCTTTAACGCGGTAATCGAACAAATTATGTAATTCCCAGTACGTGTCAAATTGTACATTTTAAACACTTAACGAAATGATCGATGAACATCACCCAATGCAGATTGGCATGTGTAAGTATTCAGGATTTTTGGCAGGACACTCAAAAAACCCGTCGGCATTTCGGTGCTCTTTGTTGCATGGAGCTTGCCGACGGCTTTTAGCAAGGCTATATTTTTCCATGAATTGGCTACAATAACACCAAAGAGGGAAGCGCAGCTTCTCTGCACTCTCTTGGTTTAAGTGCTTTTCAATTTTGGCACAGCTTAACACCAAACCCAAGAAGCAAGGACCGAGATTCTCTTTAATGGCTACTTAACTTCACAGGTGATGATGGTGTCGGTTGAGCAAGCAATATATTTTTATTAGATGACAAAAACTAGATATTTGATGCAGCTATAAATTCCAAGCAAACTTGGAGAGAAATTAAAAACTTAGGCCTTGAAAAGAAGAAAAACACCTGCCAAAAACTCGAAGTAGATGTGAGTAAGCTTAATAGTTGTTTTGTGAATGTAGCTGTACCCAGTGTCTCATCCAATCCGTACTTACATGCTTTACCTTCTATTATCAGTGTTATAAGTTTTAGTTTTAACTGTGTTAGTCAATGTGATGTCCTCGAAGTAATACTCAAAATAAAGTCCAACGCTGTGGGTCTTGACAGCGTAAGTCCTAAATTTCTTAAAATCGTCTTACCTCAAAGCCTACCACATATAACTTATATATTCAACTCTGCATTTACCCACTCAACTTTCCCAGATATGTGGAAAATTACAAAAATAGTCCCAATTCCTAAGCCGAAAGATGACTTTCGTCCCATAGCAATTGTACCTTTTCTATCGACTTTTTTCTATAGACTTTTTAATAACAAAATGAAATCTTTCGAAGTTCGGGGACACCAACTGGTTTTTCGAGCGATTTGCAAACCAACCGAAGCCAAAATCTCTACAGATTTCCAGGACACCCCCGATAGTAAGGAAATTTAACACAATCAAAGACTCCTCATCGAAAACTAGATAGTAGAAATGGACCTTGATAGCCGGAGTTCAAAAATGTATACACTAAGAAAAAACTGCGGTCAAAAAGCGCAGCCCAAGCGGAGTCCTTTTTAAACCATTTCTTTCGTTCATGAATTTTTGTTCACAAAGCAAGTCCCACGTTCAAGGCAAAACACCAGCTCTGGTCACACTACATTACAACAAACAGGCGCGTTCGTTTAAAAAGCGAACAGTTGTTCGAAGATCATAAACAATTGGTGTTCTGGTGTTGGTTTTGCACTTTTACTTCTTTAAAATTCCCAAGCAGTTATAGCAATGCTAGCATGAGTAACCCTCTGCTTCTGCTCTAATGATATAACCGGAAGGTTCTTAAACCTCCTGTTCAGTTGACCAGCCTCCATTGTGGTGTTGTGTTTGACTATTAACTTGCTAGTTTGAATACAAAAAATGTCTTTAAATCAATCACATTGTATACCCAAAAGGTTTACAAAAATGTACCAAAATTGTTCGAAAATTGAACCCAATGTGCTACCAAAATAAGACCGTAATGTTCTCAAAATATGACCGAGATGTTCCAAAACTGTTCCGAAAATGTTGGTCTTAAAACGTTACCAAAATGTTTCGAAAAGAAGACCGAAAGTTTGTAAAATGACCCCAAAATGTTCCCAAGTTCCCAGCAAGAAATCGGGGGTGTCCTGGAAATCTCTAGAGATTTTGGCTTCGGTTGGTTAGCGAATCGCAAAGCAGAACTTCGAGAGATTTCGATTTCTTCGATCTTCTTATGGTCTTACTACAAAAACAGAGATGTATTGCGTGGGTGCGTAGTCGCGAATGGTTGGTTAGTGTATTGGCTGGTTTGTGTATTGGTTGGTTTGCCAAAATCTCCCAACAAAATACGAGAGATTTGAAACCAACCGAAAAAGATTTCTAGGACACCGAGAATTGGTTTTTGGGTTGGAATTTGGTTACGAATATGACGTTTTCTGATACTTTTTTGACACTTTTTTTATGAGGAATGACGGTGAATGTGCCCAAAAATGAGTCCGGAATAAGCGTTTTTCTATGAAAACGGTCCCACTTAAAGGCTTGATTCCAGATGACATAAAAATTTATTTCGGCACAATGCTGTATTCAAATAAGACTGCATTTCATAAGCATTCAGATTTCAAAGTAGCTCAAAAGTGATTCTATTCATGTGAAGTTCGACATAAAAATTTATTTTCGTGCGTTCTGGAAATCGGCCCTTATGTGGAAGATTTCTGAGTCTAATCTCACTCTTTTCTGTCACAGATATAAGGGCTTTCACCATCACAATGAATCGTATAAAAACATTATAAAAGACACATAAAAATTAATTTTCTAGTCACTTGTAGCAAAACATCCAACCAAAACAAAATTTACTTCAATACTTCAACTCCAAAAATGCCAAGACAAAAGTGTGTTTCCTCATGAGCAGAAAATTTTTTCAGATTTTTTAGTTTTTTTTTTGCTTTTTTTTATAGTTTGGATAACTTCCGCTATTTTTACTTTTCAAATCAGACAACCTGGAGACGAGAAATCGTGGCCGCCAGCACTGTACCTTTTTTTTTGAACCCTCACTTTGACGGCCGAGAACTTTTTGAGCAGCCCTCATATCGAAGCAAAAGTTTTTTTTTACTTTAATATGTTTGTAACTCGATAAAAAAAGAATTGGAAAACCTCTTTGCGTTTTCAAATGAGATTTTTTTAAGAAAGGCCCAAAAACGGCATCGACATCGAAATCCTCCCTTAAGCGAGACTGTTCTTAAAATTCCCAACTGGTTCTATCTCTTTTGTTATGGAGTGATGGTAAATTTTTGACCTACATTAGTTCTACCAAAGAGGTTAATTCATGGCTCTTGTATATTTCCAGCCTTCTTTGGTTCAATACAGAGAATTCGTTTTAGAACAACTTGGGAATAGCTTTAGAACTTTATGGGCTCGAACCAAGAAAATTTTGTACTTGATTGAAATATTCTTTTCCATGGTTCCACTAAATTTGGTCGAAATCGGACATCTATATAGTATAGCTTCCATAGAAAAGTAAGGTCCGAAAAGAAGTCTTATTTAGAAAAACAAACTGCAAGGGTATACAAAACTTCGGCTGAGCCGAAGTTAATTTTCCCCTATTTTTTCTTTCTATAATGTTTTTGGGCTGACTTTAGAAGTAACTGAAATTTACGAAATAAAATTTTGTACTTACTTCGAGAGTTAATCGGGTCATTACAACCTAAAAGTAAGATCGAAAAGATTTTAAAATAATTCGAAATATACTTAATATATCCCGAAACCGTCTTAAATCAAGTATTTCGGGATTAAAAATCGTACTTGATCCAAGAATTTGATACCTGAATCAAGTATTTTCGAACTAACCCTACTATCGACACTATTTGTATTTCGTTCAAGTAGACAATTCTCGATTGTTTTTCTGCACCACAGCTGAGATAGATCGCTTTTGGTTGAATATTAAAATAAAGCTGTAAAATGATATAACGACAGATTAACATTTTTCTCTGAGAGTATAAAACAGCGATGGGCAAGCCCTTGCTCCCATTGCTCCGATTGTTATTTTATGGCAACTGGCGCCACTTAGACGCAGTAAAAATTGCCACGGTTCTTGGCGTCAGCCGCACACAGTTGTCTCGCTTCGAAGCGACTAAAAACATCATATTCATTGCGCATCAGCCCAGGGCGCCGATAAGTCGCACAAGCAGACTACAAAAACAAATACATGCAGTGTCTATCTGGCTTTTCGACTAGAGCCTCGCCAATAAGGTTTGTTTTTTATACACTTGAAAAGTGTATTACAATTTTGCCCAGAAGTTTTGAACGCATAGAAGGAATCATCTCCGACCACATAAAGTATACATATTCTTGATCAGCATGATGAGCTGAGTCGTTTGAGCTTTTTCCGTCCGTCTGTTTATCGAGCTGAATTTTTTGCACAGAGTTCGCTTTTAGCTGCACCGCGAAGATCGGATGGTCACTTCTTGTAGCTGCCATACAAATAATTTTTTCTTAGTTTTTTATTTAATATTCTAATGACACAAGATATTAAGCTTATAAATTAAGTCATTGGTCACAAAATTAGGTCAGTGGTCACAAACTAAACTTCGGCACAGACGAAGTTAGCTTTGCTTTCTCGTTTTCTGTTTTTTTTGTTGGACTGCTCCCAAGCTCAAATTTTATGCCCACCGCTGGTATAAAAGGTATCAATATGCAAATAAACAGTATTTTTTTCAGTTCAGTTTTTCAGTTTCAGTTCAGTCTTGAAGTAAGTGAGCGGTATATACTTTCATTTCTGAACTGCCGCCGCGACTTCTTCCGCGTTTAAATTTTAAACCCTTTTTAAACCCTGAGAAAAAATGGAGTTTTAGAAAAATTTTAAGTTTTTTGACTAGCTTAATAGTTCAAAGAACACTTTATATGTGGTGCAGAGCTTTCTCTTCAGCACTTTCTTTATTTTACATTATGAGAGTTCAGAAATATCAGTAGAAGATTAATATTGCTACATGCTGGGGAATGTATAAGAGATCGAGGCGGAATTTAAAATTCCATCGCGTCCCATCTCAAGGGAATAACTTATTTGTTTATTAGGGCCAAAGAGCCAACAACCCGAGGTTCGTTTAGATAGGTCCAAAATAACTTTGGGTCTTCAACCCATTATCAGAACCCCAGTATCAACATTGATTTTAACTAGGGTGGTCGAAATTCGACCATCGAACAAAAAAAACATTAAGCTAAAATAATATTCAAAAAAATCTCATGCAAGTTTGGTCGAAAAATAAAGTATGACGGTTTGAAACCCGAAAACCGTTAACAAAATTCAATTTTGAACAGTTTGTAACTAACTCAAGTTCCCAGAAAGCTAAAACATCCTTTGTTCTTCCTGATCTTGTTAAAGTTTGGTAAAGTGTAAGTCAATTCGCATTTTAGAAGCCGACAGCGGGAAAGTTGCTGAGGAGGCCAAAGAAAGTGGAGGCAAAATATATACATATTTTTGAAGAGATTTTGAGCGTAGTGATAGACCAAAGGCGTACCAAGAACGATGTATTTGTGATGTATACGATCATCAGAAAAGTCAAGGCGGGTATCAAAAGTGGCAGACAGTTTCAAGTAAAAAACAAATAGCAAGAATTAAAGTATGATCGTATAAACAAAAAAATTTAAAAAGAGAAGAGCAAAAAAAAAAAAAAAAAACAAAAAAACCGATTTTCCGTTGATCGTCTTAAGGGAGAGCGACGGAGCCACTCTCGTTAAAAGCTCAAGAGCAAAGCACACAGTGTTGGCCATGCTAGGGTGTGTTGTGTTAGTAAACTTTCGTTAAAAACAAAGATTATTTTTTTTTTTGCCGGCGGCTGAAATTCTCATACGAACATAGTTATAAATTTTGAATTAATTGAATTTGTTTTACTATGCTAAAAAGGGGGCCGTACATTCGTATGGAAGCTTTTTAGCGTATAAATAGATTGGACAATCCGAATTGGAATCGGATTTTTCTTGTCTAATTATTTTTCATACCATCCTTATGAGTTTCAACTCAATCAGATAAGCAAGAAAATAAAGTAGGTCAAGCCCGACTATAATTTACTCTTTTGACGAATCGATAAATAATCCTGATTACTAAATATGTCCAGAAGAAACTAAACTTCTATCTATAAAACTGTGGGAGCTATGACGTTCTTTTCAATTTGCGAGGGCGGGAGGGGGCGTGGCCAAAATTGAAAATAAACTTGATCTGCCAGCAAGTATAAGAAGTTTTTGTCCCATATCTGTTTGTTCATACGGTCATGGCTATAACGACTCGGCTGTTGTTGCTGATCAAGAATAAATATACTTTAAAGGGTCGGAGATGCTTCCTTCTGGCTGTTACATTCTTTTGCACAAACTTATTACTGTCTACCTCTGGTACAGAGTATAAAAATTCTTTATGCATGAAGAATTTTCCGGGAATTTTCACACCCTGGTGGTGGATTTTCCAATATCGGAAAGTCACATCTCAAATTATTTCGCATACTATCCTTACAAATCGAGTTTCAATTTACCATTGCTGCCATTTTCTTTGTTGGCTGATTTTTGGAAATCGAGAAAATACATGTCCAATTATTTTGCGTCCTTTGGTTACAAGCCGAGTTTCAAGTAAATCGGCTAAAAATTAAAATTTCCCCATTCTATTTTTTCCACGGACACTTTCATCCACTTCGGAAAATAGTTTCCAAACTAGCTTTCATAGTTCGCGCCTACATAACTAAACGAAAGTCTATGCCGAATCTTAACTAGATCTTTAGGATAAGCGGTTTAGGCTGTGGGTTGATAATCAGTCAATCAGTCAGCCCTCTGTCAGTCGGGCTAATCTACATAGTGGGGTCGGGAATGCACCTTCTGGTTGTTGCAAACTTTTACACTAATGTGGCCTTTGTTGTCTTCTATTTCATAAAAAGTTATTGTATTGGACGGTTGTTCTCCGCTTGACCAAATTAAAGAAGAGTCAAAGACCCTTTCCCTTCATACTGATTCCAAAATATACACAACTGCCAGCCACTGAGATACTTGAACTACTCAAGTCCAAATGAGCGACAGGCAAGCCTTAAAAATCGCAACATATTTTTCCGTGCCGAACAACTTTTGACTTCTGTCAAAGATTAGGCCAAAACAAAGCATTTTAAGTTGCAATTGCTGGCACAACAAAACGTCTCCAGGTCCATAATTTCTTTGTGTGCCCAAATCCGATTAAATAAAACGCCGACTGACAAACAGTGGCAGCGGCAGCACACAGCATCCTGGCAAGGGTTTCCGCTCGCTAGCTCGCTGCCTGCTGACGACTGCCAACATATGCCGCCAGCCGCCGTAACCAACATAATGAATCCCGTGCCACTGCCGCGCTAAGCCAGCGCATATTTTGTATATGGATAGGGCTGGATGGGGTGGGCTGTGGTGTCAAATCCCAAGGGGTGGAAATCCTTGTTGTTTATTCATTTAAATGCCCCGGTTAGCGAGCACGCACTACTCGTAAATTCTTTTATAATTTAGTTATAAGCATTGCAAAAGGCATCCTCGCGGGGTGGTTCCTTTTTCCAGCCACTCCGCCCCCTTGATTTGCAATGCACATTAGAATCTAATTATAGCAGAGAGAGAGAGCACTGCCCGCGGCTATCAATGCCGGATTTGCCACTTGTTATCGCAAATCCGCTGATCTTAGGCGCCGACATGTCCGGCAAATATGTTGGAATAAATTCTGATGTCGATAGACAGCACAAGGCACAAAAGTGTAACAGGTGTGGCCACTGAGCCGCTTAAGTTGACAGCCATGCTGAGTGGCTTGTATTGTTCCAAGTGTTTGCAGTTAAACGGAGCAACGAAAGGAAATCCAATTGAAAGCGGAGAAGGACTGCACGATATTCCAGTTGCCATTGACAGCTGACAGCAAGACGACATTCAGCTTTGTTGATAGAAAGTCATCGGTCATTTCCATTCTCAAATGGCAGCTGTTATCCTGGCTTCATAAGAAAGTCTAGCAACAAGGTTGTAGCTTTCATTGAAAGTTGAGCCGAAAATAAACAAATCACAATTTAGAACATTTTTTTCCAATTTAATATGAGAGTGAAGTTTCTTAATTTGAACTTGATCTAGTATAGGAATGTCACACAGCCGTCGGAATATTCTGTTTCAATAAATATTCCAAAATATTTCAAGTCCAAGTCCAAAATTTCTACTTGCTCTTTAAAATAAATTTTTGAACTGCTTTTGAGCTTTCTTACTATTTTCGGACACACATTGTCGTATGCCGACTGAAGATCAGGTGTTAGGCGCATACCAAAAATATATCAAAACCAAAAACAAATATCTTCTATAGCACCAAGTACATTTTGTATTATCATTAGGGTAAGTGTTGTTATAAAACACGAAGCCAAAGGCAGAGCACCCGGAAATAACCGGAAATTCTCAATCTTTTTCTAATGATTGCAGTGGGCATTCTTAAGTTTAACTATACAGCTTGTTGTTTTGCAATTGTGGAAAGTAAATGATTCCGGGTGTAGAGCAGGGGCAGGCATATTCTTATCTCGTGTGCATACGAAAAATCTGAGAGCAGCTCTGCTCCCACCCAGACAGTATAAGCTGTACAAGCGCAGCTGCGTTGCGTGATTTGCTGCTCCGCGACGCAGTCGTTGCTACTGAAACTGAGAGCAATTTTTGCGCTGCTCTCACATAGACCAACGCAAAAATGTGAATGTAATGCTTGCCTGCCTCTGGTGTAGAGGAACTTAGAACGTCAGTGATAGCCATCGTGAATCTTGGTTAAGATCACATCTTATCCTTTTATTAACGCCATTTTATTTCATAGAGAAAAGTTTAGTTATTACCACAGTATCAAATTTCAAATTTATATCTTTTTTATGTAGATGGATGAACAAGCAAGAAAAAAGATTTTATGAGTTTTGCTTTTACATCTACACCCACAAAAAGTAGTCATCAAAATGACACTTGATGACTAAATATCAATTTGATATTTCAAGTTGATATTTTCAAAAGTAATAAAATGATATTTCGAAAATATCAAATTGATACTAACTAGTATCAGGCTGACACTATTTTGTATTAATTTTTTAGTATCAATTTGATACTAACAATTATCATTTTGATATTTTGACTGTCAGTCTTTTGGTATCATTTTGATACTAGCTTTTCTCAATTTAATATTTAGTCTTATGAAGTTTGAAGTACCATTTCAGTTATCAGCAAACTGCCATTAAAACTAAAACATAACATATTTTATTCTGTATTCTTACAAAATGAATTTTATGACCATGGGAAACATTATACATTCACATGGAACAGAAGTCACTGTAAGAAAGTGCATCATGCGAACCTTATTGACATAACAGTCCGCCCTTCTGATTTGGTGCTGCCCCAATTATGTTAGCATGATCATCCCAGCTCAAGAACTTTCTTTAGTAATGGTTCTGAATCCGATGGGTATGGGTATATAGAGCTAGTGCTGCATACTTTTGCGTATCAATGTGTATCAAATTGATATTGATACCAACTTTTTTGGGTGTAGATACACAAACTCCATGACCGACCCCTTTCCAAAATGTTCGTAGGATATTGTTAGGAATCCTTCAAAATTTAGATTCATTATCAACTTTAAACAGGCTGAATGAAAATCCAATGTTAATTTAGTATTAATTATAGCTGAGAACGCTAGAGCCCTACTTTGCAAAGCTTTGTTAGGGCCGATTAAACCCTCTCATCTGCATCAATTTTGCTGATTTAAACTCGTCTCAAAATTTATTGTACGATAGGTGCGTACACAAAGCAAATTTTGTAATGTAAATTATGTCGGCATAACTGAAAAATTGCATACATATTTGTGGCATTAAAACGAATGCGGCAGATAATATTTTTCTAGAAATTTAATGAAATTATGCACACGTTTAAATCACTTAAATGCGAAATGACAAACTCATATACACACAGAAAGTAGGAGTAACCGTACAATGTACAATGGTAACAAAATCATTTTTTTGGGTCTTGGTAAAATTTATATTATTATTTTTAAAAGAACCCTAAATCATTTTAGACCGATCCGAATATTTTAAATACAATGCGTAAATACGTTTTTAGTCTACCGAAATCAATCTTGTTTTTTTGTGAGTGGATGTCATATTCTTAATATTTTGTGCTCACATTATGTTTAATTTTTATTATAATGGTTCCAAGTTAAGCAGTCTCTTTCTCTGTTTCTGATTTTTTTTTAAATGACTTTACCTTCCTTCTCTGGAAATTGAAATCTGGATCTCAAACTTAGCACGAAAGGCGGCATCTCAACGCAGACGACTGTCGACCGCAAGCGAGACATTGCGATAAAACACTCAGGAACCAAGAAACCCGGTGGTTTTTTCGTAAGCGTTGGGTTTTTTTAAGAACCAAAATTCACGAACGCAACAGTTCAAAAAGGAGTCCGCTTGGTTTTTGCATCACGATGAAGCATCTGCTAACACATCTTTGCTAGTTATGCCTTAGCCACGTTATATACTGTATCCAACAAATTTTTTTAGTCTCCACGTTGGAGAATTTACCTCCAAACGGGCCTTGTAAATGCTTAAATATAATCACTAGACAGCGGATTTTGCAGAAGAAAAACCCGTTCGAGATTTCAGTTGCTCCTGTTTTCTTGTGTTCTTGTGCTGTGTTAAAGTGAATTGAGCTATATTTTAACCACTTTCCTCAAAATAGAGAGAAAAGCCGATCAACGAGATCGAATCTTTTATGATACGGAAATCATATTACCAACTTACGACGTCAATTATTGAAGAAGGATGGGGAATTATACCGTTCTGGATGTACAGTTTTGTCCGCATCGGCTATTTAGGTGTCTGTGGAAAGGTCTTTTTCAACATTAAATTTTATATACAGCGATATAAGTATATGCTTCATTGGGTCGGAAATGCAACCTTCAGGCTTTCTCGTGATTTTGCAGAAATTTCGTTTTCTCTGTTTGCCTTTGGCACAGTGAATATTTAAAATTGGCGAAAGAAAAACTATTATAAACCATTATTCATCAATTCCCCAAATAAATGGTCATACCAAAAGTAATATAAACATTCCACTTATCGACATCCTCTTAAGATTTTTCTATTATTTATAACTGTTAAGAGAAAACACTTTGCACATAAGTGTTTTTGAAAGACAGATTTTTTTTTCTCAAAAACTAACAGTTAATAGAAAACACAAAAACATTACTCCAAACAAGATAGAAAGTCGGTCAAGCCCAAATATAGTATACGCTGAACCTGGGAAGTGCTGCCCATCACCGTTGCGATCGCTGCTGCCCATAATTGTTTGATTTCCTAAGAACTCGTCTATCGTTTATCCGATCGTAACCATTTCTTTGGCGGATCGATAAATAATATTGATTACTACATATGTCCAAAAGGTACAAACCTTCTAAAAACTATGGGAGATTTGACGATTTTTTCAAATTGCGTCGGCGGGAGGTGTCGTGGCCAAAATTGAAAATAAACTTGATCTGCTTGCAAGTAAAAGAAGTTTTTGTCCCATAGACGTCAAACCTCTATCTCTTAAAAAATATACGAAACTCGCTGTCTATAAATCACATTGGTTTTTAAATATTTTTATTCACCAACTTCTGCTCTCTAAACGAATTAGGATTCGTCGACATTAAAACATCATTAACTTCATTAGAAAATATAAACTTGCGGTCTGAATATAATTGAATCTAGATTTAATGTGGATGCTTCAATTTCTACTCTGAAACTATTAAACTATAAGCCGTAGACCTGTCCTAAACCATTGTTGGCTGAACAAAAATTAGTTCCTCATCAAACTCAACAAGTCAACTAGTTCTTCATCAATAGTTCTTTTATGATTAGTGACTCCCATTTAGGGAAATGGATTTTTAAGAAAATGATAATAAAAACCGAAAAGAAGACAATAAAACAAGGATTAGTACCGGAACCGTTAACCGAAATAAACCGTTTCATATTACGTACCGGAACCGATACAGATTTTATTTTTGAGAACCGAATACCGTTTACCGCTATAATTCGAATCGTTAGAACCAGAACGAAACCGAATCAGGGTATCGGTACGGTGTCGGTTTTTTGGATTTTCTTTTGCAGAGCGCATCGTAATTATGGTCAGATGTTTGTAAAGCAAAAAAGGGATCATAAGTCGGCCTTTACACGATGTCAGATTTTCTTGCCACTTTGATTAAATTGATTAAAATGTTTTACACCCATGAAGTTCGAGATGGCAATGCATTGGCTACGATAGGCTTTCGCTAGATGGATCGTGATAAAGATGATCAGTGATCTACCGACAATTTATTTGTGGAGAACCCTAACTAATGTTCAAACTATCTTTGATATTATCGTAAAGTTCTTCTCCTAAGATTTATAGTAAACTATCCTAAACATTTTTGTGATTTTTTTACGCTGAGATATTCAATGTTTTATACATGTGTTATAATTCATTGAATTGGCAGTATACTGCCAAAAAATATGCTATGCAAAATCACAATTGTTGGCTAGGAATTTTTATTAAATTCTTACAAAAATTTAAAACCAAATCAATTGCACACCAATGGGCGGTTCAAAATATGGTGAGTTGGAGGACATGTACTCAAAAAGGAATATCATATTATAAATTGACGGTGCCAGTGCCACACAGAGGGAAAAAACGTGGTCAGAAAATAAGATTTCTTCATCTCAAAATGTGAACAGAATGTTCTCTCAAATATTTGAGCACAAATGTTCCGAATGTTCTTGAAATGAGCACAATTCAGTTCACCTCAACCACTCCACCGAAAAGTACATGTAGGCATTCAGACGTGCGACTTCAGACTCATGGCAATAGCCTTACCGTCTACGAAGCGTCGCGACGGCCGCCGTCGTTGCACGCGCCAAAGGTCTTAGGGCTCTACTCCCAGTGAAACAACTTTTATTTACTTAATAAATAATCAAGGCGGGTGGGATGTTCTACTAGCGATGTTGTCTCTTCGGACCTGGTCCTGCTGGACCGTGGATCTGGACAGTATACCTAGTCCTTGACAGTGGACCTTGACCTGGACGGTGGACGGGTGGACCTCTGGACCTGGACGGGGTGAAACGAACCTCAATTTTTTTTTATTTTAAAATGTTCTCAAAAACTGATCATATCAACTCACATCAATATTAAGGGGGTCTTCTCATTCAAAACCCGTTTTTTGGACCCTTTTTAAAAAAATTCTTATTTGAAAACGCAAAGAATAATTGAAAACTTTTTTATTTATTGTATTACAAAAGGTTCAAAGTAAATAAAAAATTTTTTTTGCCTTGATACGAGGGCTGTTCAAAAAGTAATGAGACTTCAAAGTTGGTGGTGAAAAAAAAGGTGTCGTCACGGCGGCCACGATTCCGGGTCTCCGGAGCGTCCGAAATGAAAAAAAAACGGGGTTATAATCAGTATAGATGTAATTCTCGGGTGCACCTCAAACTTAATTTTGTGATTTTTTTTGACAAAATGGAGGCCATTCAAAAAAAAAATTTCAATTTCGGGCTTTTTTTTGTAGTTTAGTGTAAAAAAAAAATAGTAAAAAATTTTTTAAAATTATGGTCGAGGTTCACCCGAGAATGGTGAAAATTCTGCGTCGATTCCACTTTGTTTCATGAAAATCGGTTCAGTTGAACTGGAGATATCATGGCCGCCAGTTCGAAAAACGTGGTTTCGAGATAAACGCGCTTTAAGTTTGCAGTTGCTTGGGAATTAAGGGTCACATTGGGTCACTAAAAGGACTATATCTCCTAAACTAATTCGAGTTTTCGAAAATCCTTTTGGGGGATATTTTTGAATATCCAAGCTATAAATAAATGCGCAAAAAAAAAGTCGAAAAAAAAAGTTGCTCAACGAGAAGACCCCCTTAAGCGTTCTCAAAAAAATGTTTGAAGTGAGAAAGTGTTCTTAAAGTAAGAAGATCCGGTCATGATTGGTTTTTGTGACAGAATGTGCTCATTTTGAGTCCAATGTTCTCGGACCGAACACTTGATTTCGGTTCGTTATTTGGTCCTTTAAGCCGGACCATGAAACAAACCTTCTTAGTTTTTGACTATCTTTGTTTGGAAAAGTGTTTAGCTTAAAAAATCACTTATATCAACTTTTTAAGAACTTTTATAAACTCAATGTAATGTTTCCACAAAAATTACTTGCGCTGACTTAACTTGACTTGACTAACTACATCTTTCCACAATTTATATGAAACCAATGGTGGTAAAAATACCTTACCAGCGCATAGAATTATAGAATTAGAATAGAATTTTAAGCCAAGAAAAAACACATTTGGAACCATAGTGCAGTGATAGAAAGGGCGCTTACGTATATAAAACACACGCCTGCTGGGACACAAATTACCGGAAAATTTCAACAATTTGCCATAAATTGAGACAACAAGCAACAAAAAGCCAACCAAGCCAACAGAACAAATACCGCAAATGTACAGTAATTTTTTGCCACCAACTCGCACACTTGCCTGGGTTACGCATACGCAACGTTGGCTTTATTTTATTGTATTTTTTGTGCGTGGAATTTCGAGTACAAGCAGACACACACACACACACCGCACACAGAGGGAGAGACAAGAGGACAGACAGACAGACACGCACATATTTCGTCGCTGCAAAAGTCATTTCAATAATTGCAAAACCACAAATTTACTACAACTCGGAATGGTCACAGTTCCATGCCAGTCTCTGTCCACGCAGAAATGCAGATGGACCAAACCGCAAATGCAAATCCCGTTTGGGGCATAGTTTTTGCCGCAGTTGTAAATTTGGGAGAAAATAAAAATAACTGAAATGTTTCTCATTTGCATGTTTCCCGGGGGCTTCGGTTTGGGTCACACGACACGACCACAAAACCAAAATAGTTCCAATGGACATGAAATGTCAACAGCAGCAGCATCAACAGCAGCAGCAGCAGCTTCAGCCACAGAGTGGAGGTGGAGCTGGCAGCCTCAATCAACTGCTGTTGAACGGAAATGAGCGCATGTTAACAACGCCGACACCAGCAACAGTCACAGCACCAGCAGCGGCAGGGGCAGCGGTAGCAGTAACAGATACAACTGCCTTTCAATCCGCAGGCGAAAAGCCAGGGGGAGCAGTCCACCACAATGACAAAATGGCGTCACTCAGCCGAAATGTCAACGGAAGTTGCAACGACAACCTCAACAACAGCAACAAGGGCCACGCACAGCAGCAACAACAACAGACGATGGCCATGACAATGGCAGTGGCTGGACAAGGACCGGGGCCGCCGCCCCAGCTCTGTCATCGCCTGGCCCTGGGCGAATGCAGCCTCAATGGGTCCTTCACGGCCCCGGCCCCGCCAACTGCACAAAACACACCGCAAGCGCCTCAAATGCCGCAACAGCACCCGGGAATGGGACTGGGAGTGGCTGCAGGAGTGGGGCTCAACCACTGTTCGTACTGCTGTCAGCCAATTTGTGATCGCTACATCATGCGCGTGGTGGACAACTCGTTCCACGAGGGCTGCCTCAAATGTACAGTTTGTTCGCTGCACCTGGTCCACTCCTGCTATGCCAAGGATGGCAAACTCTATTGCCGCCTGGACTACGAAAGGTGAGTGTGTCCTTCACCCTTAAGATATGCCCTAAAATTCCTTCGACATTTTTCACAGACTCTACATACGCAATCGTTGCCTTGGCTGTGGCCATCGAATTGCCTCCGATGAGCTTGTGATGCGCTGTCATGAGAACGTCTTTCATTTAAAGTGCTTCGCCTGCGTTGTATGCGGCGCCCTGCTTAAGAAGGGCGAACAGTATGTGGTCAAGCAGGGACAACTGTTCTGCCGCTTTGACTATGAGAAGGAGGTGGAAATGCTGCAGGGTTATGGTAGGTCTAGGAATCGAAAAGAATACATTGGAGATTTGCCTCAAATACAAATTTTCTCACAGATTACTATGGCGATGACATGTTCCCGCCCAAAATGGATGGACGCCGAGGTCCAAAGAGGCCACGCACCATTCTTAACACCCAGCAGAGGCGCGCCTTTAAGGCCTCCTTCGAAGTGTCACCCAAGCCGTGTCGCAAAGTGAGAGAGAATTTGGCCAAAGAGACTGGTTTAAGCCTAAGGATTGTGCAGGTAGACAAGATGTTTTAATAACTTTTACAATGGGTGGTATTTTTATAAACGATTGTTTGTAGAACCTGCAAAGGGTAAGAGCTAAAGTCAAAGTTTATTTACTGTGTTTGCCACGCCCCGACATCCTATCAATTTGCATGTAACACAGAACGACATTAAAAAAACCCGGGATGAGACCCTTAAATTCTGATAGAAGGGACTTCTGTAAGCATCACCTCATAACCAGTTTTTCAACTGTACTCTAGGATCGCGTTCTATGGTTACTTCTGTACTAGCAACACACAGTAACAACAATTTTAACTTAATTTTTAATGGTTCAAGAGAAAAATTTACAAAATTCAGCAAACATGAACAATGACCCTGTCCTGGTAACGAAATATCAACAAGTCGGTCAAGCCCGACTGTAATATACTCTCTACCAACGATAGTGTATGATCCGTATGATTTTCGATGCAGCAGCTGCAGCTGAAAGCAGCGCTGCGACTGCCCTACAGCAGCGAACATTCCGATGCTCATAACTTGACTACCGTTTATCCGATCTTTGCCAATCTTTTGGCATGTCGATAAATAATCCTGATTACTAAATATATCCAGAAAGAAAGATCCTTCTACTTATAAAACTGTGGGAGATTTTACATTTTTTTGAAGTTGCGGGGGCGGGAGGGGGCGTGGCGAAAATTGAAAATAAACTTGATCTGCCTGCAAGTATTAGAAACAAATGGCCATACATGTCAAAACTTTATCTCTTACCATATCTGAAATCTGTTTGTTTTTAAGGAAGGATAGACAGACGGACACACGGATCAAGTATATATTGTTTATGGGGTCGAAGATGCTTCTTCTGGCTGTTACATACTTTTGCACAAACTCAAAATACTCTCTGTAACTTTGGTACAGAATACAATTCGCTTCAGTTGTATACAGTAGGTTGAGGTACCGCCAGAAGGGGCCAAAAATAAATTCTTGAATATCGCAAAAAGTACACAATAGATTTAAATTAAAATCGATATTTATGATGGCATATTGCAATAGCCCTCGTCAGCCAAAAAATAGCGAAATGAAGCACCATTCACGCTCAAACTTCTCCATATTCGGCGGTGTCCCAGAAATCTCTTCTAACCAAATTCCAACCCAAAACCGATTCTCGGTGTCCTAGAAATCTCTATCGGTTGGTTTCAAGCCTCTCGTATTTTGTTGGGAGATTTTGGCAAACCAGCCAATACACAAACCAGCCAATACATTAACCAGCCAATAGCGAATTCACGAACCCACGCAATAAATCACTGTTTTTGAAGTAGGACCATAATCTTTTACACACACCTTTCGAACTCGACTTTCGAACTAGACTTTCGAAGAAAACGAAATCTATCGAAGTTCTGGGACACCAACGGACTTCTCTAGCGATTTGCAAACCAACCGAAGCCAAAATCTCTAGAGATTTCCAGGATACCCCCGATAGGCCGTAAACTAGACCAACAATTAGATCGACTGCGTTTTTAGTTTCACCAACTGGTTTGGTTGGTTAAATTTATTTTTAGAAATTCTTATAAAAATTTGTCAATTTTGATCGAAAAATCAAAAGTTTGAGATTACCGATTTAACTAAGCTCGAATTTCTGGGCGTAACCTTTGAAACTTTAAGTCAAAAGAATTTTAGAAGTTTGCAGATTATTTAGAAAAAAAAACACGTGGATAACTTAAACAGTTCAAAAGTTATGATTTTGGCAACGTGTTTTGGGAAAAGGCCCCACTCACGTTTTTCAAGAAGCAAGTCTTAATGCCTACATATTCTTTTCTCTGCGGTGGTCGAGTTGAGTTGAATTTTGCTCATTTCAAGAACATTTGGAAACGTTTGTTCTATAAAATTTGAGAAAAAATCTTGTTCTTCTTTTGAGTTAAAGCAAAGACACTCATATAATAGATACCGCTCCTCATACAAACTTTCTTATTTTCGTTTTGAATCTTCACGTGCGGGCAGAGAACAAACGAAAAAATCTAAAAATAGAATAAGCCTTTCACAGCTGCAAAGAGCTTCTTATTTTTGATTTTATTACAACTACACAAACAAGGCCGATTAAGTTTCACATTTTTACAACCAAATTCTCAGTGTTCCGTGGAGAAGTGCGCTAAATGCTTACTTCATAGTAGAGCTGGCAAACTATCGATAGTACCATCGATAAAGGTATCCAACCGAAAAATTTACGGTATCGGTCGGGCTGTCTATCTCGGGCCATAGATATGTTCCGGTTACGGATAAATTATTGGAAACGGTTTCAGTTAGTAAAAGCTTTCGGTCAATATAAATACCTTATCTGAAACCAAATTTCGTTTCGGTTGAATACCCTTATCATTATTACTATCAGGGCTGCAAACCAAAAAATTTTTCCGGAGCTCCGGCTCGCGAGTTCGAACCAAAATTTATCAATGGTTAAGGTTCGGAATTTTAGGGGCGATGTTTTTAGGCGAAGGTTTTGGTTCAAACTTGGTTCAGCCCATGCTCTACACAGTGTTATTAAAAAATAGGTATGAGTGGGTCTAACACTCACTGGACCTTGATGCGAAACATGCTGTGTACGATAGGCTCCGCCTTTCACATTATTGTGGTTGTGTGTTACTATATACTCGATACTCAAAACTCGATACTCAGTAATTGATAATAGTACTCCATTCTAATAACTCTACACGACATACTCGATGCGATGACAATTACTCAGAATTCGATACTCCGTACTCGACACTAAGTTCTCGATACTAAGTACTCCATACTCAGTACTCGATTCTAAGAACCTTATACTAAGTACTCGATACGAAGCACTCAATACTAAGTACTCGATACCAAGTACTCGATACAAAGTATTTGATACTCAGTACTCGATTCTAAGACCTCAATACTTAGTTCTCAATACTAAGTACTCGATACTAATACTCGATACTTTGTATTTAGTACTCAGCAACCGATGCTAAGTACTCGATACTCTGTATTTGATACTAAGTGTACTCGACTCTAAGTACTCGATACTCGATACTCAGTATTCAATTCATAGTACTCAATACTAAGTACTTCCACTCCCCCTACACGACCACCTTAAAGCCCTTAACAACAACACCACAAAATATGTAAGTCAGCGTGACGCGTGACGCTTTTTTTTTGGCTTTGACAGCCCCAAATGGGCCAAAGCCGAGCTCCTCACAATCGGACGAGATTTTTGTAGATCACATGGGAATATTCAATTTCATTGCGTAATCTGAAAAATATTACCAATGTAATGTTAAACTCTGGTTTTTGTGAATCATCTAAAAGCTTTGAAGTAGAAGATCTTAAAAAGGCAAAAGCTATTGGGGACTTTATAAGTAATTCTGAACGTTTATCACGATTTTTTTATTAAACTTTTCCTGCTATTTTAAGACTCAATTGAGTCGCTAGGCAATAGGTCACAATTGTTTTTTGTCTATGATTTTTGTTGAACCGTTCAGCTTTTATTTTTAAAGAGGTTCGGTTCAAGGTTCGGTTCATAGTAAATCAATAGTCGGAGTTCGGGACTCAAACCGGTTCGGTTCAAAACCGGCTTGCAACCCTGATTACTATCGATAATTTTCCAGCCCTACTTCAAAGACTGGGGGTGGTGTGCTATACCCCGGCTCCACTGGCACATTCTAGAGATCATTCTCTGGATGAGCTAAATGACCTCTTTCATTCTGTGTATTTGCTCATAAGAGATAAATGTCCATTCAGCAGATCCTCCGTAACGGGATGATCAAGCCAAAGGCTAAATGATCTAGCTTTTTACGCAGAAGGCTAGATTTTCTATTGATATGCTACCGAATTCAAAAAAGTCACCAATAGGAACAGCTGTTGTTCAGAGGCGTTGCGATGGTTGGAGAGGGCTTTAGCTCACTGGGAGAGGGGGTTTAGCAGAGTGGGAGAAGTTAATGATCCCCTTCATTGATAATTGACAAGGAATGTTAAATTCATCATCATATCATATTTCTTATGAATGCATTCCGAATACTACTGCCACAATAAGGGTCAACCATAAGAGCATTAAACACAATTGCAAGCAATGGAATCCAACCAGTTGTTCTTTGTTTACGCTAGTGTGACCGTAAAGCTCATTCGTCAGTGGAACAAGGAACATTCACCTATAGAATGTGCCAGTGGAACAAGGGTATTAGAGTCTTGGTGCAGACCATGAATTATTTCCCTTTTCATTATCGATTGTATGAAAAAATAGTCTTTGCTTTAATTGCATTATTAAATTCGGCTACTGGGTTCGTCTTCGCAACATCTGATATTGCCATTTCAATATAGTCCTGTACTGTGACTTTATTAAGGAAGACGAATGAGCACTTCGGCTTACGCAGTAGAGAATATGCTTGGATTTTTGACAGCCCGTCTAAGTGCATCTTTAATTTACACTGCGCCGAAATGAAGAAAATATAAGAAAGAAATTCGATCAAGCCCGACTATAATATACTCTGTACCTTTCAAAGTTTGTGTTAAGGTGTGTAAGGCGGCCGGTGCTGCCCACAAAATTGTTTGATTTTCTTATACCACGACTATCGTTCACCCAATCTTTACACTCAGAGAAAAAATAGAGAATTTCATACTTGGATCAAGAACTTTCGTACTCAATAGTTCGATAAGAGTGAGAATTCTCGATCCCAGAACAAAAATCTTGATCCAAGTATGAATGTTTGTTCCCTTTTTCTTGATCCAAGAGCTTCAATTCTTGATCCAAATCGAGTACAAAAATTCTTGTGTAAAAATAAAGGGGGGTTGGAAGGGGGTGGAATTCAAATTTATATTATAAACTGACGGGGAGCGCTCTTCACTCGATTGTTTCCCCACACACCCCTCTCCCAAAAAAAAAACGATGCAGTGAGAGCGGATTCATCGCTATTCTCTCACATGTGCTTGCTCTCCTCTCTCAGTTTCTTTTCCTCACTCCCCTCGCCAAAAATCACCAAACAGAACGAATTTAGCTCGATTTCGAGCGCGAAATTCTGAATAATCTTAATAAACCTTCTAATTTTTACAGCCAACAATTTGTCATCAAAACGAACCTTATTTTAAATTTAGTTTTAAACGAGTCCTTATGTAGTTTTTCTGAATATGGGCCTTTATAGTGAAAATCTTATATTCTTAAAAAAATCCCATTATGCATATTCCGTAGGTTTGGTTTCAAAATCAACGCGCCAAAGTGAAGAAGATACAGAAGAAAGCTAAACAGGAGCCGCCTATCAAAGGAGCCAGTGACTCACAAGATTCACAGGAGTCTCAGGATAGCAGTCTGACCGCCAAAATAAAAGATGAGGCGCAAAGCGACAGCGAATCCCAGTTGGAGTCGCCCTACTCAACAACCTCCGAAGGGTTGACCAGACTGCGCTGTACCATTAAGGATGAGCAAGAGCAAGTGCCCTTTAATTGTATGGAAACCAACAAAGGTAAGTGTCTCGGTGAGTTCCATTTGACAATCTACTAAATCCGCTTCTAATTGATTCGCAGAGAACTGTAACAAGAACAGTGAACCCATACTGAACACCATTTTGGGACTGAGTTATGCCACATTTCAGCAGCTGATGGGACCCTTCACGCAAACGCCCATGATCAACCCCATCGATCGGCTGTACAGCATGCAAAGCTCCTACTTCAGACCCGAGGAACTGGGCGCCTACGGTGAATGCGGAGGCAAGGAGTCCATGGACTAAGCCTGCCCCCACTCAATTTTAAGCCAAAATCAAAATTAGACCTTGTAAAAATAAAAGAAAATGTTAATGTGCTAGTCATTGAAGTCCCCGGCGCTACTCAAACTATGACCGGGATTGCAACACGTGCGCCAGCGGAAGCGAGACTTTTGGGTGTTCTGCAGGTGCAGCCTTGAAATTTGTTCCACTCAGTTGACAGGAACAAAGCATTTGATACAGCAGTCGCAGCCACCCCGAAATGGGCGTAAAATGCCGATTCGTCAGGCATTGTTCGATGAGCCCCGCCCACCCCACACGAGCGACCCTGTTGACAGCGGCAGACTGTCAGCGGCGCAAGTGCAGCCAAGTCCACCGACCAGAACTCAAACAGGGCCGGAATTGTGGTGGGGCTGCCATCTACGTTATTTGTGGCATGCGCTTTCTCCGGCAGACACAAACGAGGAAGCCAGACGCCGATGGCATTGGCATGCGAGGAGTGTGCAAGACTTAGCCCAGAACAGACAGTTTGGAAAACTTTTGCAAAAATCGATTGATAAAGTTTATTCGTTTTCCTTCATAAATAATAATCGAAGTGTTGTCGTTCCAAATTATGTTGGCCTATTTGAAGGAAAATCAGTTTTGATTACCGATTAAACCCGTATAATTAGTGATTACTAAAAAAAATCAAGACTTTTAGCCTTTTTAAAGTATATTTTGTACTTGAAACTAAAAAGAAGTCAAACTGTTTAAAGGACATTAAGAATTGAGATTTGACCCTAGAATATTTCTTACATCTAGCAGAGGTGAGTTTACAGAAAAGAGATGGTAGTAATTGTTGTTATTTAGTCGGAGGTTCCGAAAGGGTTTATGATAAGCAAAGTTAGTAAGGCAATGATATTAAAACATCGGGATATAATTCCTTGTTACACGTGCCGGAACTTCTAAACTTATTAGGCAAAGAAGCAAGGGCGTAGCCAGGGGGCAGCTGCCCTCCATAATCAAAGATTTTGCTTAGGAAAATTCAAATTTTTATCTATATTTTCATTTTTTCGACATTGTTTTGAAAATTGTTTTTCATTTCTTATCGAAAGCATCTTTTTTTATATATTTAATGGAAAAATGCATCACTAAAGGAATATTTAAGAAACATTTAGACAGCTGCCCCTACCTTTTTGGAAAGCTGGCTACGCCCTTGCAAAGAAGACAGCTTGAGTCAATCTCACTGGACAGAAGTTTGTGAAGGAAAATCACACTAGGGTAAACCCTGCTATTATTGAGGAATGGAAGATTAAGTTGGTCCTGATATTTTGGGCAATGTGAATATTCTTGTTCAGCATCAACAGGCGAGTCGATCTTGCCATGTCCGTCTGTCTGTCCGTCCGTCCGTATGAACAAACAGATCTCAGAGATGGTAAGAGATGGAGATTTGACATGTATGGGACATATGTTTCTTACACTTGCAGACAGATCAATTTTTGCCACGCCCCCTCCCGCCCCCAAAATTGGAAAAAAACTTTATGTCTCCCACAGTTTTATAGACAGAAGGTTCGTACCTTTTGGACATACTTAGTAATCAGGATTATTTATCGATCCACCAAGGGAATGGAAACGATCGGATGAACGATAGTCGAGTTATACCAATTATGGGCAGCACTGGTCGCTTCGGTGATGGGCAGCACTTCACAGGTACAGAGTATATTATAGTCGGGCCTGACCGACTTTCTTTCTTGTTTTGTTTGTAAATATTTATTTCGGCGAAGCTGAAGTGATTTCACTTATTATTAAAAAACGTTTGGGAAGATTTTTCCAAACGTTAAAAGAAAAAGCGATAAAATATAACATGCCACTAACATCGTCAGCCCCTGTCGAAAAACTGCGAAATTTGAAATAATTATACCGTTCATCCAATTGCTACAAAACTTTGGGTAATGGTTGAACGCTTGACCGGAAAGGTTGTAGAAAATGGTCCAAGACAGCGAAAATTTAATTATTTACGGTTTCGGTAAAGCTTTGAGGAATGGTTCGACACTTGCCCGGAAAGGTTTCCAAGTAGAAGAAATGAGCGGACAATGCTCCAGAAATCGCGAAATTTGCAAAAGGTTCAATTGTGATGAAACTTTAGGGAATAGTTGGACGCTTGCCCGCGAAGTTTCTAATGTCAAAAAAACGCGAAATTTGTAAAATTACCTTATAAGTATTTATGAAAGCGCTTATATTACATTGCAGGCGTTAATAAATGGAAGCTGTAGATTTCAAGTCCAAAATATTGCGAAATATGCAAATTTTTGATTTGAGCCTGGACTATTGTGCAAATTTAATAGACGGCAATTGCAGACGGGCTAAGAGGTATAAACCAAACGTTCAAAAAAATCTCGAAATTTGCAAAATATTCAAGAAGACCGATAAATAGAGGAAGAGATTTGCAGCCAGCACTAGCTTGAATATAGTCGCCCTCATAAGAATCATAAAAAATAAAATGGTATGTATATTTGGAAAAAAAACAGGAATACAAACCGGTTCGGAGCCGAACTAAACCGCTTTTTCCAGCTGATGAACCAAACCGCAAGCCGAACTGGCTTCCTTTCAGAAATGCCGTGTTTCTTTGTGGTTTTCGGTTCGGTTCAGTTCTCTGATGAGTTTTAAAACGTTAAACGCTTTCCTCTAGCCAATGATACCTATTAATATCGTTTTCCTAAAATAATTTTAGTTTGACCCTCCATAAAGGAGACCACTGATAGACACAATTGATCCGATCTCTTAATATACCTGTCACCAGTCTGCATTCTTTTCTTGAAAGTTGATAATTGATTTGTCGTCCTCTACTGGGCAATATTTTTAATTTTCTGTAGTACTTCTTCACCTTAATTTAATCTTAGCCAGAAGTGATGCAGATGTGTGCCCGGGTGGCTCAGCGGCTTGTGTGCGCGACCGCTGTGCAAGAGGTCGTGGGTTCGTCCTCGCCTCGGAACATCTAATGAAAAGTTTTTTCTTTGAATAAACTTTACACCCGGTCACCGCTATCTGCTGTTGGCGCCAACTTTGTAGATATTAGCCTTGCAAAAAGCTTCTCAAACTGCCGTTCGGATTCGGCGTAAAACTGAAGGTCCCTTTCTCTTGTGTAAAAAATTAGAAGCGCACAAGCCAAGAGATTAAGAGAGGCTCGGCTTTGGTCCTTTCGGGCTGTGTCAAACCATTTAAAAAAAAAAGATGCAGAACTTATAGACTTTGGATGTTCTTATTAGGATCTTAAAGGTACTCAAATGGTTTAAATTAATTCAATTTCCAAAGTTTGCGAAATGTCACATACGACAGATTATACAGTCGAACTTCTCTATTACGAACTTCTGTAAAACGAATTTTTCTTTATATCAAATTAATTTCCAGAACACTCCCATTTCGTTCAATATTCAAACAATTTTATATCACGAATTTTCTATATACCGAAGTTTATTTTTGCACCCTTGAGATTCGCTATATAGAAGTTCGACTGTATTTCATAATAGACCTTAATGAACCACGGAACCGAACCGTTAAAGCAGAGGTACGCGATTAAATTTTGTGTAAAAATCGGTAAATCTGCGACAGATATGATATGATCAAGCAGGCTTACCCAGATGTTGCATTTAGCAAGAAGTGGTATGTTTCGGTTTCGGTGGCTTTTTGGAGGGCCGGAAAGAGGTCACCGATGAAGACTCGTGTGCGCAAAGTTCTGAGCTCAGACCTTCGACTAAGTATTCGTTTAATTGTCCAGATATTGAATTTACCAAAGTCTGTGGTTCATGACATTGTGACGGATGGTCCCAAAAGTGCTCACTGTCGACCAGACATCGCGGCTCACAACGCCTTTCTTGTGAACAGCTACCTGACCAAGACCGGCATCCCAAAGCTTCCGCAGCCGCTCTACAGCCCTGATGTGGCCGCCCCGGACTTTTTCTTGTTTCATCGCCTGAAAAGGCCGATGAAAGGCAAGCATTTTGAGACAACAGAAAAATCCAAGAGAATGCCTTCCGTGACGCCTTCAATGCTTGGAAAATGCGCTGGCAGCGCTGCATCGACGCAGAAGGAGCCTATTTTGAAAGTTTTTAAAAATTGTCACGATTGGCTCAATCAATTTTTATAAATCGACTCAGTCCTATTACTTTCCGGACAACCCCTGTACCCTTTTTACTCTACGAGTAACGGGCATAAAAATCAATAATCCCCCCTTACAGACACAATTATTCAAGTAATTGTAAAAGTAATTATATTTTGTAATAATCACTGAATAATCAATAATAATCGTAATTCCAGGTTTCAACTACGATTACTAAAAAGTCGTAATCAGGAATTGCTTTAGCTATCTGACAAATTGTAATGGTAACGGTAATTGTGTATGCAGCTCTGCTAAAAAGTATTTTCTCTGAAAACTTTTACATAACCTCTCACCTTCATCTCTTCTCTCTTCACCTCTCACCTTCATCAGCTATTGGCACCACGTGTGAAGTAACTAGCCATGAAAAAGCTTTTCAAACTCTGCCGTTCGGATTCGGGGTTAAGCCGTAGGTCCCTTTCTCTTTTGCGAAAACTAGAGGCACACAAGCCAAGAGATTGAGCAAAGCTCGGCTTGGCCCTTTGGGCTTAACATTGTTATACAAAATCGGACGGTCCATAATTAGATAAAAATTCTTTTAAAAGGGACGCTTAATTATAATTTGATATGTCAAATTGGTAAAGTAAAAAATGATTGAATTTTGAGTTGCGCTGCGCATAGTAATTAATTGGATTGGTCCGATATGTTATTTGTATTATAATCCGAACACCATATCTGAAGCGAAAAGCTAAAAACTCATTTTTGTTCCCTCCCTTTACGTATTAACTACTTTGCTTTAAAAAAATGTAGCCCTTTTAATTAGGTACTAAGCTTGGTTTCAGTATCAAAATGGTAGTAGATTGATAACTTGGCCCCTAATTGAATTTAAAGGCACTGCAACACGTGTTTACACATCCCGTCACCGTTGTTCAACCCCAGACGACGCAACTTCATGCAATTTGTCACAATATGTGTCACATTAGCCACAGCAATTGTGCTTAAAGGTCGCCAGCATCTCTCCCCTGCCCTCCCTGCTGCTTTCGTCATCATCGTCACTGCTAACCAGATTATACCCCAATTGCAACACCGATACGCCTTGGTCATAGCTCTGGCTCCGGCTCCGGCTCTGACACGGGGTGGTATGCTGTAAAAGTAGTTAAACAAAGGGCCATGCCACACCACCACCACCGTCATCATCAGCACCACCACAAACAGAAACATAGACCCTGCACAGCACTACCCTGCACTTGGCTCTTCCGACGTGAATGGGAAGCATGTAAGTCATTCCTGATATACGTAAAGAAAAAACAGCCGAGATCTGCACATCCGCGTCATTAATCAAACGCTGACAAAGGACAAACAAGTGCACGAAATGCTGAAAAAAATGGCAAAGCAAATGACGTATGAAAAAATGCCTTACAAAGAGGACCGCAAGTCCTCCTTTGTCCAATGTGCGGACGTCCTTGAGCGTTAGTGACGATTCACCACGTACCACGATCTAGTGCTGCTCGTTAATGTGTAAATTACGTAATTAATTACCGTTATATCTGTGAGTGGTGGGGGTCATATTCAAATGAACAGCCCAGCCCAACAATCCAGCGAACGGGGGAAAAAAATACATCAGCAAGTCAACATGCAAAAAGTCAACAGAAATTTCCACATTTGTGCTTAACCATCTCCACTTTATGCAAATCAAACAAACATTTTAAAGCTTTCCCAAATCGCTTATTGATTTTTATTACCCGCCAATAAATGGCCTTTCAAATTGAATCAGTTTGGAAAATCGCTGACAAAAATTGTTTTTGAATATACATTCCCAGGTCGTAATGCCCTTTTGGCGAATACAATAAATATCAAAAACCCATTGAAGGCTCTCAATAAAAGCATAATCATAAAACCAATCCAAATAAAATTGACAATTTCAAAAATCGACAAAGTGAAGGCAATTTGTTGTGTAAACAAAGCAAAATTTGAGAAAATAAATGCAATCATTGTTTTTATTTTCCAAAGGGCGCACGATACAAAAGAGCAGAAAGCCAAAACTGTTAAGTGGGTGACATAGAATATTATTGCGATTTTTGGTGAGAAAAGTAGGGAAAAATTTATAAATTTCAAAGAGCAATGGATTCGTGGGAAACGACCTTTGTTGACTTTCAGTTTATTCATGTTTTTGGGTGTACATACGTGGGGTATCACCTATGTAGTTTCATCACAGGGAAGAGAAAAGAATATTGAGAGGATAGTTTAAGGCTAGGCTTTCGATAGTCACTCGATTTTTACACCCTTTGCACAGTAGGTCAAATGACTGCTTTTTCTGTGCGAAACTAATAACGACCCCAAAAACATGGCTTTCAAACTAAAACCTATAAGAATATCATAAGTAAGAAAAAATTTGTTTAAAAAATAAACGACCAAAAATTAAAATTAACCATCTTGCAACCATTAATGCAATAAAATTGAATCAATACCAATTTTGTCAACTACATGCTTGAAAATGGCATGCTTGGGCATTCTTTTCTCCATATTTCACTTTTTTTTGTACTCAGGTTAACTTAATAAAACGATAAATTTAAGCGCAAAAAATAGCAATTTTAAATAAATTACAAAAAAGTCATTGATCTTTTTAACATCTATTTTGTAAATTTTAAAGAGGTCGTATGGGATCAAAATTTGTTACGGCTTACATTAGCTCAAAGCTTGTTATTCATTCTTGCGACATAAATATAAATATAATATAAAGATTTAAACATGCATATAAGAAAATACGTGTCTCTTAATTTTCCATTTTAAAGTAATGAATTACATATAAGCAACACAACTCGAGTAACACGCACTTAAAGTTTATCGACTTTGACGCACATCTATGTGTCAGTGTTCTTTTTTTAGAATAACCAAACATCACGATTCTTAGTATTGATGCATTTTTTACTAAAAACAACTGCAAGAGAAGTAAAACCACTCTTTTATACTTACCACTTTTGCACAGAAAAAGGGGTCATTTGTCCCAAGGTGCCTTGCAGAGGGTATTATAAAATTGTCCGGATGTTTGTAACGCATAGAATGAAGCATCTCCGACCACATAAAGTAAATATATTTTGATCAGTACGACGAGCTGAGTTAATTTAACTTTTTTGTTTTCTGTTGAAACGAATTCAAACTTCGTATTTCTTAGTTTTCTATGCTTTTCCATGATTCCACCAAATTTATATATATAAAGTATAGCTGTCATAGAAAAGTATAGTCTGAAAAATAGTCTTAATGAGAAAAACTTTTTTGTTTTTAATGGAAATGGCCTCAAAATTGGCATGTATTATGCTCGCACACGATTCTACAAAGTTTGGTCAAAATTAGATGACTATAGCATAAAGCTGCCATAGGAACGATCGGTCGAAAAACTAGTTCCTGTGAGAAAAACTTTTTTGTTTTTAATGGAAACGTCCCTTACGTTGACATACATTTCTTATTTATATTTTTACACATTTCTACAAAGTTTTATCAAAATCGGATGACTATATAGAGCTGGAGATATATCGATGGTAACATCGAAGCTGAAAACATCGATGGTTTTTTCCCACTATCGATGCATCGAAGAAATTCTTTGACGTCACAGACTTAACGACGTGATTTCAAAATGTAATTGAATTGTTTCTTTTTTAACTCAAGTTCGGTTGCCAATGAAAAACTAAAACAGTCCCAAAGTACGCATAATGTTTATGGACTTGTTCAAGAAGCCCCCACCCGGTGGAATAGATTAGTGATAAAGCGAATTTTACTTCTGGCCGACAATTTATCCACTGTTTTACTCTGAACTTTAAAACCGTTGATTGCCCATCCGTTGAACGCCGAAGAAATTGAAACGTTGCAAGAAACGACAAAAATCCTAGCCCTTTTTAACGAGGTTACCATTTCACTTATTATCCCCCTAATATGCGAGATGCAGCAAAACACCCAAAAAGTGGGAAGTAAACTAAACTCTTTTCAAGCAATTGATACACTGAATTTGCTAAAAAAAAAAAAAAAACACTGCCAGAATGGCTCTCCGCATACGAGGACAGGCCAGTGTCAATGATAGCAACTATCGTAGGTCTGCGAATTAAAGAAAATGCCTTTAATGTTCCGATTAATGCTAAAGCTTGCAGAGCAGATGCAATTACACTGATGATGCGAAGACACCACTCAAAAAAGTCGCAAGAAACTATAATATTTATGTATTCCGGCTATATCCACCGCTTTTGAAAGGACATTCAGTAAAGCTGGATAGACACTACCAGATAGACGTTGCGCCTTAAAGGCAAAGACTTTGCAGCGTTTCATGTACCTGAATATAAATTTGAATAATTTTTAAAAACCAATAATAATATGAAATAATTGCTCTAGAGCCCTAGAAGGGACATTTTAGTGCTCTAATTTGTTTGATTAAGATTTGAAGAGATTGAGAGGAGCTCGGCTTTGGCCCTTTGGGCTAAGTCAAGCGCTTTCTGCGGCTTTTGATAGTCAAGATTCTCATGTTGTACAGTTTTCGCCAAAAATCCGGGAACCTCTTAGAAGTCCGGGCCCGGGGGGAAACACCCCCTGTCAAGCAAGAAAGTGCTTTGGGAAGGTACATCATTGGAAGGCTCTTAAAATTTGTAAAAAGATCGACGTTTTATCGAGGTTTTACTTCCAAAACCTCTATGACTATAGCATATAGCTGCAGTATGAATGATCGGTCGAAAAAGAAGTTCTAATGAGACAAACTTTTTTGTTTTAAATGGGATCGCCTTCAAATTTCGTAATAAACAGTGTATTATGCTTTTCCATGAATTTACCAAGTTTGGTCGAAATCAGCCATCTATATAGCATAGATCCAATAAAAAAGTAAGGTCCAAAAAGTAGTCTTAGTTAGAAATCCTTTTTTGTTTTCGGCCGAGCCGAAGCTAACTTTCCCCTATGTTTTTATTTAAAATCTCAATGACAAAAAGACATTAAGCTTATAAATGAAGTCATTGATCACAAGTGGATTTTTAGCTTCGGTACAGCCGAAGTTAGCTTTGCTTTCTCGTGTCTTATATATATTAGTTAACTAGATTGGGAGGAGCTTCTATAAGTATTCTACACATCTTAACCCCTCGGAATAAAAAAAGTTTGGCTCTGAGTTCATGGGCAAAATTCCGAAATTTAAAAAAAAAACATTCTTCTCAGCTGACTTGAAACTGGAAACTTGCTCGATGTCAAATGGGAATACAATTTCAAAAGCGATTAAATGAAATCCAAAGCAAAGCCGCTCAAAAGCGCATACCTCTAGCTATAGTATAATATTCAAAGAAAATAATAAGCCAAGTTGCTTGTAATTTGCGAGTGGTACCCTCGGGCACTCAAAGTTGTCAAATGTAAAAAACCCACAACAATAGCGATTTTTTTCATTTTTTATGAAAACGAATACGAAAGGAAACTTCGATATCGGGTGAGTCCCAGAAATCTTTAGAGACTTTCGTATATACGGTTTCATTTCGAAATAAAAGTGCTTGCCTTTATATGTGAAGTGTCTTCAAAATGTTAGGCTACTAGATTAGATGACGAAAGTTGAGTGATTTGAAACCGACTGTTCAAGGCAAAGTAGATTTGATCCGTACGGTTTTCTTTCCCTAAAATTTAACAGCCGACATTATTCTTGTCACTTTGCATATGAAGAACTCCTAGTTAAACTAAAAACTTCTTCGTTTATACGAAAATCTATAGAGATTTCTTGGACACCACCGTAAATTTTTTATTCAATTCTAGTCCGTAGTCGAAAATATACAATATAATTATGGAATATGTTTCTTTCCTAGTTTCGACTATTAATTACCATTTCTGGAGCAATTTTAAGAAAAAATATACTTTGAAAAATAAACTTTGTGAAAGGATTCCAAATTTTGGCATAAAAAAGCTAAAAGTATTCTTAATCATTTCCGTTAATCGTTTTATCCCGTTTCCCAAAAAAATATGTGAGACTTTAGGCCAAAAGTTCGCCCTGCTGCACAGTGGGCGAAATGGTCAGGCTAGCGGTAATTAATTCAATGGCTAGAGTGAATATGAAGCCATTTTTACCACATGTATAATCTTGATGACTTTATCATATAGCTCCCATAGGATCGATCGTCTCCGAAATTTGTATCTATAAGATTTCTATGCTTTTTCATGATTCCACGAAATTTGTTCAAAATCGGACAAACTACGTAGTCTAACTACTGTGTTTTCACAGCTGACGATGTTGTATCCCCGCTCCTTAACGCAAAATTGTTTCGAGTATAACTTCGGTGTTGTTCGTCTAATAGCCTATTTCCACTGAGCAACATCTAATATCTAACATCTTGAAGCAAAATGTTTCTATCCCACACGTTCCTCATAAAATAAAGTATGTAAGAGAAACTTGCCATGCATTTGAAAAATTTGTTTTGTTTTAATATTAAGTCGTCAAGAAAAGCACTTGAAATTGCCTTGCGTGGAAGATGGCATGAGAAATTGGTTGATGACATGCGAAAAAAGCATCCCGACGTGGTGCAGATCTTCCCACCTTCTTCACAAAAGACCCAACTGTCTTTGATTCAGAAATTTCGAGCAGCGTCTGCATCGGTAATACCAATGCCCATATACCAAATTACATAAGATTTGGTACTAAGAAGTGATGGTACATTTATCAAGTTAGAGACAGGAACAATAAAGCTGGCGAAAGTTGTACCCAAACACCCAAAGAGTCTACCTTGAGAGGAAGACCAAGCATGACGGTCTTTCAATAGCCCCCTATGTTTCTTATAGCTGCTTCAGTTGACCAAATATTGAATAAATTTCATGCCAATTTATTATTTCTTTAAATATTTTTGTACTATTCTAAATTCAATACATTTTTAAAAGCGTCAACAGCCAGATGTAAAATGTTAGATGTTACCAGTTTAAATTTCCAAACACAAAATCCTCTGAAAAAGTACTCAGTGTGCAGAGACTATAATCTTATCGAACTTTTCAGAAAAGCTAGATTTTGTATCTTTCTTGATATAGTGCATGCTAGACTCAAAAATAAGAAAGAAATTGTTCTCCTTTAAGGAACGCCAATAAGTATGCTATGTTTTTTATTATGCGATGTCTCATGTTGATATTCTATTAACTTGCTATTTTATTATCCAATCTTTCTAAAGACGAAAAATAATAAAATACTGACAGATGGACGATATAAATTTTTTTTTTATTACGGACTATTACGGACTAAACTACCAAGAATCCTTAATACTAAAATGGACTGGTAATAACCAATAAACTTAATTCTCAGCCTTGTGATATTGGAATCCAGCCGAGGAACGATTTGTGAAATAAACGTCCAATCAAAAGCATTAATCTGCACATCTAATCAAGTCCGTAAACAATATGATTATTCAAATGAATCTCTGGTTGCTTCTGTTTGAAATTGACCAAGCTTTGAGTGGATTTTTCCAATTAGATCCCCCCACAGACTTTAGTGGCTACTTGCAGAAGGCCTATTACAAACTCATTAGTTGTCCGTTTGGACCAAGTTTGAACTAATAATGTGGTGGCCAGCTCAATTGAAAGAAATTTTCCAATTTAATGGAAAAGTGCGTGGCGGAAGAAGCTGTGTGCCATGTGGCTGGCTGACTGGCCGGTGGCCAATTACAGCGCAGTCCTGGCACAAAAGCCAATCTCAATCTATGACATCAAGTAGACAAATATAGACTTCATATAGCCTATGCCAATACACGGAGTGTGTAGACTTGTGTGCGTCTCCTCCATTTGGTATTCAAAAATTGTGCGTCTGTGCGATTTGACGCATATTTGCCAGCCACACATACGGATTCACTTAGATACCAATGTACGAGTATTTGAGGCGCAGCCTGTGCTCAAAAGTGAGCAAATGCACAATTGCTTCATTTCGTAAAAGGCTTTTATTAAACCAGAACCAGAACCTAACCAGTAGAGCTAAAACCGAAGGCGTCTGGGGTTGGAGGCTGTTGTGGCTTGAAGGCAATCGAAGTCAATGTGTGTGTGTGTGTGTGCGTCTGTTTGCGTAGTTATGGTAAATATTCATATTTGTAGCGTGTGCGCAATGTGTTGAAATTAGCATTTATGAATTTTGTGCCAAATGTCGAACTCACAAACAGACGAGGACGACAACGGCTACGGCACGTATGGCGCTATGTACAACTACAACTACATCAAATGACTTGGCCCACTCATTTACCACCCCTCATACCACTTGGCTCAAAAGCCTTGGCTATATTATGCGAGAGATTCTTGGTTATGGCTTTGTGGCTTTTTGGGCCAACGGCTCACTTTTAGTCGTCATTGGCCGCCCATTTGCATTTAGATTGCGGCACAAAACCCCAAGCCAACTGTGGCACAACCAAGTCTGTTGGGTGAGTCCTTTGAACTACATGCATATCGTACTTACTTGGCCAGAAACAAAGGCAATGGGTGACATCTGTGTCTGATGTTTGCTGCCTGACAATTTGTGTACCTCCTTGCGGTGAGAGAAATGGTCAGAGAGCAGTTCATGTTCATGGACTTCGATTTACATAATTACAAGTGAAAAATTTACTTCCCTGAAGGGAGAGTTGAAAGTTTGTGGTAAAAAACTTTGTATAATTGTAGTATAAAATCGGAAAATAAGTGAAATTATTTGTTCTATATCAGCTCCTGTAGAAGCTAAGGTTTGGGTGCGATCCTTGTTTTATTGCTTAGTAGATAGGGATCGGGAGTTCATAAGTTTTAAACGTTCGGTTTATTGTAGCCTTGTTTATAGATGGTAGAAAGAATGCACATGCCATAACTTTTTTCGGTTTATTATGCACAATAATCGGGGTGTCCTGGAAATCTTTAGAGTTTTTGTCTTCGATTGGTTTGCAAATCGCACGAATAGCGTAATGAGAAGAAGTTTTGTTAGGAATGAAAAAATAATAATTGTCGGAATGATTTTCCCTTAAAAAAGGAATCAAAACCTTCTTTCTTGTACACTTTCTGGTTGACTGAAACACGGCTTCGATATGCCCCTCTCAGAGATCGCAATGTAAAGCATAACTGTGGACTCAAACTTTGGCTTGAACATAAATTTCACATCAGCAGGTGTTGGCTATACATCGGAGGTGTAAAAAAACACTATGTCCAGGCAGACATGGCAGCGACTCATACCAAAGTAACTTTCATCGTCTAAAACAAAGAGTTTGCCACGATATTGGTTGCATATCCACCGACATTGAGATTTGATAGTTTGTTTTTGGTCAGGTGTGTAACTTGGTGCTGTTTGCTTACGTCTGGCAACACTATTATGCTTTTTCAGCACTTTACTGATGTGTTGTTGGCTGCAATTAAATTTTCTGGCTGCATCTCGTTGACTTATGTTGTCTTTGTTGGTAAACAGTTGGGTTAGCTTTCTGACAGCTTGGCCGGTCATAATGTTTGCTTTCCGACCACTTCCAACTTCTCATTTTATTATTTTTCGTTGCAAAATACTATAAAAAGTGCGTTTGTTTACTGTAAACACTTTACCTTTGTCAGCGTGCATTTCGTAGAGTTTTACAACGCGATCACGAAGACGTTCTTGCTCGAACGGCATAATGGCGACTAAAGAAATGTCATCCCCAAAAGCTTTTATGTAAAGCTCAGCTAAGGGCGCGCTCTCTCAAAGTTTGTGCAGATTTTTAGTTGTCACCCGTTAGACTTAATATTACTGGTGAACATTCGTTGGTTAATTCATTGGTTGTTCTGAAGTGTCTGAGAGATGAGATACAGGGATCAGAGGAGGCCGACAACATGTTGAAAAGGTCCGTGTTTTCTTGATGTCGAGATATTTTGCAAGTGTTCGCTTACCTATATCTTTTATAGTCCTTGTTTTTGGATTCTTGGGCTTCCTCTGACAACTCTCACATAGATAAAAGTTGTTTTTGTATTTGCTGCTCACCATTTTTTCTCTGGATACTTTGTACATAAAAGATCTCTTGTCTCCTTGGCATATTTTCTATAAATGCATGCATCAACATTTTCGCCGCAACTTAAGACATTGAGAAAGATCTTAAACCGTTTAATGACATCCAGAGGAATTCCTGTTATCTGATCAGTTGCCTCATCGCTGTCGAAGAATCTCCGGGATGTATTTCCATCATTCGTGTTTCCATAACCCTGCTACGGGCAGTCGATTCTTAGCCCAAGCCAAGAACTTTTTATACTGTTTCCTTTTACTTTCCATTGTTTTTGTGTTGGTACTGTCATCAGAGTCGTCTCCTTGTTGTGGAAGAGTAGTAGTAGTATTTTATTTAGGTAGACAAAAGACTTGGTTTATAACCATCAGCAATAACTTAGCAAAATTAACACATGTGTAGTATAGTTTCTTAATCTTAATACAGAACATTGAGAGTTTAATAATAAATATATTAAATTGAAATAAAAACCGTATAACATACTAAAAAGAACAAGAAAGTAACTTGAGAGGAAGCATTTTGCTTATTTGCTAGTTAAATAAATTCATTTAAAATAGCAAGGCGGTATTTTAGCGCATGTTGGAAAAATAAAGACAGTAACTCCCAGTTTGTATTGAGGTATAGACTTCGTAGTTCGCCCAAGATTGGGCAAACCCCATCAGATGATCAACATTCTTAGATACCCGGAGGTTGCAAAGTAAGCAGTCCGTATTGCTGGAGTTTACATGCGGCGCGGCATATCGTGGATATCGTTTGGATTCCGAATCGGTCATGAAAGTAGTTTAGATTTCCAAGGTTGTGGCTCAGTTTTTTGTAAAGCATTCTGGACTCACTTAAGAACGCTAGATTTAAAAAGTTTTCTCTTTCCCGAAACACGATGTTTTCCAAAATCAAATTATGCAAGGCTTCCCAAGACCCAGGACAATCAAAATTAATATTAATGTTACAAGCAGAAGCTATGGCTTGCCATTTCTCGAACACCTGAGATTTGCTTTCTAACATCATAACATCAATTGGAGAGTGAATTCCATACATCTGATCCTCGCATGCAATGGAGAAATTCCGTATTCCTAATTAAGCTCGTCCGTTTCCGATGTCTCGAACTCCTGAAAGTCTTTTTGCTTCCTTTTGCAGATGGCACATGTCAGAGCTGATTTGGTGTTTGTAATGTCGTTCAATACTTTTCCATCAACGACTCAAATGCGTTTTGTGATTCCGCGGTTTTGAAGAAATCCAATAATTTTCTCTTGCCCATTTTCGATAATACAAATTTTCTATATGTGCGCACTTGCTCGCTCGACTGTTCAAATCTGAATAATCTGCCTTGACTGACGAAAGCCCTTTATAAATATGTGCACAAAAAACACAGGTAAAACTTTGATATTCCTGCTACACAGGGATAAAGTGTTTAAAAGCCTTCCCCTAACTTTTTTTACAGAAGCACTCACTGGTGATCGCCGTACAGGCCAAACCATAAGAGATGGGAAGCTGAAGTGAGTACTAAGAAGCGGGTTTGAAAAATTCAGTAGCGAAATCAGGAAAATTCGTAGAAAACTTTTGTATAGGTTGAAGTTATACCCGCCACTTCGCCCTCAATTGTGTATGTAGATGGCGATAGTAGATGCCGATGGTAGATGGCAGAGCGAGTGGCTATATTCCATTCTAAAGGAGGAAGGAAGGTGAAAGAAGTAACAATTAAGTAAAAAACCGCGAAATTTTCAAAAATTAAACCGTGGCTCCGATTGCAATGAAACTTTGAGTATTGGGGCGTGGGCGTGGACCTTGGCGTTGACCTGGACGTGGACCTGGAGGTGGCCATGGAGGTGCCCATGGAGGTGGCCATGGAGGTGGCCATGGAGGTGGCCATGGAGGTGGCGATGGAGGTGGCCATGGAGGTGGCCATGGAGGTGGCCATGGAGGTGGACATGGAGGTGGCCATGGAGGTGGCCATGGAGGTGGCCATGGAGGTGGACATGGAGGTGGCCATGGTGGTGGTCATGGAGGTGGCCATGTGGTTAGCTGGTGGCCATGGAGGTGGCCATGGAGGTGGCCATGGAGGTGGACATGGAGGTGGACCTGGAGGTGGAAAATGGTCCAAAAAACCGCAATATTTGCAAAATTCTTAATTTCGGTGAAACTTTGGGGATTGGTTGGACGCTTGCCCAGGAAGATATCTAAGTAGAAGAAATGGGCGGGAAATGGTCCAAAAAACGCGATATTTGCAAAATTTTTGATTTCAGTGAAACTTAGTGGAATAGTGGACGCTTGCCCGGGAATGTTTCTAAGTTGAAGAAATGGGCGGAAATGGGCAGTACCTCAGTAGTCAGGGAATGGGGCTTGATCAAAATTCGTGTTGTCGTATTTGCCCTCCAAAAATGCGGCTACGAAAGAGGTGAAATCTTTGGTTGTTGCACCCACTGGAAATTACCCAAAACATTGTGTTTCTTACCGTGAAGATTTTTAAGGATACTGATGGAATAAAATCCAGCCCCATGGTATCAAAGACGAGCAAGATCGAGTTCGTCGAAATCCACTGCGCAAGCAGAAAATCATGTCTCATGAGATGAATATCAGTGACATGTGCATTCAAGAGACACACCGACCACTTGCTCACAACAGCATTGAAACAAAAACGCAAGACAAAATCGAAACCCTTGCGTCGCCAGTGCGCTAACAATGCCCATAGACGAGTTCTGTTTACTGACAAGAAAATTTTCATTATAGAGAAATCGTTTAACAAAAAGAACGATAGAGTGTATGCAATGTCACAAACTTGATCATAACGAAGACAAACGACCGAACCAATTCCGAGAATCGTTCAACAACAGAGTAGAGTGGAATGCACTGTCTCGAAATCATTCCGAGAGTTCAGAGAGGTCACCCTCTGGCTTATGTTATGGTTTGGTGGAGAGTCGACTATGATGGGGTCACCAAGCTCCATTTTTGTGAAAAGGAGTCGAAACTACTATCAATCTCTTATCGCGACATTATTCCTCCGCTCCAGCTCACAAGGCAAAATCGACTCAAACATGGTTAAAAACCGTACACCGAACTTCATTTCTACAGATGATTGGCCTGCTGACCTGAATCCATTGGACTACAAACTGTGGTCCGTTCTCGAGGCTTTGGTTTGCTCTACTCTACACCCAAATATTGAGTCTTTAAAGCGCGCCCTTGTCCGAGCAGTGGACAATTTCCCAATGCATGAGGTGCGCACTTCGATCGATGAGTGGCCAGAGAGACATCGGTGTTGCTGGAAGGTACAAGGCGGCCATTTAGAACAAGTTGTTCTACGATTTGTAGCCATTGAGTGACCGAGTACCAAAACAATTGCGAGTACTAGGTAAATGCTTTTGGCACTAAATAAGGAGCAGTTTGCTGGTAGAAAATGTAGCTTTCACCTACTGTGAACCTGCTTCTTTATCTTTATTTACGAAATGGACTAGCCAACATTCGACTAAAGACCAGCGTTTGCTGAACTACAAGCACTAAGCTCAAAACTGAAAAGGGAATCCACATAACTGAATATCTCATCTCGTCAACTTCACTGCTTATCATTTTTTCTTTTTAACCTTCATTTAACCATTCAAGATGAGAAGATACTCCCGAGTATCTGGTTACGTTTTATTCAATTTTCGCTCGATTTTCTATTTAATTTTTTTCCCGGGAATTTTTGACGATTTTCTTTTTTCCATTGTACTTGGAATATTCGCGTGCGCCGTTGGGCACAACACCAACAACTTGAGCAGCGACTTGAGTAGCTCGCAGAAAAGTTTCCTAGACAACTCCTTCAGTGCCTGGGCTGGCAGTGGCCCACAAAAAAAAAAAAAGAGAAGAAGTCGAAGGACTGCTGGCTAAATATCCTTTAGCCTTTGGGAAATCAGTAAAGCGCAAAGGACCACTTGTGAATACGCTTTGATGCGCGCGGCTTTGTGCGTGAGTGTGACTGCCATGGCTGGGTCTGGGGATTGGCCGTTGCTGCGCCTGGAATTATACTTGGTTTCTTCTTTTCTGTGCGCCGCTGCTGCTTGAAATTTATTTATTTTGACTTGGTTTTCGTTGCCGTCGTTGCTGCTGCTGTTGCTGCCGCTTTTGTTGGCTTGAAGTATTTCGTGAGTAGCGTAAAATACGCGCGCGAAATGTAATAAAAACATTTTTTCCAGCGCCAGCAGGGAGCCGGGCAGCCAACATCTTATTCCGTTCTACTGCAGCCGATTTCTAGTACTTTGGAGCGCAACTTCTTGCTTTGAGCCACTGAAGTTGCTGCTGTTGCTAAAGTATCTAAAAGATATTTTTAATACATGCACGCGACTTTGAGTACACACACACACACACACACACATACTTATGCAGACAGCAGTCATCCATTTGATGTTGTTGTTTTTTTTTTGTTGCTTTTATTGGGCAGCGTAATAAAAACATTCCAGTCATATGCAAAAATATGCAATGCATTTTCCGTTTCTTTTTTTCTGTTCATGATTTTGTGTTTTGTACTCAAATTATGACTATGAAAATGTTGCTGAAGCATTTCCCTTTGAATATTTTTCACAAAATTTACATATTAAGCATTTTGGCTCTTTGAGTTTGTTTGCTTATTTGCATTTGAGTCGATGGCAGCACCTTGAGGGGTTAGCAACTAGTTCCAGAGTCATTCATTGTCTTGAACTACGCCCCTTTGATGTCCGCTTTGTGTCAACTGTCACAAGCACATCCCACGCTATGATGAAAATGTAGATGTGGATGAAGATGAGGCGGAGGCTACACATAGTTGACTTTTCGATTTGGTTGCCAGTTGCCAAGTTTTGCAATTCAAATTTTATGCGGCCTGTGCGACACTAGCAACTGACATACAAATTAATCTAAAGAGGAAATCTCCAATGGAGACTTTGGGAACATAGAAATTTAAGATTCATCCTGGAACCGTATCTGGTTGACCCAGAACGTATCCTAATAATAGCTGTGCGTACCCAAAAGCACTTTCTTACTTGAGATTAAATAGAAATAATCTATATGGGTTATAGCGACCTATTTTGGTTTTAGTCAAAGTGCTTGTTTTCTGACTGTTTTCTTGACTGGAGTATACTTGTTGTAACTGCGAATTGGGTATAACTTTCCACTCAAAATAAGTACATAGTCAGTTCAAATACTTACCCATATTGTACTAGTATTTCACTGACTGGTCTCAGTTTTGAGCGGGTGTCAAATTTACTTGCTCCTGCTTTGAGTGACGCCGCACGATGCTTTCGTCTTTGAGTGGGCAGTCGCACGCAGACTTTGCTGGTTACATACTAATTTTACTCAGACAGCAAAGAGGAATACGCAAATAACCCGGTGTTTTGAGCACACATTCTAACAATACTTAAGTATTATTTGGGTATTGCTCTTCGCATTTGTTGGTTTCTAAAGCACGCGTCACGTTTGCCTACTCAGGGTAGGGAAAGGCATATCCGATACCAAAAAATATTGCTTGTGGTATAAGAATAATAAACATGTGTAAGTCTTTTCCACGAACGACCGTCCAAGGACCTTATTTTAATATTCTAAAATATTTTCATAAAAAACATAGTTTAAATGCTCGCTCAAATTTAGGGGTATGCTAACTTCTTCATACCTTTTCTTCAGTGGGCTTAGCAAAATTGCAAAAACAATACACACAGAATTCGATTCTGCTGACGTCGACGTCAAAGCAGGGATGAATTTGAAGAGAACTGAAGGAAACGAACAGAAGCCGAAGACATAACAGGTAGCAGACACACAAGGTCACAAGTTAAATAAATTTCACAAGAGGCAAGCATGAGTAAAAAAATACGTAAGTAAGAAAGCGATAGATAGAAAATGCGTTGCTTGAATTGTTGGTGGATAAGTTCACACTCAAATTTTAAATTTTCCTGTTTGTATGAGTATTTCCTATACGCCACGGGGTTTTGGCACTTGAGTGCGAGACGCAAATATGCCGCGAGTAGAAATACTACTGTTTACATTTTGTTGAGGTAGTCGTGATATCAGAGTGCGAAAATATCAAGTACTAATGCAGTGCACTTGCAGTTGCGGTGCACTCGTGCATATCTCTGCTTTGTACATATGAGCAGCTTTGGATAATTTCATCAGTGAGTTGCAAGTGCCGATACCAACAAGTCCTTTGCAAATACGTATTTGCGAATTAAAACTTGAGAATTCTAAGAACGTAAAGATCCAATTGATTCTTTTTTTACAGTATAGAAGAGTAGTCTCGATGGAATGTTTGTTGTAAAAACCGTAACAGTATCTCTATTAAACAAACAATATATACCTTGTTATTTATAAAAGGAGCAAACCCTTTAAATAAAGCTTAAAAGAAATCTTGTCATGTATGTTTATTCCGGACGACACGTCGTTCAGAAAACTTATCAGTGCCCAACCAAATCAAAGATTTAACGTATCAGGAAACCTTCAAGCACATTTGCACACCTATCGGCTGGGCTAAAAAAAAAATAGAATCAATTGGATCTTTACGTTCATAGAATTCCTCGAACACACTCCAACACCACAGCAATTGAACGCAATATCTTTAAGTCATTACATTAAAAGGGGTGGTGCGAAGCGCCCCGTGGTTGGGCGGGTTGGGTGTGGGGATTCGGTGGTTTGCCTGTTAGTAGTGTCGTACTTCATGGAGTAGTTTCGTCCCCTAAAACAGGTTGACTTTTCGGTATAATTTCTCGTTGTCTATTCTCCGCTCTGCTTTTAAACCAGTCCGACTTTCGTGTGCAATTCTCTCAGCAGCTATTTTAGAGTTTTCCATTGATAGGATGACCCGCAATACGTCTATATTGATCGTTTCCCAAGTCTCCCAGCTATTGAAACATTGCGCCCTTTCTAGAAGGCTGATTCGCTAGATTCCGTCGAACTGGCTAGTCTTTCTAAGTAGCAACGACGGGAGACAGCAATAACAGGTGGCGCCGTCAGGGAGTGGGGAGTAAAGGATTATACAAAAAAGGTTTAAGAGACTCAAATTGGTCATCTTAACTTTTTTAAAGACGCCATCGATTGTGGGAAAAAATCATCAGCTTCGACAAAAGCATCGATGTTACCATCGATGTTTCTCCAGCTCTATTAAATACCTGTATGAACAATGTATTGTACATAGAAATTTATAGCCGAGTTCCACCTCTAGGCGTTCTGTCATCGATTGCTCGATTCATCGATAAATTCCTCAAGGTGTTTCTATCACGTTCAGCGTTCACGTCCGCGTTCACAACAACAACAGCTGACGTGGTGACGTGGACGGTGTTCTTCCGTTTTCCCCGGAAGCCCGTTCATGTTGTCTTGCCATAAGTCGAGAAGGTATAAGGTTGCCTCTGGGGTCCACTCCATTTTTCGTCCGCCTGTAGAAAGGGTAAAACTTCATATAAATAAATAAACAATTTTTAAATGAAGTTACCTTTTGCCCTTTTGTTGTGCCAGCTGATTTTGTTATCAAACTGTCCCATCGATATAGATACTTATCGATACTCATACTCGATTCTCGGTTAAGTATAAAAAAAACGAGTTGGCAGAACCAGCGTTCTAAGTGAACACGACTTTTTCCCGTCCCCCCACCTCCCCCTCGGCCATCAACTGAGTTTATTTTATGTGGAGCTCAACGCGCGATCTTCGATAATTGAACGCGAACGCAGCTATAGTTGACCGTCTCTATCGGGGGTGTCCTGGAAATCTCTAGAGATTTTGGCTTCGGTTGCTTTCCCAATAGCTAGATAAATCCGTCGGTGTCCCAGAACTTCGAGAGATTTCGTTTTCTTCGAAAGTCTACTTCCAAAAAATATATTGCGTGCATTCGTGAAGTCGCTATTGGTTGGTTAGTGTATTGGGTGGTTTGAGTATTGGTTGGTTTTGCAAAAATCTCCCACGAAATACGAGAGGTTTGAAACCAACCGAAAGAGATTTCTATGACACCGAGAATTGGTTTTGGGTTGGAATTTGGTTGGAAGAGATTTCTGGGACACGGCCGTATAGGTCTTCTCTAATTTTCACCTGTCGAACGTTTAAGACGTTTAACATTAAAACCGGGAGGTTCTTAAAACAGTCGACCAGCTTCCATTGTGGTGTTGTGTTTGCCTATCTTAAGTTATGACCTCTGGCTGGGTAAAACTTGCTAGTTTGAATATCATAAATGTCTTAATATCAGTCACTTAGTATAAGGTGGGCAAAAAGAAGTCATCGGGCCAAAAGAAGTCACTCTATTAGAAGATGCTCTTATTTTTACAAACTTTACTTCAAGTCAGCGGTGGGCACGCCTTGCACCCATTGCTCCGAGACCTATTTCAACTATACTCAATTGTTGTTGTTGGACTGCTCCCAAACTCAAATTTCATGCCCACCGCTGCTTTAAAATATTAATCTATTAAATGGAAGTGACCCATTGGAACTGGTCACAGAAGCCCAGGCTTGAAATGTAAAAAGTAAACTTTATATTAGTCAGTCAGTTACTAAATCTTGATGGACGCAATTCAAAATGCAATCAAGCCAAGGGAAAATATCAACTTGCGCACAACAACAAACTGAATAGCCCTTCAACAGACCTGTCGCCGTTTAATAAAAAATTTCCTGCGCTTCTGCATCTTGTCGTAGTACCACTGAAGCTCTGTCCTCAACTCGACGCCTTTTTTGAGTCGCGGGTTTGGCTTTAGCTCTGCGTTTGTGATTTTTTTTTTCTGCTCGCAGATTATGTTTTCATTAAATTATGGTAGCTATGGTTACTTTTATACAATCCAAAGCTACTTCAAACGCGAAAGCGGTGCGTGCGATACCCCGTGCGACCCCCACGCGGCACCCCAAGACAAGGCAAACCAAAAAGAAAAGAGAAAAAAACGACGCAAAGAAAAGAATGCGCATAATAGAAAGTAATGTGTAGCTGCTGTAGCTCTCATTGAAAGGAGATGGGGGGAAATGGTAGTTTATTTTTATTGCATTACGAGCACCGTATTCCTCACATTCGCATTCGTGCATTTACATGCAACGCGTTCGTGACATGTGCGAAGCAGCCAACGAGACGAAGCGGAAACGGAAGTGCCATCTTTTTGACTCAAAATTCACATCAAAGTGTGTGTGTGTGAGTGTGTGTGTGTTGTATTTTAGTGCGGCACGTACATTTATTACTTTTTTGCTTTCCTCTCCCTCCCACTCACTCACTCAAGCGCTGACACCAACGAGTCGCAGTCGCCTGCACATGCATGCAAAGCGGTTTTCATTTTTTATTGCGAGAATGTAACGTGCCGCATGCGAATTGCTTGCTTTTGCCTCAGTCACTCTGGTCTCTGCCTCGGCAGCCTTTTTGGCACCGCCATGGCTTTTAATGTTAACTTTTTCTGCTGCTTTTGCCCCACTTGCATAGCGAAATATGAAAAATATTCGTAATAGAGTTGTTTGAAATGTACAATAAGCATTCAAGTGGCTTCGGTGGATGTTGGAACGTACCACGGAGGGTGGCGACGAAAAAAACTGCCGCTAATGTGGAGCCTCTTTATTGTTAACGAGCTGAGTTATATGAAATGGGCAAAATGCACAAAACATTTGATCAAAAATAATGAACAGATAAAGCTAGAAAGTTAACGAATGTTGAACAAAAACTACTTAGGCAACTCTTTCCGAAACCTTGATACTTTTTCTGCTTTCCTTTCCCAATTTATCAATTTATTTTTGATATTTTTGTATTTAGTTTAGTAGCCGAGCTGTGCTGCGTTGGCTTGGCCACTCCGGGTGCCGACTCCGATAAAGCACAAGACTTGACTATTATATAAGAGGAGACGACTGGCCGAGGGGTGAAGCCCGCTGTGGATCTACCTGAACACATATGTCCCTCTAGCTTGGCAGCGGCAAGAATAGCTTTGAATTTCAAGCGGCGATTGAAGCAGAGTCTGGCGCGCTTAAAAGTGCAGACGGAGCGGAACACTACCACAGAAGAAAAGACCCTCACAAACATTGGAAAAGCGAGCAGAGAGCGACCTTTCGAGTGTTCCCTCTGCCTAAAGACCTTTACCACTAAGCACAACCTGGAGCGACACCAACGAACGCATACTGACGAGCGACTCTTCGAATGTCTCCACTGCTCGACGACCTTTGCCTTAAAGTGCTATATGGAGGAGCACCTGCACACGCATACTGGCGAACGCCCTTTTAAATGTACCCAGTGCCCACAGTCTTATGCCCTGAGGAGCTCTCTAAAGGCACACCTGCGTTCTCATACTGGTGAGCGGCGCTTCCAATGTGTGCAGTGCTCGAAGACCTTTTACACAAGAAGCAACCTAAGTCAACTCCTACGTACTCATACTTGCGAGAGACAGAAATACTTCGAGTGTTCCCACCAGAGACCTACAACAAGCCTCTAATGTTCGATCACACTTGCGCGTCTACTTGGCTTGGTGGGACTCGTCGCCTTGGTTCGACACACTCGAGTAATAATATGAACAAGCTTTACATAACACGAGTCAAAATAAGCCTTTTCCACACTCTACTCTTGTTTACTCGTATGCGCAACGGAATTTACGCGTACGTAGTCTGCTGGCTGATTGCGAGCTTCGACAAGCCTCTTATGCAATTATTGTTGCCTTTTGAAAACTTCAAACAACAACATGCCACAAGAAGGAAAGAGAAAGCGTATGCAATATACAAGATCTTTGACTTCGGAAACAAGTACTCTCGGTGATTAGCAGCCGAAGCTAGAAGTAATCGCGAGTATTTGTACCGAACGAACTTTACTCATGACGGCTCGCATCAGAGCTTCGATTTTGTAACAAGGGGCTTTGCGTCGACTCGCGGCCGAAGCGCGGAGTCAACTTGAGTATGAGTAAGGGCAATACTCGAGTCAGACAAGCCTTGAGCGCTGAGCGATTGTACTCCCGGCGGCTCGTTGCAGTTCTCTGGTTCAAAGACCTTTCGCATTAAGCGAAATGTGGAGGGAAACCAGCTTTCATATACTGGCGAGCGACCTCACTCATTCCCAGAATGCTCAATGTATTTTGACCGAAAGAGCGTTCTAAATAAACACCTACTTACTCATACCGGCCAGCAACCCTTCAACTGTCCTCAGTGCTCGAAATCCTTCCTCCAAAAAGACTCTCTGAAGAGGCATATCCGTACGCATACTGGAGAGCGACCTTTCCAATGTTCTCACTGCTCTAAGGCCTTTTGCCAGCCATACGATCTAAAGAAACACTTTATCGGAGGTGTCCCACAAATCTCTTCCAACCAAATTCCAACCCAAAACCAATTCTCGGTGTCCTAGAAATCTCTTTCGGTTGCTTTCAAACCTCTAGTATTTTGTTAAGAGATTTGGAGAAACCAACCAAAGCCAATACACAAACCAACCAATGCGACTTCGCTAACTTACGCAAACTTAGCGGACTTAGCAAAGACACAAACAGGGCTGGCAAGTCTGAAACCATCAATACAGCTATGAACAAAATTTGTTATCAATTATTTGCGAGCGACGCAGCCCTGTTTTTGTAGTTGGACCATAATCTTATACACACACCTTCTAACTAGACTTTTTAATAAGAAAATGAAATCTCTCCAAGTTCTGGGACACCGACGGATTTTTCGAGCGTTTTGCAAACCAACCGAAGCCAAAATCTCTAGAGATTTCCAGGACACCCCCGTATGAGTTCCCAGAATTGTATGAGATTTCAAAAGTAAGTACTTTCTGTAAAATAATACGAATGTGAAAATCGATTATTATTTTACTTTAAATGTCAAAAGATTGAAACTTTTATTTTGAATATTGTTCATAGCTCGCAAAAAACTGTTAACCATTTTTTCAATGCGACCCGCCTCAGTGAAAAACAGAAACAAACGCAGCACAAACTGTCTCTCACTGTGCGGAACACTTTTTCTCGCACGTCATGTGTTTTCTGTTACGTGTGTTCGGTTGAGTAAATCAAACGAGTCGGTCATCCGACAACATCCGACAGCAACTGTTTTGAGCAAGCGCCTACTAAACAACTGTCTTCAAATGAGCAGAACACAATAAGTGTCAGCGAAAAGTGTCTCTTGTTTTGTTTTTGTTTTGTGCGTTTGGTATGCTGTATGTATTTGGGTATTATGAATGTACATTTTTGTATTTGGTAGGGCATCTTTTTGAGAAAAATAAAAAGTTTTAAAAAATTTTGATTAGGGCATCTATTGAGAAAAATAAAAGTTTTAAAAAAATTAATTTAAGGGGCGGTTAAGAAGTTCCTGACCTCCAAAGAAGGGTCTTTAAAAAAAGCATGCCCAATGTTCACACGATTACGGGAGTATACTGCGTCTAAAAAAAAAGGAAAACAGGGAAATAGTTGCAATGAATGCCTTTATCGTGCGAGGGCGGGGGAGTATTCAAGTCCAAACTTAATTATTGGGTGAATATCAATGCAATTGGGTATATAAGCTCTAATTGTAGAAAGTTTACCACAATGGCCAGAAGTGGGAGGTTCAAGGTCAGACCTCATTTTTAATAGAGGGCGAAAATTTAGACCAGCGATGTTCCTCCATAGCCCCCAGGGGCCGAGCGCAATCGGCTATTTACACGCACACGAGCCGAGCGCATGCCGAAGTCGGGCATATGAGCGTAAGCAGCGCTCTCTTTGCTTGCATTCGATGCCCAGACGTCGAGCAGGACAGTTCAAAGCTGGGCTGTGTCACTTTAAAATCGCACACCAATACACTCTCACTTTTTGGCCTCGCTCTTCTTGAACATCGCTGATTTATACTATACCGTGGTTTTTGAGACAATGTATGTAAGATTCGTAATTCAAAATTAAAACAATTATGAACTTTTTTATTGTCTTCAAGACCCATTTTACGAACGATTAAAATTAATCCAAGCGCATTAAAATCACACAGCCAAGTGACGCTCGTTATACAAAGACAAAAGTGTCAGTAAATGACAGGAGAGAATCAGGAACGAAAAAAGGGTCTTTGCTCTTAGAGCAACAGAAATGAGCAAAAACAGAACAGAAACTGTCTTTCGCTTGATTTGTTTCGTTGTGTCCGTAACCTAACTTGTTTTTTGTTGACAAGCTAAAAGTGTTAAGTTTTTTGCGAGCTCTGATTAAAAGTAGTCAAAGAACTTAACCGGACCGAACTGATTTTCTTTGTGTGTTTTCGGTTCGGTTCAGCATTTTCGAAAGGATGCCGGTTCGGTTTGCGGTTCGGTTCACCAGCTGGTTGTGTCGAACACCTCCACTAATGACGTACCATTCCGTCGAACCAAACTAATTCGACGAACAAATTCGTGTGTGGTTGGCCTGCTTAAGTGTCAACCTTGTACTTATCGTCTTGCTTAGATCGAATTGTCAAATGAAATGATTTGATTTTATAAGCACCCTTATGACTCAATTGTCTCCACTGTGAGCACCCCCTGCGTTACCCAACCCACTGTCATCCATCAACTCGCACTGCTGTTGCATCAAAGCCACCTCGCAGTCACCAGCGAGGATGAAAAATTTCTCTTTCTGACGGTGCGAGTCCCTCTGATGATATACGAATATGGGAAAGCAGAGGAAAAATTTTAATAATTTCTGGATCTTCAACACTTTGAATAAAAATTGTTGCTTTGATGGCGGCGGCAGCAGCAGCAGAAACGTAACTAACAATAAAACTTTTTTAGCGTGAAGCGCTAGAGGAGACGACAAAAAATATGGACACATATGAAGTCATAAAGTCATATTAACACGTACGAATGCGCACAGGATATTAATGTGCAGTGCTCGAACACAAAGGAGAAGGGCATAGTTTTTATGCGCCAAGTTGGCAGACTCCAATGTTCATATAATTTCATATATTGTGGTTAATTTTTGTTACGTGCAACGGCTGCAAAAAGAGGAAATTAGTTCAAAATTTCGGGTTTTTTTATTCCTTTGCACATTTTCATTTCGAAACCGCCGCAAACTAATTTCATTCCATGTACAGAACCCAAAATTAAAAGGATGCAATGCGCTAAAAACTTTATGAATTTTGCCAGCTACAGCAATGCCATTCGCTGACCACAGCGCAAAAATTGCAATAAACAAAACGCATGCGAAATTGTTACTTTGTTTTTTACAATTGCAGTCTGCATAAGAGTTTGGCTTCCGAATGCGGGCAAACACTCAGAGCAGAGACAATGGTAAATACCAACAGAGGCTCTTACCAATATGAAGGGATTCAGGTCGCGGACAGAATGAGTCTATGGTTGGCCGTTGCGCAACGTTACCCCAAAAATGATTTTGGTCAAGTGGTTGAGACATTGTGCTGCGACAGCACTGGCAAAAAAAAAACTGAGCACCGCTAGCATCGAGGGCTAATCTTTTGGTTTTAATGATTATAGTAAAAATTAGCTTGTCAAGATGGCACAGCCCCAAACGGCCAAAGCCGCCTAAAACTCTTGATAAGATTTCTAAAACTCAACAGTGCTTGAATAGGAAAAAAGGTTTCAAAAAAAAAAAAAAAATAAACACAATTCCCAAATTTATTTTAAAAATTTTTAATTTTCGAGGGACCTATTTTATTAAAAAGTAAAAATTTTATTTTATAAAAGCATCTAACATACTCTGGCTGTCATTTAAAAAAATCCGCATCAATTTGGTGACGTTGCGGGTCGTTCTGCCTTATTGAGCTTTCTATCACAACCGTTTGATTCATTCGGTATTAATGCCCGCCGCTTCAACTGTCTTGTTCGAGTCTCCATAAAGCTCGTACAGTTCGAAGGATTTTTCTCTCGGATACGCCAATTCGCCGCCTCATCCGTTGATGACATTGTCCATGCTTCTGCGCCGATACAGGACTGGGATGATAAGGACTTGTATAGCGCAATTTTCGTTTTCCGAGAGAGGGCTCTGCTCTTGAACTTCTTACTAAGCCCGTAGTAACATCGGTTTGCAAGAGTTATTCTTCTTCGGATCTCCAGACTGATGTTGTTGTCGCTGGTGATCATCGTTCCGAGGTAGACAAAGTCCTTTACAACGTTAAAGTTGTACTCTCCCATTGCAACAGATTGTCCAAAGCGTAGGCTCCGTGAGACAGGACTCGTTATCTTCATTACCGCTAAGCCCATAAGTTTTGACTGCTTCTCAATCTCAGAAAACGCCTTGCTTACCGCCCGTTCGGATTTGCCGATAATATCAATGTCTTCGGCATATGCAAGTAGCATTACATCTTTATAAGTAGCATATGGTGCCCGATCTGTTAGCATTTGGGCACTGGCGCAGTATATACTCCATCAGCAGATTAAAGAAGTTACACGATAAGGTGTCACCCTGCCTAAAACCTCGTCTGGTATCGAAAGGCTCGGAGAGGTTCTTTCCTATTTTGACGGAGCTTTGTGTGCTTCTCAACGTAATCATGCAAAGTCGAACGTACTTTGCTGGTATACCAAAAGTAGACAGGGCCTCAAAGAACTTTGACCTTATGGGTGTGTCAAAAGCGGCTTTATAATCAACAAAAAGATGGTAAGTGTTGATTTTCGTCGCATGGGTTTTCTCCATTATTTGTCTCAATGTGAATATTTGGTCTATAGTGGATTTACCAGGTCTAAAGCCACACTGATAAGGGAGATAGCCCCTTACACACTTTTTTTCTACAAATTTATAGTATAGACTAGCAAAATCTGTAGATATGGTTCAGTAGATTTTTGCATACTAATTTTTATGCACATCGAAATTTTGAATAACGGTAAAAGTCTCTTTCACTTTAAGCACTCACTTATACGCCTAACTTTGTCTATCAAATGATTTTTATTTTCTTACCGGTTTTGGAAAGAAGAAATTTAGGTCTTCAAAAGATACCACTTATTGATCTGGATTATTCTTATCTTGAGTATTTTGCTACGTAAACCATTTTTGATTTGTTTTTTCCCATTTTTTGTCTTCTGGTGACGTTTTTGAACACTGTTTGGTTAGAAAACCCCCATATTGTTTTATTGTATAAGAACTACACTTCTTCACGGTTAGAACGTATGCCTATTTTCTAAATTCGGTCAATACTCAGCAAAGTTATTAAAGTTTTTCGGATAACGAAATTTTCGCAATATGGTGATGAGGTCGCGCCATAATAGCACTGTCGACCGAAAAATTGTTGAGTTTTTAGAGTAAATTATTGAATATTTTTTTTAGAATGCCGTATTGTATAGCCACGAGTACTACTAGTACCATACTACTACCGTCTGTCCGTCGTCTGTCAGTCCGTCTGTATATTAATAAGATCTCGGAGATGGTAAGAGATGAGAGGTTTGACATGTATGGAACATATGCTTCATATGCTTACAGGCAGATCAAGCTTACTTTCAATTATTGCCACGCCCCCTCCCGCCCCCGAAATTTAGAAAAACGTCATATCTTCGGCAGTTTTATAGATAGAAGGTTCGTACTTTTGGACATATTTAGTAGTCGGGATTCTTTATCGGTCCACCAAAGGATTGCAAAAAGATCGGATGAACGATAGCCAAGATATAAGCGAAGAAACTTCTCTGCTGCAGCGCAGTAGCAGCCTTGCTTTCCAACCTACTGCAGCATCTAAATTTACATTGAGCATACACTTTTGTGGGTAAAGAGTGTATTACCGTCGGGCTTCCCAACTTTCCTCCTTCGTTTTAATTGCTTCTAGTTTTTTTCCTAAAAAGTTAAATAACTCAACCAAATATTAATCGATTTGATAAACTAATTTGCAGAAGATGCAAAATTAAATGTTTTGAAACTGCATACCAAAATTAGATAGTTTTATACTGGAGTTTGACCTATTCATTTTTATTTAAAGTTCGGTGAAGTCCAAAAAAACTGAAAAATTCCGATTTGTTTTTCATGTAGCTCCCCAATTTATATCCGAGGATTGGAATGTAATACCCGTTGGAAAGGTGTTACATTTCTCTTCCAAAGACGCATTGCAAACTAAAAGGAGGCTAGTTTAATCGATTTTTTTTAACTATATCAATACCTCGAAAAGGGGACTTTTAACCGTTATTCAAATTTTTGATGTGCACGAAAAATTTGGAATGCCAAATGTTACCCCATTTAACTATCTCTACAACCTACTCTGTCGCATTCAGAAGTTTTCCTTTTCTTTGGGAGATTTTTTTCACCACTTCTCCTACCATTCTTCAACGTTGCATTGCTAATCGGATGAACGCAATAATTTTTCAAATTTCACGGTTTGTGCATCATTTTCCGCCTATCTTCCCGGGCAAGCGTCCACCATTCCATTAAGTTTCACTGAAATCAAAAATTTGAGAAATATCGCGGTTTGTGCACCATTTTACGCCCATTTCGTCTAAACTGTCCCGGAAAGTTTTACCGAGATTAAGAATTTTGCAAAAATTGTGGTTTTGGACCATTTTCCACCTCCATTGCCACGGCCAAGGTCACCTCCAGTTACCGTTATTTTCTTCGAATTTCTTAATGTCGAGAAACGGATGGAAAATAGATTTTTGCATATCGTATTTCCCGGGAATTTTCCTTGCGGGCAGATTTTCCGAAATCGGGAATATACGTGTCCAATTATTTCGTATACCTCGCTTACAAACCCAGTTTCAAGTCAATCGGATGAAAAAAAATCCCCATCCAAACTTTTCCGAAGCTTTTCCGGGTATTATCCGACCCTACGGTCAAATTTTTCAACATCGGAAAATCGCTTTTCAATTTATTTCACTTACTGTTCTCACAAACCGAATTTAAAGTCAATCGGATTAAAAATATAATTTTTGCATACCGAATTTTCCCGAGAATTTTCCTTGTGGGCGGATTTCCGAAATCGGGAAAACACGTGTACAATTATTTTGCAAACTATGCTTCCAAACCGAATTTCAAGTCAATCGGATGAAAATAAAAATTTACCCACACAAACTTTTCCGACGCTTCTCCGGGCGGAATTTTCCAAAACCTTCGCTAAGCCGCCGTCAGTAAAGCTATTTCAAGCGATACCGGTAACAGTTTTTTTTCCCGACTTGGGGAATTTCACAAATTGGAAAATATTTGTCCGTATCTTACATACATCGGCTCAAAGCAGACATTAACTCTTATGTCACGCCCGCGGTTAAAAAAACCTCACCTGACATTTCGTTGAGGTGGAGTTTTAAAAATGAAAGCTAACAAACAAAATTTTATAAAGATCGGCAAAATAAGGATTGGTTGAACACACATTTTGGGATATTTTCCACCAATTCTCCAACTATTTCTCAAAGTTGCATTGCAATCGGATGATCGCTATAATTTTTCAAATTTCGCGATTTCAGCACCATTTTCCGCCCATTTCTTCTACTTAGAAACCTTCCGGGGCAAGCGTCTAACCAATCCCCAAAGTTTCACTGAAATTAAGAACTTTGCAAATAAGGCGGTTTCAGGACCATTTTCCGCCTCCAGGTCCACCTCCAGGGCCACCTCCATGGCCTCCTCCAGGTCCAGGTCCCGCACACAACCAAGTACAATGAAAATCTGAATATTTTTATAATTTTCTCAGTCAGGTCATGGCCACCTTTATAATCCACCAATTTCCGCCAAGAGGGGTAGATTTTCCAGAAGATTGGTATGCAGTCATTGTTGAATTTTCATATAGATCTCTGAGAATAAATTTGAGCCCGATCGGATAATAAACAAAAAATTAACATACAACAGTTTCTTGGCTAAAACTCAACTCATATCATTACCACCCAATTTCCACAAAGGGGGAGTAAAATTTTTCTTTTTTTTTTTTTTTTTTTTTTTTTCTTTTTTTTTTTTTTTTTTTTTTGGAAAATCGTATTGGTACTTATTTTTTATTAATAATTTTTTTTTTTTATTTTTTTTTAATTAAAAATAAAAAAAAAAAACCGTTAATTCACCAGCCAATTGGGCAGACACCAGACTTACCACACACTTTGATCAACCCTCGGTGCTGGCATACTTGCATAAACACAAAAGCCCACAAACTGGAAATGGGTTGGAGGGTGGTTGGAGCCTAGACCGCGAGGCCACTTATACGTTGCACACAAGTGGCGATGCGGTGGCAGTGGTGCCAACTGCAGCATGACCAACCAATCGCCATGGCAATAAATTGTTGGCCATCCAGCATATCGCTTGGGGGTAGGAGTGGCCAACTTAAGTTGAAATTGGTCAAAAGTTTAACATATTTGCGTGTATGTTGCGAGGGGCGGACAGCTTTTGTCCTTTTGGTTGCATTTTTCGGTAAATAAACGAGTTGCAGAATTTTCGAGTGCCGCTCGCGGTCGTTGGGCGCTCAATGGTCATTGAAGGTAAAAAGGGAGAATTGCATTGGCCACCACAATTTGCCTTGAAGCTGTAATAAAAATATGTACAAATAAAACAAAAAAAAAATTGTTCATTCAGTTTGGAAATAAAAATAATAATTTTCACTTTTTAGACACAATTTAACAATATTAAATAACTAAATAATGACTAAAATAAAATAAATATTCAAATAACAATCAACAATTGCAGCTAAGCTTTTATATACATTTATATTTAATTCACATTCTTCAGATAATTCGATTTCATTTAAATATTTGCACTAAATTATTAGCTAACAGATTCCATTTGACTAAACACTAGACTTTGTGCTCTTAAGAGTAGAGGTACACATTAATGTTTCTTCTCGAGTATGTATTCATTTTCATAAGGAACGTTTTACAACTAAGGCCTCAAGGCAAAAGGCAGAGCCTAATATTAAAAATAGTATTAACTACAGTAGCATGGCATTCCGGTTAGTCATATGAGTATTCTTTTCATTTGGTTTGGTTTTTTTTTTTTTTGGTATTCGACTGCACTAAACTAAAGTAATACGAAGGCAACACACAACCGTAGGAAAGCATAGGCATTGCTTTGTGACTAGCACTTGGGAGCGAGGGTTCGTATATTAATGTATGAATTAGGGCACAGACTTTTTATATTGGTGTGGCACTTTTAAGAGATTTTAAAGATACCCAATCATGTGTATATGACTAAGAGTGAAAGAACTTTTGGTAACTAATACATCGTATAAAGTATTCTAAACTCTGGTGCAAAATTATGGCCGCACCTAGTTTTTTCAGTGTACGCATAGAAAGAGTGGAGCTAAAAAAATTTGGGGTTACCGTTTTAAAGAGCGTTAAATATGAGAGAAAATAGATGACAAACATCAACACTCTCCATGCAAAAAATAATCGTAATGTTTTATTTTCGTTGGTGCATAATTATCTTATTTTGTGTTTGGATGCCGGTGATTTTCTTGATAGCTACTTGGTTAAGTAACTATTTCTAACTCCATAATAAATATGCCAAGTGGACCAGTGCTTTCTGATGTCGAGAAAGGTCAAATTCTGGCGCTCAAAAATGAGAATTGCTCATTTCGAGAAATTGCCAGAAAAATTGTTCGAAAAATTAAAATGAACATGGAGAAAAAAACCCGGAGGACGTAAGCCGAAGATAACAAGTAATTTCAGTAAAGACCGATAATGAGTATACGCCAGGAATAACATGGCAAATAACTGGACAAAGGTAAAAAGTTTTTATGGAGCAATGCAAATACTAATTTATCTTTCAAGATCATTTTCTCGGATGAAAAAAGTTTAATTTGGACGATCCTGATGGATTTTCGCACTATTGGAGGGATTTAAGGAAGGAACCCCTATACTTTTCAAAGAGAAATTTCGCAGGAGGATCTTTGATGGTTTGGACTGCGTTCTGCGAGTCTGACTGCTTGGAGCTGGCATTTCCAAGCACTCATATGAACTCCAGGGAATACGTGGAAATATTGTATATGAACTTGTGGCCCTTTCTTCGCGGTCGCTGGCGTTAAAAGTTAATTTTTCAAGAGGACAACGCATCAATACACGTCTGCCGTGAGACGCGTTCTTGGCTTGAAGGCAATAATGTTGGCTTTTGAAGTGGCCCGCGTTCCCCCGGACGTGAATCCAATAGAAAATTTGAGGGCGTTGCTGGTCCAAAGGATTTATGCTATGAACACCAAGTACAACAGTATTATAGAGTTCAAATTGGCAGTTTCTAAGGAATGGGAAGAACTTTCCCTAAGCGATTTAAAAAATCTCGTAGGCAGTATGCCGAATAGGATCTACGAGTTAATTAGTGCAAAGGGAGGATACACTCATTATTAAACTAAATAAAAATATGTTAATAAGTTAACAGGTTTCTTTAGTTTTTTGATTTAGTGAAGTGCGGCCATAATTATGCACCAAGCACAAAACGAATATGAGACATAATGGTTAATTTTTGCATGGAGAGCGTTGATGTTTGTCATCTATTTTACCTCATTTTTAACGCTCCTTCAAACGGTAATCCCAAATTTTTTATAGCTCCACTCTTTCTATGCGTACACTGAAAAAACTAGGTGCGGCCATAATTTTGCACCAGAGTTTACATATGACACAAAACTAATTTGGCTTCAATCGGATAATTAACTTAAAGGACCTTCCTTTAAAATCATAACAAAATAATTTTATCATACAAAAAACATTTGATGTATTTTATTTTAAAAGATAGCCAGGCCTGTTATCGTTTCTAATCTGATAGTTCGGAATTGGTAAGCAACGATTGTAACGTTTTGCCTTCATGACAATCGCATGAAGATAAATGGAAACTTGAAGTTAAGAGCCAAATAACACAATCAGTTTTTGAAAGCGGAAACATTTAACAATTTCGATTCCGCAGGATTTTAACGAAATCGTAAGCAGACCTGTACCAGAGGTACACAGAGTATATTAAGTTTGTGCAAAAGTATGTAACAGGCAGAAGGAGGAGTCTCCGACCCTATAAAGCAGGGATGCAAACCACTCAAAGATAAGTACTGGTTCGGTTCAGTGGTTCTCACTGTTTCTGAACCGCCGGATCGGTTTATTACATGGTTTTTGGAGCTAACTGAACCGCAGTTTCGGTTCGGTTCAGTGGTTCATAAGGGCATATTATGAAATATTAAGTTTTCTGCCTTCTGACTGTCTGACTTTTCGCAGAGTTTGGAAATTGAATTCCTATAAACCAGGGATTAATACTGGTAGCGGAACCGTTAACCGAAATAAACCGTTTCAAATCACGTACCGGAACCGACACAAATTTTTTTTGAGAACCGAATACCGTTTACCGTTATTATTGGAACCGATAGAACCGGAACGAAACCGAAACGTTGGTACCGGTACTGTTTCGGTTTTTTTTTACCTTCATAATTTAGGTCAGATGTTTGTAACGCAAAGAAGGAATCATAATGCGTCCTTTACACTGTGTCAAATTTTCTTGTAACTTTTCTAAGAAGGCTTAAAACGTCTGGCAGAAGACATCTTCAACAATTCTTCTATATCGGAAAGAGTGAGACTCAGTTCGCCAAATAGTACGCATATTAGAACCAGCTGAGATGACCACAACAAAGCTTCAAGCCGAAAATCTAGTTTTGAGTTATTTTTTATTCCATTTGGATACACTGAAAATTGGAAATATCTAAAAAAAAATACGTCCTCCATATCGAAATTGTTGTTCAGGAAATAGAAAAGCGAGAGAAATCTCTTTTTGAGAACAATGCTTTTCTAAGTGGCATAGTTTTGGACCCAATTTATAACGTAATGCTAAGTCCAGAGCAAAAAAATTTTTATTAATCTTTTAACAAATTCGTCGGTTGCTGATCAGTCACTGCTGATCAATCACTGCTAATGAATGTTGTAATACTAGCTTATCTGAAAGCGCCGACGAAGTTGATGCATAAGCTGCTGGCTTCCCTTAAAATTTTGCTTGCACAGAAACGTATTCGAAACATTCTAAAGTGGTGGTCAGAGTGCTCCACAAAGTTCGCAGAATTATATGAAATTTCAAAATCTCATTTTCTGTTCCAGCTACTCAAACGACTGAAATTTTTATGTTGAATTTCTAGACGAATGCCCTTCGGAAAAAGAGAATTATGGCTAGATCTTACAACACCATATTTATCGTATTATATGAGAAAAAATACTCCTGGCTTAGATTAAATTATGGTAAAGAATAACTACAGAAAATTTAAAATATTTTCCCTCAGAGGACGACAAATCAATAACCAACTTTTAAGAAAAGAATGCAGATTGATACAAGGAATTTTAACAGATCGGCGGGCGATTGCTGAAGACTTATACGACTACATGCTGTATTATAAACATTTTATGAAATTTCTGATCTCATTCGAGACTTTTTCGAGTCCTCGGTCTGTTGTAATTAGTTACTTATAAAGGCGTTATAAAGGCGCTCGGGAGAAAATGGTACCCTAGCCGCAACTCTTCTGGAAGAGTCATTTTTAACCCGTTCTTCTAATCAGTTTCAACTTATTTGCGAGTCTTTTTCGAGGCGTATTTGAATAAATCTCATTTTGAGCAAATGCATGAGTAAGTTTCGAGTCTTCTCTTAATCCCAGCAAAAAAATTCGGAGTGCTGTGAAAAGAGCCGAGCTTAAGAGCGTTTTTTGATCAAATTCGAAACATTTTCGACCACATGGTCTGATTAAAATAGTCATAAAAGCGCTCGTTTTCTGATCATAAGTACCGGCATAAGTACCGGGAGAAAATGGTACCCTAGCCGCAACACTTAATGAAGAGTCGTTTTCAACCCGTTCTTCTAATCAGTATCGACTCATTTTCGAATCATTTTGAGAGTCTATTTCGAGTCATAATTCAATATGAATCGTTAGATTTTAATGTCTAAAAAGACTCATTAAGGTGATTTTTATTAAAACGATCTTCCAAATGTTGGGTGGGATGTGTGAAGTCACCCTTAAAGTTTATATCGATCCGGCATCGCTAAGGATCAATTCGGTCTATCAGTGGTCTCCCTCTAGATCGAACGGAATATCGTATAAAAATTATCTTAGGGAAACGATTAAAGTTCCCATATTAATAAGTATCGTAGGCTAGATGAAAGCGATTCACGTCTTAAAACTCGTCGGGGAACTGAACCGAACCAGCATTTTTGAAAGGAAGCCCGTTCAGATCATTCTATCAATCATTTTATCAATCGTTTACCAATCGTTTTTGAGCCGAACGAACAGACACCTGAATTGATTGGTTTGAAAGCGAACATGAATACTCTCAGAGCGCCACCCGAATTGATTGGTATGAAAGCGAACATAAAAACTCTCAGAGTTCGATTGCCATTGTATGATTTAAACTCCACAGCGAACATGTGTGTGTGAGCAAAACTGATCGGTGGAATCAAGGTATACTTAACAAGGGAGCCGCACTCGCTCTATTTCCTCTCATCTTAAATGTCAGTCTGTGAACCAGTGTTCCCCAGCCATGCCCCGGGGGGCCGAACACACTCGGAGATTCACAACGAATGCTTGCCGAAGTAATGCATCAGTGAGGGTTAGAGAGAGAGAGAGAGACAGAGAGCCTCTCTTCTTGAAGAACCCTGCTGTAAACCAGTGTTCCCCAGCCATGCCCCGGGGGGCCGAACACAATCGAAAATTCACAACGAATGCTTGCCGAACTAATGCATCAGTGAGTGTTAGAGAGAGACAGAGAGACTCTTATTGGGGAACTCTGCTGTAAACAACAGTTGTGAGCGACGCATCTCCGCGAACGAATTTTTTGCGTTCTGCTTCTTAGTTTTGCTTGACACAAGCGCTCTCTAATAAAAGAGGTTGTGAGAGATCGAGTGCGGCTAATGGTGTGATTATATAAGGTGAGGTCATTAAAGTAGGCCGGCTCTTTTTTGGGGTACCAGTTGAATGGTGCAAATTACTCAATAGCAAAGGGAATGCCAACGTGCTCTCACATGTTCATATAAACTGGTACCTCTCCCGCATGATGAATTTCTGATGACTCTACCTTATTAATTATTACATTGGGTAGAATGCAACAGCAAGTTTATTGGGGTGTTGATTATTTATGAACGTTTTGCTATTACTCGAAGCGTGGGTTCGATCCCGCCTCGGAACATCTAATGAAAAAGTTTTTTCTTTGAATAAACTTTACACCCGGTCACCCCTCTCTGCTGTTGGCGCCAGCTTTGTAGTAATTAGCCATGAAAAGCTTCTCAAACTGCCGTTCGAATTCGGCGTTAAACTGTAGGTCCCTTTCTCTTGTGCGAAAATTAGAAGCGCACAAGCCAAGAGATTGAGAGAAGCTTTGCTTTGGCCCTTTGGGGCTGTGTCAACTTGACAAGCCATTTTACTTTTTACTTAAACATTTTCGAAGGAAAAGCGGTTGGGAACGAGTAGAAATTAGCTTTAGGTGAGGTTTTGTTAGGTTCGGTTCGATTTAGTACCGATTTGCAGATGCAGATTACTTAGCAGACACGCTGATGTTACTAATTCAACTTTACATTGATTATATACAAAAAAAAATTGAGTTTCATTGAAGCTTAAAAAGGAAATGGAAAACACGAAAAATTGTATATATGAACATTGTGGCAGTAAGGGCAAGCTCGCAAAGTATATTTTAAGTTATGGTTTTTGCATTTAATTAGATTTATTTCCGGGCCGCTAAAGGCATCTCTTTTGATTCAGCAAGATCTCTTTCAATTTCGTCCAAAGAAAAATTAGATTTTTTTGTATAGGGCGGATTTTTATTGAAATACGATTCGAAATATAAATGAGTCGAAACTGATCAGAAGTACGGGTTAAAAACGGCCCTTCAAGGAAGAGTCTAGGTACCATTTTCCCCGAAAAAGTATCATTTATGTCAGTGGTTACCCAGCGCGTATCTGATCAGACTGAGGACTCGAAAACGACTTGAATGCGATCAAAATTGCATCCCAAAATGTTTGCTGGGTAAAACTTTCATTAATTAACAGAGCTTACATTTCTGACCATACAACATTATGTGTAGAGACTTACAATCTAATGCGCCAAACAGTATAACAGTGTTTAAGACCTTTGTAAAGTGTCATTTGTTATCGGATCTTTTATGCAATTTTAGCGATTGCACAGTTAGTCCATAAGTCCCTAAACATATTTCCAAATGGTGAACCGTTTTGTGAAGTGAACGCATACTATTTCGTCAACTATTTCTCAAATGGTATTTTGAGTTGTAATCTGTTTTACTCCCACCTTTTCCAACCTCAGGAGGCAGAAGCGGGCAGGCTTATGTAAAAATATACAGGATTCTAATCGATATTTGAAGGCTGCCAGGCTACAAACTGTAAAAGAGAACATCGATCTTGTAATGGACTTTTGCGCCGCTGGGTAATTTTCCTCTTCAAAAAATTCCATCAAACAATCGTTCATTGAAATCGATGGATAAACGGAAAAAACCTTAGGCACTAATACTTCAAAATTGTTCATCACCGAATCCAAATATACCAGTATAAAATCGGTAGAGTTTTAAGGGTGTTATAGAGAAATTGGTGAAGCCATCGGCAAAATATGACCAACTTTTAAACTTTAAATTTCAAATATTCACAAACAAAAATTTACCTCAAAACAACTGAGAGCCATAATCTGTTGAAATAAAATTGCGTTTCGTACCTAAGGGCCTATTCTCAGATTAACTTAAACTTATTTTAATCACATTATTTTAAATCAGCGGTGGGCGCCAAAATGAAACAGAAGGGCAGAATTAATTGTGCAGCAGATTATTGTGCATGTATTTTGTTGCTGGGACACTAAGGCAGTGAAGTATTTGATTGCGCAGAAAAACAGTGCAGAGCCCACCGCTGCTTTAAATGATTAGAACTACTTTCAAACAGCTTTGAATGCTGAATGCTTTTGATTAGCATTCTTATTTATACGAAATATTGAGGCGATAATTAAATATCATTATCATCTAAGAACAGGCCTTAACCCAGAAATAGGCCATAAATATTTCACTGGGGTTTTGTGCTCCCAATTGAAAATTGCCTCCATGTCCATTCTTTCTAAATTAAAACTAAATTGGTTGGTTATGTTATCTAAAGATATTCTTTTCAACAAGCGAGTTCTGAAATCACTGTTAATGGGAACTCTCCTCAAAGCTGAAACTCTCGACTCGTCTTTAACATACGACATAATTAGGTTCTATGCAACTCACGAAAAAAATTTTTTAGAAATCTCTTGACATTTGGGATAACTAATTCAAAATCTCTTGAAAGTGCCACCTATAGCCCTTTTTTGTAACCTTTACGAACCCCGCTTGAGAGAGTAGGTCAACCATTCAGTAGTTGATAGATTTGGTTGAATTTACTAACTAGTTAGGTAGATAGTTGAATGAAGCGCCTTGAGGGCTGCTCTTTGGGCAAGAAATAAGGCCCAGTTGCTTGTACTAGCTCTTACTGTATGGCACACACAGCTGATGCTCCTGTATATTGATTATTCAGGCGACGACGCATGCCCTCCAAATAAATGTCACGACTGAACAGGCCAGCAGCCAGTGGTATCCTTTAAATCAGAAAGAGAAACATATAAATAAAGATTCAGCTTAGATTGGTATTAAATCATTACTCACGCATCGGTTCCCGCTCGTATGAGCGTACGAAACAAGGCCCACACTGGCTTATGATCCGATGTGGTAATCGATGGCACAGAGTCATACAGCAGGCACTGCACATACGGCTGAGTGGGTGTGGAAACGCCAGGCACTGTGCTCTGTCGGCGTATAACCAGTCCCTGCATCTGACGATACTTGTAGAGTATGCGATCCGTATAGGCCGGTGCACGCTGTTTCGAGGAGGTATCGAAATTCTGACTACCTGGATCATACTTATAGGTGGGTGGAAACGTGATATTTGCCTCCATAAAGCCACGAAAGGCAGCCCCATCAGCCAGCACTGAGGATAACTGATCGGTGTGCATGTAGCCATGCGGTAGGTGTGAGGGTAGCGGAAACTTGGTGTTCTGTATCCATTCCAGCAACTTTTCACGCGGTTCGGCCAGGCGAAAGTTGAGATCACCACACCAGAAGACATTATCGAAATTTTGCGTCACATCCTTGTTTTTGTGTCGCAGATTGGGAAGATTTCTGGGTAGATCTAGAGCATTAATAATGCGTTTCACATCGGACACCCGTTCCTTCACCTTCTGCTGATGGGCAGTCAAATGGGAGGTCACGAACAGCATGGATGTGCCAAAGAGACAAAAGGATATGGCCACCGCACCTTTGGTGCGAAAAGCAGAGCCTGTACGCACAGACATCGAGGCATCCTCCGGGGCCGAGCAGTACCAAATGAGATCGCGTCGCATATAGACAGCCAAGTGCAGGGTACCCAGAGTAGTGGAGTGGAAGAGCACATGGGAGGGACCTAAAGTTTCTTGTAATGTTACCTCCCATTCAAAACGATCGGGACTAGATTCCTGAGTGCCGACCACTACTATGTCCGGCACATGCTCCACATTGGCAGGCAAAACAAAGTCGTTCATTTGCCTGCAAAAGATTTGGACTTAGAACATGGAAGGAATAAGCTTACAATTATTTACTCACTTGGGTGGATTGTGACCGTTCATATTCCAAGTACCCACAAAAATGGTAACTTCCTTCTGTGGCAGAACACGGCTCAGTTCGCTGGGACCCAGCAATGAGGAGGAACCCAAGCGTCCATCCAAATAGCTACGCTCACGCACCTTATCTGCTGGTATAAGATTCAATGCATGCGCCGCCACCAATGCCTGACGTGCCAGATTGGAGCCGGAACCCTGCCTCTGAAGTGTCATATTCTCGTGCGACATAAACCGTTTACCGGGTTGCTCCAGCTCGCTTGCATCCCCTTCATGACCGTCATCCGGCTGTGTGGCTATATTTGGCGAAGACATATGCTGTGGCGTGGTGGCTCGCTTAATGTTCATGGCCTCGTCATCTGCAGACTGCAGGGGCGGCAGCTCCTTTCCGGGTGGGTACAGCTTTAGGCGCAGGCGAGAGCGGCAGGCGGACACAGAAATGGGACGTATGGGAGCCCGATGCAGGCTGTCGCTCTGGCTCGATTTATTGGAGTGTGAGGCAGAGGCAACAGCAGCTGCACTGCTGCACTGGGCAAAGAAGGTTTTGCTGGCCACCGGTGATTCCGGCGCGCTGGCACACTCGCTTGAGGGCCGCGGACGCTGAAACGGTGCGTTACCCTCACTGGAGTGCAATGAACTTGAGTTGTTGTCCACCATGCTCCAACTAAGTGAGAGATTGTCCCGCCGCAGTATATTCGAATTAGGATCGGGTATGGAATTATAGCGCACGCTAACCGGCGGCGTTAGGGGCTTCTTTTCAGCCTTACAGCAAAGGCTGAACTGATGACTAAATCGATTGTGGTTGGGCGAGCGATGTTTGGGTGACTTACGTCGCATTACCACATCGGCTCCCCCATCGCTCTGTGAACCACCGTCGCTGCTATAGCGATGGTTGTGTCCTTTGCTCTTCGATGTCGGCTTGGTGCGCCGGTGGAAGCTGATTAGGCCACTGTGCGATTTCTCCAGCGGCAGAGTTTGGCTTTTATGGTTGCTGTTCACATGATTCGATCCTGATACCGCCTGACATTTGGCAAAACTCACATCGTACTGACCGCAGGCGGAATTTGGACGGCGTTGTCCGCTGGGTGAATCGGGTGTGGCGGGTTGAGGTTCCACTTTGCTCGGACGTTTGGTAAGCAGACCAAAGAGAGAGCGTGGACTATTGCTGGCGGAGCTGGTGATACGATCTTCGCTACCGACACCTGTGGCGTTACTCTGATGATGCATGGCGTCCATAAGACGTTTCCTGCAACTGAATAAACAAAGGGGGGAAATTACATAAAAAAATGCCAAGGCAGGAGGGAAATCTGATAAACAAGAAAAGTTTCGTGGGGCTAACACTTACGAGGCAATCATTTAAATTCTACCTAAATCTTCCATACCGAAATTAGAGATGTCAAAGACCTAAGTCAAAGTCGATTGAGTGCCAGAGTAAACTCAAACTATACATCAAACTAAAACTATCCAAAACTCTACCGAATAATCAACTCTGAAGATTCTCTTCCTGCTTTAAAGAATACTGTTATAATTTATTTATTTTATGCTTTATTTATCGGGTTTTTGTGTCGCAATGTGAGCAAATGGGTCGATAATTCACGTTTGCAATCAGTTGTAACGATATAACACGGTTCAATTCAAATTCCTGGAACAACGCATAGCATTGAATGTGAGGCCTTGGTATTTGTGTGTTTTTTTCCTTTTTTAGCACCTCTGTAGCATTATTTGCATTGACCGATATATGACTATTGTAGCCAGGGAATCAACCCGAATCTTAATTTGGTTTCGGTTACGCTTCAGAAAAAGTTTCTGTTTGGTTTTAATTTATTATAGTATTTGGTTCCGTATTGGAATTTGGATCTTTATTTCGGTATACCGGTACATACCACTCATTGTTCGGTTTCTTAGGCTTACTTGGGTACACGTGATGTACAATGTACATCAGAGAACTGCAGCGAGCTGCCACGAGTAAACTCGCTCACGCTTACTTCAAATGCGATACAAGTAAACCTGGCCAGCCTTAGAGCCAGGGGCCCGAAGACGCTCATCGATTCACACCGAATGCTTGGCAAAGTCAATCATCACTGAGAGTCAGACATATTTTTATGTGCTCCTTATTTGGCCGGGACTAAAATAAACCATTGGTGCCCAAACACCCACAATCAAGCCTTGCGCTTGTGTGCAGAGAAACACGAAGTAAAAGAAACAACAACAAGCTACAAGCAAACGAATAAATGCTTCGTGAGAGAACAAAAAGCTGCCCAGCGGCGTAAATCCACATTACGGAATCGAACACCTGCTTAACACTTCGCAGGCTGGGGGACAGACAGAATCGATTACAACCCAGATTACTTTTACATCAGCATGGCCGTTTTGTGGACTGCCTGCTTTCGAAACCTCATTACCGCATTAAAAGTAATCAAAAAAAGTGGGCGATAGCCGAAAGCTTTTCGTAGCTCCATTACAACTGCATATACTAATGCGCAGTTATACTTGTGCTTGTAAGCATGCTTTTACAAAAGAAAACGCAAAAACCGAAACAGAAATAGGCAGCGCACGACGCTCGAAGCTTTGAAGACATGGCAAACTTCATATGACTACTCGGTATACAAAGTATAGCGAAAATTACCTATACTTTTGAGCTTTTGTAATGCATGATGTGTGCCGCTTGGTGAAAGCACGCGACGTGAGAGAGTAAGCCGCCGAACGGGCTATTTATAGATCACAAGTATTCTCTCTCTCTCTCTATGTGTGGGTCTGCTGCGACGCCAGCAGAATTATGAGTTCCTATCCCATTGGATAGGCTTTTGGCATTTTGGGCACCACTGAAGTCAACCCAGCGCTGAAGCAGCATACACAAAACCAATATCGCAAAAGAGCTCGTGAATTGGCGGATCATTGCGAGCTCGAGCATTGCCCAATACACATAGACTGAATTTACACTGCACGAAGTTTTGCAAAAAGCTTATACTTTTAGGAAATAGGTGTAGAGGAGCAAGCGACACCACCACACCTCTCTCCTACAAGCAAAAGCTTTTTCCAAAACTTCATGAAGTTTGCTCCACCGTGTAAATCCAGTCAAACTCTCGTTGACTCGTATCTTCGACTGCGAAAAACTAAAGTTACTTTTCAGATCTTACTTTTCTATTACAGGTATATTATATAGATGTCCGATTTCGACCAAACTCAGTGGAATCATGGAAAAGCTTATCAAACTAATAAATAGGGGAAGATGGGGTGTTGTAATCATAGTAAGGTTTTTCAAACATAACTTCTACAAAAATCAATATTTTTTCATTCTGTAAATTTTGTATTTTAGTTAAGAGATGCATGTAAATTTTTGGGGTTTTTTCATATCATTTTGAAAAGAAGTGATTTTTTGACATTTCGAAAATTTTTGGGGTGTTGTGAGCCACCCGTTTTGAAGTTAAAAATCCGTGTTTTTTAGAAGTTATTCTTTATTAAATCAAAAAATAAAAAATAGGGGAAAGTTAGCTTCGGCTCGGCCGAAGTTTTGTATACCCTTGCAGCTTCCATTGAAAACAAAATAGTTTTTCAAACAAAGACTACTTTTTGGACCTTACTTTTCTATGGGATCTATACTATATAGATGTCTGATTTCGACCAAACTTGGTGAAATCATGGAAAAGCATAATACACTGTTAATAACGAAATTTGGAGGCGATCCCATTTATAACAAAAAAGTTTTTCTCACTTGAACTTCTTTGTCGACCGATCATTCATACTGCAGCTATAAGCTATAGTCATCCGATTTTGATAAAACTTTGTAGAAATGTGTTAAATTATATAAAATAAGAATATGCCAATAAAAAGGACGTTTTCATTAAAAACAAAAAAGTTTTCCTCACTCGAACTAGTTTTCCGACCGATCGTTCCTATGGGAGCTTTATGCTATGGTCATCCGATTTCGACCAAACTTTGTAGAATTGTGTAAATGTATATAAAATAAGTGTATGCGAATAATAGGGACGTTTTCATTAAAAACAAAAAAGTTTTCCTCACTAGAATTAGTTTTTCGAACGATCGTTCCTATGTCAGCTATATGCTATAGTCATCCGATCTGGCCGGTTCCGACAAATGTGCAGCGTATTGTATTGTACCAAAAGACTTCGTGCAAAGTTTGGTGAGGATAGCTTTAAAACTGACGGAGGAGATAGCATAGAAACAGACGGACAGACGGATAAGGCTAAATCAACTCAGCTCGTCATGCTGATCAAGAATAATTAAACTTTATGTGGTCGGACATCCGGACAATTTTATAATACCCTCTGCAAGTGTATAAAAAATGTAACTTTACGTTCCTTGCCTGGGAATTGAACCCGGGATCTCGTACTTAACACGAAAGTCGGCATCTTAACGCTGTCGACTGTCGACCTCCAAACTTCGTATTTCTTAGTTTCCCACATTGTGCACATATTTTTGCTTTAATAAATTTAAACGTGTTATCACGAAAAATATTTGAAAAGTGGGGTTTTTCAGGCCAACTAACTCTATGTCACCCCTTAAGGATAACTTCCCGAATTTTGCTTTTTGGAAAGTTATTGTTTTTCGGACTTTCGAAGGTATGGCAGTCCGAAAAGTTCTTAATTAGCCTTAAACGCTTTTTAAATATAAAGTCCCGACTTACTTTCGAAGGTAAGGCAGTCCGAAAACATTTCACAATATCATTTATGTTCTAGGATCGCCCTTAATTTAACTCTATCTCAACTCTTAAAACTATTCCTTGAGTATATCGTCGCGACTTAACCTTAAATCATATCTTAAAGTCATATTTTCAGTCTTTTGAAGTTAAGGTAAATTCGACAAGATGCCAAAGTATTCTTTTTGTTCATGGATCGGCCCTTAATTCCTACGAATTTGAACAATAAAACATTCCGAAATGTTAGAACTTTGAAAGACCATAAGCCAAGGTTTTAAGTAACATTATTTTGGGACCGTTGGGTGCGAACACATTATAAATTATTAGTTCAAAGTTTTAAGAGGTATTAAACCCCGGGTTTTTGTTTGAACTAACTCAATTTGATCTAGCTTATCCATAAAATATGGAACATTGCGTCAAAAAAAGGTATTTAAACTAAAATGGTGAGCCTAAAGTGTATTTTCCTCAAACTTTTTCTACAATATTTAATAAATAGGATTTGCTAATGGCTTGTTGGTGTGACAGCAACTGAAAGTGGACTGACGAAGGCTTTGCCATGGCGGCAGACGAAACGGCCGTCTACACAGCCACAGCTACTGTTCATGTTCATATGTATTCTCTGTTGAATTTTCTGGTTGATTATTGAACTATAATCAAACCTCGACCTTGAGCCTGCTAACATTCACTTTGACTAAAATCAAAACAGGTCGTTAAACCTATATTTTCCCACAATTTTGAAATTAAATTTCCTAGATATCATTTGAATAGTCCATAATGATTTCACTAGGAAGATGTGCTCCTGGATAATGTTGGATTGAGGTGAAGTAGCATGACAAATCCGCACACAACTCGATTAGCAATTTCCAAAGAAGGAATGTTAAGTGATCACAAAGCTCGGTGGACAATTGCAGGAGATGTACGGCATCGTATGTTTTGAAATGGTTGGCAGCTTCATAAATCCGGCATCGATAAGGGACATGGGACTTTTCAGTAGTCTGAACCAAGTCGAACCTTTTTGATTAGTGGTTTTCGGTTCGGTTCAGCATTTTCGAAGTGTCGCCCCGTTTCGGTTTGAGGTACGGTTTATCAGCTGGAATTAGCGGTTTGATTTGGTTTGCTTCCCTTAAAAAGTTTTAATAACACCGGGGAGTCAGAAACGTCAGTATTGTAGAAGGAATCGAAGTTAAAGATTATTCCTGATGCTCCCAAAAATTCATCAGCATTCTAGGTACTCCAGGAAACCACAGGAAACAAATTTTTAAAAACTAGAAAAAGGCAGAAAAGCTCAATATCGAAGGAGTCCTAGGTTTCACTCAAAACCGGACCACTAATCCGATATGTTTCAGTTCCAATTCCAAAATATTTAAAAGTAAATTGAATTTTTTGTCTGAATAACAATCGCCGCTTTTAAAAGCACTTTTCACTTACATCACGAGATTATCTGGGGCGCAGTCTTTTCCAGTAGCCTGGGACTCTTTGTAAAGTAAATGTGCGCCTTATGAACTATTATCACTGGGATCGCTCGACTGTGGCGCATATTGTTTTGTGCTCGCGGCTCGTTTTTTCGCGTCTATAGCATTGTTGACTCGGTGATTTATATTAATAGTTGTGCCGGACTACTACGTCCCAGTCGACGTCACGGAGGCAAATGCCAATGCTAACTAAAGTGACGTATCCAAATCTGGCGCTAATTGAGCTGCTGTGACTACGGCGACCTCAGCCCATCGGGGACTGCAAAGAAACAATTGATGAGTTAATCATGTCATGCCTTTTGTGTGTGTGTGATGAGCCACAACTCACCTGGGATTAGGTCTAGAGATTCCCTTGGCAGGCAGAACAATGGAGCGCTGGAAATAGGATTTCGAAAGGAAGAAAAAAAATCAATATCATGTACATACGTTGCTCCGGCAATGCCAATACAATTCAAGTGCGGGGGTGGGTGGCAGAAGGGTGGAGGACTACGTAACAACATCGGCATGCTGAGGCAGGCGCCCACGCAGCAGACTCACTCATACCAAGCCCATTGTGGCGGCGACGACATTATTTCATTGGCTCTTATGCTCTGGGCACGAGAGATTTATAATTAGCTTTGGTTCTTTTGTTGCCGCCAAATGTTTGCCTTGGGCTACGATAACAAAAACAACAACAACATGCGACGCACTCAAGTTCAGGTTCACGATCACCAAACGAGTGCCATACGACATTTACAGTAAGTTTTGTTTACCTGCTAATTCCGTTTACGCTGCGCTCATTTATGTAATATGTCATCCACTGAATCGTCTACATTTGAATTGTTTATTTTCATAAAAATCGGCAAACGAATGCGAGTATTTGGACAAGTGTAGAATAACGCTAGGCATGCCGCAGTGTTGGTTAATCTAGCAGGTGTAGTTATTAGAGATGTGCGCGTGTCACAAATCATGAAGAGTGGCAGTCGATTTGAAATATACACTGCGCGACCAGCAGGTTAGCAAAACCAGTGGAGAAAAATTTTTATTTTTATTTGTGCTTATTGTCGATTCAATTCAGAATAAAATAAAATAAAAATGTTTAATTTTCCATCTGCTTTGGATTTTTAATAATTTTTTTTCAAAAATAATACAAGAAAATACAATTTAAAATTAGTCATCAGTTTAGAACACCCTAATTTTTTTACGGCTTTCAGATTTTCCAAGCCTTCAATCTATATATTAATACGCTAAGAATTTTTCATACAAAAGTACAGTCCCCTTTTTAGCATAGTAAAACAAATTTTATTATCCCAAAATTTATACCATATGTTCTTATGATTATTTAGATGATGTCATTGCAAACAAAAAAAAAAAAATTGGAATTATTTATGGTTTTATAACGAATCAAAAGTTTTACCAATACACACACGCTTCACACAGATAGGTGAGCAAAGCATGCTTTGCTATATATTTCTTCTGCCTTTCCTTGGGCTTATTAAAAACTTTGTGAAGGCAGATGCTGGAATTTCAACCACTGGGGAAGCCAGTTTATATTTAATATATTTTTGCTGAGTTCATTTTTAATCAGGGATGCAATCCAATTCTGAATCGAACCGAATCAAACTGAGACCGAATCGTTATTTACAGCTGATAACCAAACCGAAAACCGAAACGGCGTCCATTCGAAATCGAAAACCACATAAAAACCGGTTCGGTTCACTTCAATGACGAGTTTTACAACGTGAAGCTCCTTCCTTTAGACAACGATACCTGTATTTTTGGGATATTTTATTGATGTCCTAAGCTACGATTTATATGCCTTTTGCTTAAATTAAGATTCGAATTGATCCTTAGCGACGCCAGATTTATGTAGTCTTTATGAATGATTTTTCGACGATTTTAAAACATATGAGGCCGCACATCTCCTGCAATAGCCCACTGATTAAACCTGTCATCAGACTGTATTTCAAAAAAGTAAACATATTCGAATATTCGGAAACGAAAATAGCCCTTCATAAAATATATAAATAATAAAGAGTGAACCACTGAACCGGACTGAAACAGCGGTTCGGTTAGCTCCAAAAACTATTTAGTGCACCGAACCGGCGGTTTAAAAACTGAGTGAACCACTGAACCGAACCAGTCCTCATTTCCGAGTGCTTTGCATCCCTGTTTAAAATTAATATGAAGGGTAATGGATAATGGGTAATGGATCAATTTTTTTAGAAAAGCATCGATCTCTTATGACTCCACCTCTATGATTAAAGCGAGTTTACACACAATTCAAAGAGTGATAAGGAATACTCCACATCCACAGAGACTACAACTGAAGAAACGAGAGCGTAAGTTAAAGTCGGTCCAGCCCGACTTCGATATACCCGTTACTCATGGGAATTAATGTTTCATAGCCTTCCCTTCCACCCGGCCAGTTATACTGGTGGCTTGGCCAAAATTTAGATGCTCGGACAGACAGACGGACCTGGCTATATCGACTTGGCTCTTGATGCTGATCAAGAATATATATACTTTATGGGGTCGGAGATGCTTCCTTCTGCCTGTTACATACATTTGCACGACTCGAGTAAAGGGTATAAAAACCACCTTATAACCCGGTTCGAAAGAAAATACCGTGGAATTTCGCACGAGAGCACATGACCTGGTCTCCTGATTGACGTAATGTTGTAACCTTCAATTTAGAGGGTCCTGATGTCTACAACTACTATGTTACATGTGAGTTGCAGTTTTTGAGCGCCAGTATGATTGCAATCACTTATGAAAACGTACTCGAAATTGCTTTCCCGCATTTGCAAAGGCAACTTCGAAAAGATAACGGCTCGGTTCACAAGGCTAAATATCATTGAAAAGGTATGGTTTGCAAACTTTATGAGTCCGGTAAACAATATTCGATTAAACAGGAACTAATTGAAGACATAAAATGCGCTGGGTAAGTCATTTTCAAACGTATTTTTGAGGACATTCTGAACAAGCGAGGATCGAAGCACTTTTAAATTAATGAAAAAATTATCCGCTTAGGAAGTGCCAAAACCCCTAAGAAATTAGAGTGTTTGAAACTGATGATTCAACTTAAATTGTAATTTCTTGTTTTTTTTTCGGCATTAAACACAAAACGAGAGCATAAGTTAAAGTCGGTCCTGCCCGACTTCGATATACCCGTTACTCAGGAGAATTGATGTTTTATAGCCTTCCCTACGTTAGTAAACAGAGCATTCATTAATGTGAACACTTTTCGCAACTCATACGGAAATTTCATTTCGTCTGAAGCTCTGCCTTCACCAGTTTGACTCTCATTCGACTCCTCAAATCGGTCCAAACATTCTTCATCGCTGAGAAAACTTTTTCCCCGTAGGCATTGCTGATGGGGATCGATAAAACTTTTCCAAAAAAAATTTTTTACCGATTTCATATCGACAGGAAGGTCGATTTGTTTGATTTTGGGGATAATCTGCTCCAAAATAAAGGATTTCGTTGTAAAGAGCGTCTTCGTCAACATCAAGACTAATGCTGGGTTTATACTGCGTCACAGAGTGTCACATTTCAGTGTCACAATGTCAAATTCGTATGGAGCAGTAACATTGCGCTTCAGCCGCTCGAAGAAATAGTTTTCGGTCTACTATTTAGTCTTCAAGGTTCAAATATGTAAGATCTCAATGGTAAACTAATAATGACTCTCTCTTAAATTTCGATCGTTGATGCTGAGTCAAATGAGGTAGACCTTTGTAGGCTTTAGATCCAAAGTACTTGTCATCCGTTCTGATTTGCAACCCGCCTCTCAATTCAGTCATTACATTGTGAATGTGTGTACTCATCATTGTTCCTTTTTTTTATGTACTTTTGGTCATGTGGTGCATAAAATGATGAACAAAGTATAAATAGCATTTTGGGAACGTTAAATTTTCGTTAAGATTTTCATTCAGTTCATTCTCTTGATCTTTCACAAAGCTTTTATGTCCTTTTGTCAACTTTATCTTCTGCTTCATTGATAAAATATTGCTTTAAACCCGGCGATTTTTTGATAATCCGCTTGATTGCTGGAAAAAGGACACCACATGTCGCAAAACGTCTTCGTACTCCATATCAAGATCATCGAAACACAGCTTCAGAACGTCAACAGATTTGACACTCATCAGCGAAGATTTTCAACACCAGAGTTTCCAAATGACAATGATAAAGCTTTACAGACATTTTTACCAGCATTGTGAAATGCTTTTGATTATTTTTGAATTTCGCGAGGTCAGCTTCTGATAAACGAAATTATGCTTTCCATAATTCACGGGTGCATTATCTGCTGTGTAGGAACTACATTTTTCGATTTCGAGGTGTCGACTTTCGGGCTTACCATTAGCTGATCGAATGTCGAATTCTTTACTAACATCGTAAAAATCGATCATTTTGTCTTTGACCCCTCATTTGATGTCAAAATATCTTACTGCAATTGGATTGTGTTTACACAATCCTTGCGGATGGCTTCAGCCGCGTGGAAATTTGAATTTACTTAGTTCGCAGGGGGGACCGGCAAAATTTTCATTGGTCCGGCGACTCGATGATCACTTCCTATGCGCGGCATTGCCGGGCGAGGCCCGTGCAGGTGGCAGCCCTATGCTACAAACATAAAAAATTTCGTCCAGGAAAATTTGTATGACTCATGATGTTGGATGTTAGATGTACTCAGTGTGAATGGCCTATTACATGGCAGCCCTATGCTACCCGTTTTCTCATGTTCCTGTTTTTGCAAATCTAGGTGGATTCAGTGTATTTGCACTGCTGGTTTTGCACAAACAGGAACATGAGAAAACTGGCCTCAGCTCGCACTTTTTGCGTGCGTGAGTCGTGTCTGGCAATGTTGTTTTCAAATTATGCGCCAGCGCGTACTCTATCGATACATATCGCAATAGCTTACTATCGATTGTCGTTGGCCAAAGTCGATAGAGTTTGTTCTTCATAAAGTACTCGGCCGCAGCGCGAATTAAGTTAACCCAAACAGCCGCTAAGAACTTGGAATTAAATATTTAAATAATGGCAGCTCAGACCATACTCTTTGATTTTACACTGGACAAGGATAAAACCGTCGATGCGCTGCAGAGACAGGAGGTGGCCAAAGTTCTGCGCCACGAGCTGGAGCATGTGTTCCCGCAGCTAGAGCAGGTTTTTACCATGGAGTCGCCGGAGAATGGATACTTCTCGGTGATGCATGAGAACAAGGATACGATCATCACGTGTCGCATATTCCAGCACGGTCTGTTGACCATCAATGTGGAATACTATTTGCCCGATGGCAAGGAGCCCGTCATATCCTTCGATGTATGTATGTGGTAGTAGTAAGCTCTTAGATAACCAACACCCGACACCCACCGACATTGACTGGCCACCATCTCCTTTATTTCAAACCTTTTTTGCTTCTGTTTGTCTGGCGAATGGAGGAGGAGAGGGAAGCTTTTGATACAGTAAAATTGATTTTCCGCACATGTTTGCCAATCTGCATATGTGTGTACTTGTATGTGTGTGTGTGTGTTTGTTCGGTGTGAGGTAGGAGGTGTGTCGGCTGCACTTGACCGTTTTTCCCCGCTGCTGTTGCCTCGGAACTTGGTCAGGGTCAGTGTCATTGTTGTTGTTGTCGTAGTTGTCTCTCTTCAACCCACGGTCAAGGCCTACTTTGTTATTTAACGGCAAGCCGAAGGCAAAGTGGATTGAAACAGTTAATCACTTTCCTCCACTCTCACTCTCTCTTTATCTCTCTTGACGCACATGGGCCGCGAGTTCAATGATCGGAATTAGCTTTTGCTTGGCAATTTCACAATTTAGATTTCTTGATTGGATTCTATGAATTTCGCAATATGTACAAAAAAATGTATGTATTTACATACATATGCTTGAATGTATAAATGTAGTTTCCCCCTTTTTCATTTTGCTCACTTTCCTTTTTCATAAGCATCAAGAATTTCAACTAAAAATAGCCTTTTTTGCTGGGCTGGCCCAAGCAGGGGGCGCCTCAAAAGTTTTGCCAGTTAAGCGATGTAAAATTCTATGGTTAGTTTACTGTTACACCATGAACCATCCTGCTTATGTATAAACTGGTCGGTAGTGACATTGGATCTCAGTCAATGAGATCTCCATTTCAAAATTGGGTTTTTTCTTGTCGTCAAATACTGCATTTTTTACATTTTTCCCCCAACTATTTCTTTTTATTCGTTTGACACACCGATCTAAGGTCAACGACATCCTCTGCTCTTCTTACAAATATTCAGGCCTGTTCCCGTTTCCGAGCGGAATGAAAAAGTAAAACGATCGCAATTCCGATTTTCACTTTGGGGTTCTCGTTTCCGAGTGAAATAGAAATCGATTGTCTTTTCGAATGAAAGTTCGAATCGTTATCGAATTTTAATTCAGCCAAACAGCCTTGGCATTTGATTAGCACCGCTGTCGGTTGCGACAGCTCGGTTTAATTTCGTCGTTTTCTCGTCTACACAGGGTGGCTTCCGGTGCGGAAAAATTCAAGCGTGCTTCCACACACACAAATGTTAGTTGACAGTCGTGCTATATTGAGGAATTCGTGCTCAGCAAAAATGTGAATGTATTTCTTGCCTGCCTCTGGTCTACATGCAATTTCTGAGGTAGAAACTGAACAAAAATGATTTTAAATCAAGTTGAAGGCTCGATATATCTATACATACTTCAAAGTCTCCACAATATTTAACATGTTAAAATCAGAGCTCCCAAAATATGCTCAACCAAAATTTCACAAGCTGTCTGCTCACTGAAATAACAGGGAAAAATTAGACAGACTCGCTCACTCTCTGAACAAAACACTTAAAATTTGTGTCTCTCGTGTTTTCTGTTTTATGCTGATCGGTGAGAGAACACACGAAGCGCTCTTGCGACAACAGTTTGAATGGGATATTCTCCTCAACTGAGCCTCGGCAACTGAGCAAAACGATTTGCGTTAAAGCACAGTGCCTTTTTTGTTGTTGTTTCGTTAGTGCTTTGTTGTTGCTTTATTTCATCAGAGGCAAAGCGTGAAAGAGTGAGAGAGAGAGAGAAGAAATGGTCACTTGCTGGGACGTTAATCTATGCGTATGAATATACATATGTACATATGTACGACTCATGACGACGGACCTGCTGCACGCAATTCCGAAATAACACAACTAAAGCGAACGCGCAACACACATACAGGCGCAAAAGACACTCTCACCGATTTCAAGTGTCTCGAGTGAGCGCGTACATAAAGAGAGCGACAAGAAGCTCCCACTGATTGAGCAGAGTGCACGCTGAGTAAAAACAGGTTTAAAGTGTCTTTTTGATCCCGTTTTCAATTGTGTCTGCGAGCAACAGTTCTTTTTGGGACTTTCTGCAAAAAGGGACCACTTCTTGCGAGCTCTGGTTAAAATAAAATTATTTGCAAAATGCAAAGAATCACCGTTGCCAAGAAAATTGGCATTTACTTTTCATTCCACTGACTCTTAGGCAAAACTTTTGAAACCGAATAACTTGATCGTTTTTCGGAAACGGGAACAGCTACCAATTCCGAGTCCGCATGATCTGATCGAAATCGAAAACGGGAACAGGCCTGATTGTTTCTTGATGTTTCTCCTAATCTATACTTACCCATGGTGGCCCATTAGGCTCAAACCTTAAAGTTATTAGATCAAACTTCTCCAGTCAAATAGCTCATCAGAATGACGTCTCCACAAAGAATTTTAGTAATGTTTAGTAGAGCTAACCCAACATAAAAATTCTGAAAAAAATGTTCTCGATGGACCGCGAATTTACAAGAATTATGATGTCTTCAGATCGCGGGGGACTTCGGCGGTTCAATGGTAAAAATTATTTCAAAGTGGCGTTTGTTTTGATTAGGCGTTTTGTATACCTACAGGTGCCATTTTTTAAAAGGTTTAAAACTAAAAGTGATATTTACAAGCTTATTTACAAGAGTAACTGTTGACCGATTTTCAATTTTTTTTTTAAATTACGCCTTATTCTCCATTCTGGTCGGAACCAGAATATTTGGGATCGTATTTGGGTGTAACGAAGTTAAAGGGTTTCAAAGTAAAAATTTCGAAAATCAACTTTTTTCCCTTTATTGGTCCTAACTCCGTTATTTATTGACAATAAAAAAAAATTTGAAAATCGGTCAATAGTTACTTCTTTTTATTTGGGCAACCATTTTGGAAAAAATAGTTTCGAGATAATCGCGTTAAAAGTTTCGTTCTGATAAAATAAGTTAACTTCGGCTCGGCCGAAGTTTTGTATACCCTTGCAGCTTCCATTGAAAACAAAAAAGTTTTTCTAGCTAATACTACTTTATTGGCCTTACTTTTCTATGGGATCTATACCATAAAGATGTCTGATTTTCACCAAACTTGGTGAAATCATGGAAAAGCATAATACACTGTTAATTACAAAACTTGGAGGCGATCCCATTTAAAACAAAAAAGTTTTTCTCACTAGAACTTCATTTTCGACCGATCAAACACCACCGCTATATGCTATAGTCATCCGATTTTGATAAAACTTGTTGAAATGTGTTAAAGTATATAAAAAAGATATAAAAAAAAGGACGTTTCATTAAAAACAAAAAAGTTTTCCTCTCTTCTAAATATAAAAGCGAAAAATAACTTTACTTTTTCATAAAGAGTGAGCGAGTCGATTTAATTTGTTGAAAAATCGTTGAAACTTTTTGCGAACTTGGATTTATGATGTAAGCCGCTGCAAGCTAAATGATAGGGGGTTAAAATTTTTAACTATGCTACTTTTTGGAGCTTACTTTTCTATGGATCAAAAAAATTTAATTAAATTTAACATCCGATTTAAAACAAAAAGTTTTTTCAAGAACTTTTTTTGAAAATTCGAATTGTGTAAAAGTATATAAAATAAGTGTATGCCAATGATAAGGACGTTTTCATTAAAAACAAAAGAGTTTTTTCTCACTAGAACTAGTTTTTCGACCAGCTATATGCTATATTCATCCGATTTCGACCAAACTTAGTGAAATCATGGGAAAGGATAGTAAACTAGGAAATACGTACTTTGGAGGCGTTTCCATTAAAAACAAAAAAGTTTTTCTCACTAAGACTAGTTTTTCGACCGATCGTTCCTATGGCAGCTATATGCTATAGTCATCCGATCCGGCCGGTTACGACAAATGTGCAGCGTATTTGTACCAAAAGACTTCGTGCAAAGTTTGGTGAGGATAGCTTTAAAACTGACGGAGGAGATAGCATAGAAACAGACAGACGGACTGACAGACGGACAAGGCTAAATGAACTCAGCTCGTCATGCAGATCAAGAATATATATACTTTATGTGGTCGGAGATGCTTCCTTCAATGCGTTACAAACATCCGCACAATTTTATAATACCCTCTGCAAGGGTATAAAAACGGTAGCTAAACGTTTGCTAAAACTTTTAGCTGGCCTCTTAGCTTGAGCCGTTCTCAGACAAGCTAAATACCTAAGCTAAAAACGCGTGGCACCGCAACCTTGACTGGCTAAAAGTAAGGTTTAGCTAGGAAAAAAAAAAAAAATGGTTTGCAATTATTTAGCAAGTTACCCTTGCTAAACGAATTCAAACAATGGCTGCAGCCTGCAGCAAAAAAAAAAACAAAATAAAACACAACTAAGGGTTTGCCCATGAGTTCTGCACTCCAAATATCATCCAAAAACTCCTGCATTTGCACTTTTATTACTTAAATTAATTTAATTGTAATCAAATCACACTTGGTAAACAGACACAGTGCAGTAGGTGGTACTTTGACGCTGAGCAGTCACACTGTACCCTTAGCTGGGACTCCAAGATTTAGCTTGTCTGAGTACATAGCTTTACCATTAGACAATGATACTTGTAATTTTTCACATATAAATCGACTTCCAAAGGTACGATTTTTATCCGACTTTCGCATAAATTAAGTTTGAAATTGATTCTTAGCGATGCCGGATCGATGGAGGCTTTAAGAATGATTTATCAACCATATCAAAATAAGTGATTACGTTTTCGTACATCTGCTGCAATTGGTCACCGACTTCTTAGAGTACCTCTCATCGGTCTGCATTCCTTTCTTGGCAATTGCTAATTGATTTATAATGACTTTAGTCAGTATCCCATTTCCATTGGATTGACAGACAATCGAAATCTTAAGTGAATTCCTTTCGAACTAATATCGAAAATCCGACTTTATATATTTGGGATATTTATAAGTATTTTAGGGTTATATTTTAGGACTATAGCCCAGTAAAAGACGTGTGGTTGTCTTGCGTGTCAGAGAAGGCCTGGTTCAGTTTGATTGAACTTAACGATGAATGTACAATTGTTTAAATCTACTTACTGATATATTGCACAGTGGGTCTTACATGCTAATTATTACTACAGTATTGTCAAATGTTTTCTAGAAGTTTAGTTTCGAAAGTGTGTGTACTTAAGGGTGAACCACTAAACTAAAGCTAAATCGCGGTCCATATAGTGAATCATATAGTAGTATAGGGCGGGTTGCAAATAAGTAGTTCGCAGCCAGTCCGAACTAGTTCGGACTGTGTAGGTTGGTTCATTGGAACTCAAAAAAGTTCCGAAACCAGTTTAAGCCAGTTAAAAGTGAAAATCGATTGCAAGCTAGTTCAAAATTCGAAATATCGAAAGTTTCTTCGAAAATTTTGTGAAAACCCAATAGCTCCAAATATCCAAAAGTTATTGTTTTGGATATTTGGCGTCGGATATTTGGCTAGTTCAGCATAATCTGCAATCTTTCTGCATTTATTTTATATATTATTTTTGCCTTATTTTCTTAATGCATTTAAGGCCTTCATTTCCGAACTGTTTCTTAAGTTTCAATTCGATTTCCATCGCTCGGTTGTTTTTTGATTGATCAGCAAATATTGAAGAAAAATACAATTACATTTGCAGACCATGCGCACATTGGAATTAATTTTACGGCAAAAATTTGATTCCGACCGGTCCAAGTATTTGCCCCCAATAAAACGTGGTGGATATATCGATATTTACATGACTAGCTCAGGTTGGTCGCTAACATAATTTCTAGAACTCAACCATAGTTTTTTTTTTTTTGCTAGTTTCCGTTAAATTTTCCTTGTATACTTTTCCCTGTGCCGACTTTTCAACCAAAAACAACTGCAGAAACTTATAACCTGATGCAGTTTCACTTGTATCCAATTTCAAGTCAATGCCAATTCATGCCCCATCATCCAATTGGCCAAATGCACGCATCCAAAAGCCGGGCGCTGTATATTCACCACCAAAAAACAAGCCACGTCCAAAAATATATTTTAACTTTATAGCCGTTACTCTCTTCTAGCAAAAAGCCATTTAATCTAGGCAGTTCTTTTGCATGCTAGTATTTCCACTCTGATTTTTGGATTACCAATTTTTAATTTATTTGATTTACTTTATTTATTTTCATATTTCCCCAAACAATCGAATCATTATGATCATCATCATGGACAAAAACAACAAACCAAATTTATGCGAATTCTTTATACGAAACATGAAATAATGTCGATGTGTAAACCGATTGAAAACTGTACTTACGTCCTGTTGCACACCCCGCTCTCTCTCTCATGGTACCACATAAACATGAAATCCAAACCAGATTGGCAAGACTCTGGAAAATGCCCTAGCTGTGAAATTGAAAGCCATCAGGGGCCAGAAGCTGCCTGTCTTGAAGCGCGGCGATGTCGCTAGGTATTTTCCATCATCAGGTAATGTACAACTTCTATATATATATATATATACATAAAAATATAAATGTATATGGAAAACTTATCATATCATAGTTGAGTCGCCAGCATGATCGATCTCATTTCAGTCACTCTTCTTCTTTGTGATTAATTTTTGTGCAATAGCTTCGACACATCGATTTGGTTATCTCTATTTTACTCAATGCAATTATTAATTTTGTTTTTTTTTGTTAATTGTTTTATCTGTTTGAATGCTACAACCTTTTTGTAAATGCTTTAGTATAACTATTTCTAGAAGTATGTTCTTCCTTTGTATTAAATCTCCTTCTTAAAACTTTTTCGCAGATGAGCGCATCATTGAATACGACATCGATAATCTAGTCTATGAGGCACGCTCTCCCTTCCAGAAGATACAAATCATGCACTCGAAGACATTGGGCAATATGCTAATACTGGATGAATTGCAGAGTAAGTGCAGCAAGCAAACATACACTGGAAATTACTTTGGAAATAACTATTGTATAAAATCTGAAGAAAGGAATAATATTAGAATCGTTAACCGAGCGGAACCATTGCAACTTAGGTACAGAAATAACAATCGTCGTCGCCACTCTTGTGAAGTTGCGGTTACGGCTTAAGGCCTGATCTCAGAACCAATAAATTTTATTTTTGTCACAGTTCAAAAGTTTTTTGTTGTAACAGCTGTGCAATGATGTTCTATTCATATGAAGTACTGTGAGAAAAAAAATTTTTGGCTACGCTTTTTACTGTGCAAAGTCAGTCAATGAAAAACTGACCGGCTGAAATTAATAACTTTTTTTTTTTTGGGTTTTAACGTTTAAAAAACATTCCCGGGGCTTTTTGGGGGCTCTTGATTTCATTTTTGGCCATTTTTTTCCGATCGGTTGCGTGGGGGCTGACTTATCGAGGGGCGTAAAATTAAAACAAAAATCAAAAGAGGTAACGTTTTATAGGTTTTTGGGGTGCTTCAATTAAATTTCTGGCATTTTTTTTGGTTGGTGTGGAGGGGGCTGGCTGAGAGGAAGGGGATAAAATCTAACAAAAAATCAAATGTCGTATCGTATTACGGGTTTTTGGGTGCTCTAAATTTCATTCTGGAAATATTTTTCCGATCTGAGGGCCTCTCCAACCTATGGAAGGGGATCTAATGAAAACCCAAGTGGTGTATAGGTTTATAGGTTGTTCCGTGCTGCAATTTCATTCCTGGCAATATTTTTTCGATCAGGAGGTCGATGAAGCAAGGGAAAGGGTTGGGACATTCCAAGAAGGGAAAAGGTTTAAATGTGAATCATGGAGCATAATAATGTGAAGGGCGAAATTTGGAGGCGATGTCATTAAGAAAAAATTTTAGGAGAAAAGAGTATAGTAAAGAGCAATTAGAAATGTGTCCAAAGAAATAAAAAAAGGAAGAATGATAAGGACGTTTTCATTAAAAAAAAAAAAGTTTTTTTAGAGTAGTTTTGCGACCGATATTCCAATAAGAAAAGAAAAAAAAATTTTTCAAGAAGACCGATCGAGAGAAAAAGATGACAAGAGAAGGAAAAGATAAAAGGAAGAAAGGACGTTCAAAAAAAAAGTTTTTTAAGAATTTTTCGACCGTCGTCCAGGAGCTATAAAGTCACGATTTCGACAACGTGTAGATGTGTAAAGTAAAATTAAGGAGCCAAGATAAGGACGTTTCCATAAAAACAAAAAAGTTTTTCTCACTAGAACTAGTTTTTCGACCGATTGTTCCAGGAGCTATAAAGTCACGATTGACCAAACAGAAATCAGGAAAGGAAGTAAACAAGAAAACGTATTTGAGGCGTTACCATAAAAACAAAAGTTTTCTAAGAAGTTTTTAACGATCGTTCCATGGAGCTATATGCTATGTCACGATCGCCGGTTCCGAAAATGTCAGCGTATGCCAAAGACTTTGTGCAAAGTTTGGTGAGGATAGCTTTAAACTACGGAGGAGATAGCAAGAAACAGACAAGAGAAGAACAGACGAAAAAAGCTCGCGTGTGATCAAGATATATATTTTATGTGGTCGGAGATGCTTCAGCGTTAAAAATCCGGACAATTTTATAATACCCTTGAGGGTATAAAAATACAATGGGCACATTAAAAAAAAATAACTCTCGCCGAGTTTTGTATACCCTGCAGCTTCCATTGAAAACAAAAAAGCTTTTCTTAGACTACTTCTTGGACATTACTTTTCTAGGGGATCTATACTATAAAGATGTCTGATTTCGATTAAACTTGGTGAAATCATGGAAAAGCATAATACACTGTTAATTACGAGGCGTTAATTTGGAGGCAATCCGATTTAAAACAAAAAGGTTTTCTCACTAGAACTTGTTTTTCGACCGATCATTCATACTGCAGCTATATGCTATAGTCATCCGATTTCGACCAAACTTTGTAGAATTATGTAAAAGTATATAAATTAAGTGTATGCCAATGATAAGGACGTTTTTATTAAAAACCAAAAAGTTTTTCTCACTAGAACTAGTTTTTCGACCGATCGGATCCTATGGCAGTATGCCTTTATAGTCATCCGATTTCGACCAAACTTAGTCAAATTATGGGAAAGGATAGTTAACTAAGAAATACGTAGTTTGGAGGCGTTTCCATTAAAAACAAAAAAGTTTTTCTCACTAAGACTAGTTTTTCAACCGATCGTTTCTATGGCAGCTATATGCTATAGTCATCCGATCCGGCCGGTTCCGACAAATGTGCAGCGTATTTGTACCAAAAGACTTTGTGCAAAGTTTGGTGAGGATAGCTTTAAAACTGACGGAGGAGATAGCATAGAAACAGACGGACAGACGGACAAAGCTAAATCAACTCAGCTCGTCGTGCTGATCAAGAATATATATACTTTATGTGGTCGGAGATGCTTCCTTCTATGCGTTACAAACATCCGGACAATTTTATAATACCCTCTGGGAGGGTATAAAAATAGGAGAGTTAACTTCGGCTCGGCCCGTTTGTTTATACCCTTGCAGAGGGTATTATAAATTGTTCGGATGTTTGTAACGCATAGAAGGAAGCATCTCCGACCACATCTATCTTGATCAGCAAGACATGTTCTTGCGTACGTCCGTCTCTGTTTCTATGCTCTCTCCTCCGTCAGTTTTAAAGTTATCCTCACCAAACTTCGCACGAAGTTTTTTGGTACAAATACGCTGCACATTTGTCGGAACCGGCCCGATCGGATATCTATAGCATATAGCGCCATAGGAACGATCGGTTGAAAAACTAGTCTTAAAGAGAAAAACTTTTTTGTTTTTAATGGAAACGTTCTTTTTATTGGCATACACTTATTTTATATACTTTTACACAATTCTTCAAAGTTTGGTCGAAATCGGATGACTTTAGCATATAGCTCCCATAGGAACGATCTGTCGAAAAACTAGTTCGAGTGAGGAAAACTTTTTGTTTTTAATGAAAACGTTCTTTTTATTGGCATACACTTATTTTATATACTTTGGACACATTTCTACAAAGTTTTATCAAATTCGGATGACTATAGCATATAGCTGCAGTATGAATGATCAGTCGAAAAAGAAGTTCTAGTGAGAAAAACTTTTTGTTTTAAATGGGATCGCCTCCAAATTTCGCAATGAACAGTGTATTTTGCTTTTCCATGATTTCACCAAGTTTAATCGAAATCAGACATCGTCGGTCGAACCGAAGTTAACTTTCTCAACTGAGGCAATGCAGGTATTGTAAGTTGCAACTCCTCTTGACTTGGAAGTACGGCGTAGAGCCATACTCTTCAAAGTCAAGAGGCTGCTGCCATTGCTGCAGATTAGGGCTTATTGAGTGTAAAAGTTTGCTGAGTGAATGTGTTCTGTCTGACTGGCAGGTCAGATGGGTTACTAGTATGAATGGGATGTGATGTCATGTTTGTCCGCGACCGGACTTTGGTTTTAACCTTAGTTCCGGTCTCCTTTTGACTGGTCACGGCTCCCTCAATGCATTCTTGCATAAAAGGCGCCTTAGTGAGAGTCCGGAATGCCATTTTGGCTCGCGCGAAGAGACAGAATCATGTCCACACCTAATGCACCAAGATATCTGAGTGTGGTGCAGGTTAGTGGCGGGTTTGACCTAAGTCAAGTGCTCTCCACTAATAGGCTGAATGAGTTTGGGAGGACTGTATTTTCCAGACGGCGTCTGACAGTTCAGATTGTGTGACAGCTGAATGTGTGCGTGAATGAGGATTGGGTGTAAGAATGATGATGGATGAGTCAGGTTAGATTAGAGCTAGGTTAGTTTCTTATTGTCCACGGGTGGGTTTATCGGGGGCCACCAGTCCCCATGCATCATGGTGCTAAGACTAGAAGTGTTCCCTTTGTGTGCGACAGAGGCTTTCCGGTACCACGAGGTCTTTTCTGGGACGGCACAAGCGATTGGGATCACAGAGACGGTCTCAACTCTCTGCCCTTTTGTCAAGCCCACTGATCACTGATCAATGATTGTAAGCCGCTTCCTGCGGAAGAGGAAGGAATAGTCCTCGCTCCCACCAGTGAGAAAACCACGACCATGAATCGTGGTGTATACTGTTCCATCTGTGAGTTGGCGTTTGTCAGCTTACGCTCTATTCCTAACAGCTTTGTTTAATGTTATCCGTGGGGCACCAACCCGAAACTGGTAGTGTCCTTGCAGATTCGGAGCTTGACCGGAAGCTTAATTCTGGTACCACGGGAGTCAGAGCCCGCGGAACTTGTTCCGTCTGTGATATTGGGCCCTTTGGGGGTGTCTTGATATATGCAATGAGGGTGGGGGGAATTTTCAAAATCTGAAACAAACTCGATTTGTATCTGGTATACACCTACCTACATGCAAAAATTTGTGGCTCTATTTCTTATAGTCTCTGAGATCGACGCGTTCATAAACAGACGGACAGACGGACGGACATGGCTAAATCGACTCGGCTTTGGATGCTGATCAAGAATATTTATACTTCATAGGGTCGGAAATGTTTCCTTCTACCTGTTACATACTTTTGCACAAACTTAATATACTCTGTGTACCTCTGGTACAGAGTATAAAAATCAAAACCAGAATAATTTAAGAGCCGAAACACTTCTTTCGGAGTGTAAGGCCGAATTTCCTTTTTAGCATAAGAGACCACATTTAATTTCCAACTAAGTTGATATACCTTTCCTTTTCAACCCAAATTTAATTACAATTCGTTTTTTTTTCTTGCAGACATTGCCGAATCCGATTTGATCTACACAGAGACGTTGATGGGACGCGGCGTGGAGAACTACGAAGGCAAGGAGATTTGCATATTGGGTGGCGGTGATGGTGCTCTGCTCTACGAGCTACTCAAGGAGAATCCCAAGCATGTAGTCATGCTGGAGATTGATGAGCTAGTCATGCAGGCTTGCAACAAGTATCTGAATAGTATTTGCGGGGATGTGCTGGAGAAACGCAAGACCGATCAGTACGAGATTGTGGTGGGCGATTGTGTGGAGTACTTGAAGAAGTTTATAGCCGAGGGCCGCAAATTCGATTATGTATTCGGCGATCTAACCGACATACCCATATCGGGGGCACCTGTGGGAGAGTGCTGGGACTTTATACGTACCATTTTCGAGCACTCGTTCAAGGTTTTGAAGCCGGATGGCAAATATTTAACTCACGGCAACGGCACCAGTTGCATTGAATCGTTGGAGCTGTTCGAAGAGCAGCTGCGTCTGCTTAAGCCCAAGGTTAAGTACACAACAACAAAGGCGTTTGTGCCGTCGTTCATGGAAGAATGGCTCTTCTATCAAGTGACCTTCGCTTGACCAACTCAAGATGAAGCCACAAACAAAGCGCGACGACTATGGGACAACGGTGAAGGAATGCCACAAACATCTGCTAATAATACCACAACGTGTCTCCCAAATGCGACTTCCAGCACGCAAACCAAACACACACCTGCAGCACACAACGTAGAACCTGAGCTCGAAGTTAAGGAGCCGCTCAAATTGCACTGCTATACCATCACCTGGCATGGAGAAGCACCACCCAAGCCGCATCGACGTCGTCAGAGACGCGTGCACTATCACCATAAGCTGGTTTCCTAGTGGAGGCTTTAGAAAACGAACAAATGAATCGACGCCAAAATAATCAACCCACACCCACATTAGCATCACTAACCAACTAAACAACAACAACAACAAGCACTTCCAATGGCTGTTACTTAAAACAAAAAGAAGAACTCAAATACCGAGGAAAAACAAACCAAATACTTCAACCCAATTTGTTTAATTTAAGTTAGCAATTAATTCATTTTTTCTCTTGCTCGCTTTTGATTTATAAAAAGAATCGCAAACTAAAGTTAAGTCGGAAAAGTACAACCTTTTGATGAAGATAGATAGAACTGTTATTATGTATTCTCTTGTGTTTAATTAAATTAAGTGTAAGCCTAAAATGTTTGCTAACTATTTGTAGTATTATGAGATAATATTTATATATAGAGCCTATGTTTAATTTCCCCCATTTACGATTAACTTGTTTTGTAGCAGGAGGAGCTAGCTCACGTATGTTTGTGTGTGTTGATGAGTGTGTGGGTGGAATGTAGCATTCAGCACCATCCAATATTGCTGTAAAACCGAAATGCAAAGCAAAGAAAAAACAACACTTGATACGTTTTAAAACAAAGTGCTTAAAAAGTAATAAATAGTCGTACGCAGAACTACAAAAAGTGTTTTTCTTATTGTTACATTTTATCCAAGCTTCGCTTTTATTTTGAAATTCGGTTACTTTAACGTCTCCCTCCAGTGTTGTAAAGCGTGTGAAGTGCACCATTTTTCGTTCGTCTAGGTGTTTTTATGATCCACCAAATTAATAAAAATACGAGCTGATTAACAATGAAGACATACAGGCCTGTTCCGAATTCCGAACGTTTTCAAAAAGTAAAATCGAAACGAAAACGAACGTTTTACTATTTGCTGTTCCCAATTCCGAACGATTTGGTCACTTTTCGACTTTTCGAACTCGGTTTCGAAAACAGCTGACTGGCTGGCCTGCGCACGTGTTTGTGTATATCGTCAGCAGACAGAGTTGTCATCATCTCGCTAATTTAAATTTATAAAGCTCTTATTTACTCTATAAATCCATTTATTTTTACTTAAACCAGTATTTAAATATTTCATTTGAATATGTCATATCAAATATGGTTAAACATAGCTAAGTGAAATAGAAAAAGTGCAGTCCGATTAAATAAATTCATATGCAACAACCCTAGCAGCCGCCGATTGAATCGCAATCGACTAAAAAGTAAAATGGAATTCAGAACAGCTCGGTTTGGTCACGGACACTCGGTTTTGTTTTTCATGCAATATTTTATAGAAGTTTATAAAAAAATTCTGTAAAATTATACTAAAACTTAAAACAGTTTAAGTAATGATGCTAAACGATCTTAAAAATGTTCAACTTATTTCGAATTTAAAGTTTATCATATTGTGGAAGCAGTTCAATGCTTTAATTTGCAATTACTTTTAATTCCGCTGACTCTGCAGCGCACGTTTTGAAAACGACAATTCTTGTCGATTTGCGGAATTCGGAACAGCAATCAACTCGATTTGCGGCAATTCCACTCGTTTTCGGAATTCAGAACAGGTCCGATATTAATATATAAGTTCTCGTTTCCGCATTCGATCGACGTAGGTCCGATTTCTCAAAGGTTCCGGTTGGCCAACCGCCGGTCAAATTTGTTCCTCCAGTTGACAAGCGGTCAAGTCATTTGGTTTTTTCAACAGCAGTTTCATCTGATATCGATAAGTTCCTATCGATGTATTAGTATTAAATTTGGTATTTTTGTTAGGGACACCTTTCGGTTTGCGAAATATTGACCAAGTTAATGAGGCTGTAAAAATTATATTTTTAACTTTTAAGCAAATTTGAAATTATGTTTTTGTAGCAGGCGGAACCACTGTGCAGCTTATCAAAATCCAGTGTTGCAAAACGTGGCCACCGCAAAACGTACTAAAAATGACCCAAGTTGAAGCGCAGCAGTTGTTGTTTCAGTTCTTACATGCCAAGGCAACCGGAACGAACGACGAACACTTGTTACAAAATGGATCGAAAACTGCACAGTGGCATCCATCATTCCACGCTGAGATTACTGCAGGAATCTGGCTGTGAGATCTTGCCGCACAATCTGATGTATCCTGTGTTCATAGTCAGTCAAGATGATGACCAACAGCCCATAGCCAGCATGCCTGGAATCTCGCGTTTCGGCGTGAACAAATTACGTGAGCATCTCGAGCCGCTGGTGCAGAAGGGACTGGCCTCGGTGCTGCTCTTTGGCGTGGTGGAGGGAAGCATGAAAGATGACTTTGCTAGCCATGCAGATTCGGCCAAGAATCCGGTGGTCAGAGCGCTGCCCAAGCTGCGTGAATGGTTTCCCCATCTGCTTATAGCCTGCGATGTGTGCATTTGTCCATATGCTTCACATGGCCATTGTGGCCTGTTGGGCGAAACGGGACTGGAGAATGGGCCGAGCATCAAACGCATTGCGGATATTGCAGTTGCCTATGGCAAGGCTGGGGCGCACATAGTGGCTCCTTCTGATATGATGGACAACCGGGTGAAGGCCATTAAGGAGGCGCTGATTGAGGCCAATCTGAACAGTGTCTCGTTGCTGGCGTACTCGGCCAAGTTTGCCTCCAACTTCTATGGGCCGTTCCGTGAGGCAGCCCAATCGGCGCCCAAATTCGGTGATAGGCGCTGCTATCAGCTGCCCAGCGGTTCGCGCAATCTGGCCATGCGTGCCGTTCAACGAGATGTTAGCGAGGGAGCCGACATGTTGATGGTGAAACCAGGCATGCCCTATTTGGACATACTACGGCAGACCAAGGACACGTATCCATATCACACGCTCTATGTGTATCAGGTATCTGGCGAGTATGCCATGCTGTATCATGCTGCTAAGGCGGGCGCCTTTGACTTGCGTGAGGCGGTGCTGGAATCAATGAAGGGTTTCCGACGTGCTGGAGCCGATTGCATTATAACTTACTATACACCCTACCTCCTGGAGATTATAGAGGGCACCAAGTCGGTGTAACCCGAAAAGTAACCAACTGTTTACCTTAGCATTAAGTAGAAACAATTGTATTGCGTGTTCAAGGTTTTGTGTACAATAGATTTATGTCGATTCATCATTATTCTGTTATTTCTGCTTTCGTTGCGATTGCCATATGCTTATCATCGATCGGATTTGGTAGGCAAATTTGCCCCCATGGTGGCACCAAATTGTCAATTACAAATTCCAACCGGTTAAACAGGCAACGCAATCAAATCGTGAATTGAATGTACAAACTTTTTTTTTTGGTTTTGCAATATTTTTTACTACATTTTTTATTTTTAAGGTGTCAATAAACTGGGCCTTAAGCATGACATGACTCATTTTAGTAGCTAATAAATTTTAAAATGATTTAATTTTGCCAGTTTTACAATAAAATAAAAGAAATCACAAAGTGAAATACGCATTTAAGTACATAAATTATTTAGATATTTTTAAATTAACTTAAGTCTTTTTCAAGGGAGAACTAAAATATTAAGGAATCTACACTCGGAGGAAATAACTTTGGATGAATTTCATTTAGAATGGAATGGAAATGGTTATGGAACTTATCCTTCTCCACTACCAACCTTAACTCTATTTTATGGTTCATAGAAATCAGGGCATCAAACCGGAACCTTAACCGAAGGCGTATAACAAAAAGAATCGATGAAACCTTAGATCCCAAACCGTAGACAATATATTTAAGAAGTGGAATTTTAAAAGCCTTTTCTTAAATTTGGATATACCAAAATATGAACAAAGAACCGAATTAAACTAGAACTAGAAAACCAGAACAAGAGCCCTTTAAAGCCAGACTTCCGAAGGCTCACACCTTTCGGAGTTTTAGAATGTTGTAGATATAAATACAACGATCTATCAGATGAAGTATTGCTACCCTTTTTGATGGTCAGACGCAAAGATATTATCAAAATGTGATTCGGAATGCCCAACTCAAACCTAAAAACATGCTTGAAATAGGCCAATATTGAAAAGAATTGGCAAGTATAAACAGAAATGCAAAGCATCTGCTGAAATTGGAGAAGTTTTTATGATTTCACATCTTACCCAAAATACTCTCATAATGCCACTGTCGGCTCAATGGAAATCTTAGCTAGCTAGGAACTGTAAGCATACCCAGTCATCGAGAGGAAGTGGTTTATTGCACGGTTTTTGAAGCCAACTGAACCATAAGTTTGGTTTAGTTTTACAGGCCTGTTACTGTTTTTACCTTTGACAAATATTTTCGAATTCGAATTTGCTCGAGTGGTTGTTGTACCAAACTGGCAGAGTAAATCGGCTTAAAACCAGAGGTCGCAACGACCGGTCCCCTCATTGCAGTTGTCTAAAAAAACCGGTTTCGTGCGGCACATTGACAAAGAGGGGCGGAAGCAACCTTTAACTACGCTCTCTGATAGTGTTCGGTTGGGTGAGGAGAGAAACGCATTTGTTTTGGTTTTTTCGCTCTTGGTCTTTTGCCAACCTATTTGCAGAGACCGCTTGCTGAAAAGGCCTTTTTTCAATGTATGCTATCAGTGTGTGCTTCTTAGGCTACCGACATCAACGCATTCTTTCTCGCAATGTAACGCTCTGCTCCACTTGACTTTGTTCAAATCAACCTTTTTGAAATAACATTTTGGTCTCTCGGTCTTCAAACAACTCACACTTTGGGACCGCTTGACTGAAATGGGCCTGTTATTGGGTTGATGTCAGACCGACCAGCCTGAGTGAACAACAACAGCCGCTTAACATCGAGCGCGAGAGCGACACACAATCGGTTGACGAAAGACCAAGCCCGTTTTATTTTTATTTTTCCGGTTGCGGTCGTGATCAGAGCAGACCGAAAATATGGGTTGAGAGTTATTTACGTGCTATTAAAACCTTCCATGTATTAGAAAACAAGTAAGAAAGTTTGTCAAGTCCGACTATAATATACTCTGTACCTGTGAAGTGCTACACATCACCGTTGCCCATATTTGTTTGTATTCCTTATAACTCCACTGTCGTTCATCCGATCTTTACCATTCCTTCGGCGGATCGATAAATAATTATGATTTCTAAATACGTATAGAAGGAACGATCTTTCTATTTATAAAACTGTGAGAGATATGACGCTTTTTCCAATTTCAGGGGCGGGAGGGGGAGTGGCCAAGATTGAAAATAAACCTGATCTGCCTGTAAGTATAAGAAGTTTTTGTCCTATACAAGTCAAAGATCTATCTCTTACCATCTCTAAGATCTGTTTGTTTAATGAACAGTCGGACGAACGGACGATCAGACGGACGGACGGACAGACGGACATGGCTAAATCGAACCGCCTGTTGAGGCTGATCAAAAATATATATACTTTATAGGGTCGGAGATGATTCCTTCTGCCACTTAACTATGCACAAACTTAATATACTCTGTGTACCTTCGGTACAGAGTATATGATAAAAAAAACCATAATTTAAAGATAACCCTGTGGCGGCTCTGCCCACACTAGTCCCGACGACTATCGATCAGGTATCGATTGCTCATGAAGCTCATCATCCCTGACCCCCAAGAATTTCAGTAGACCACGGACAAAAGGCCCATATCAAAAATTATTCGTAGTAAGCATTGAAACTAAATTCAAAAATGTTATGGGCCTTATGTCCACATTAAATTCGGACATGAAGCCCACATTTCATCGGACTTTTCTCCCAGTTTAATTTGAGGTCCTGCTGGGTGTAAGACGAAATGTGTGCCTTTTGCAAATCAAAGAAGAGAAGCAACTTTATAATGTACAAGCTTCTTCATGAGAAATGTGGTGGCTTTTAAGAGAATGTGCCAGCCGAGCGAGGTCCCAAAATCGCCTGGCGGACGCATGACATTTCATGAACAGTATCTGGTAATCTGGCCGATTCTGATGTAGCGGGTAGTTTGTATGTCTGCGATACCGCCTCGGGCCATCTAAGTTGTCTATTTTGCGAAAATATTTTGCCGATTAACGAATATACCGAAGCCGTTGGTTGTCTGAGATCGCCTGAGGGATAGCTGATATATAGTGCACAAGCTCTGGTAAAGCTGTGCGGATCAGGCAGTCACGTCGCAAGCATCTGGGCATAGGCAAGCTCTCAAAAGCAGTCAGCTCACACACAGTAAGCAGTATAAGCTTCGCTGCGCTGTGTGTTCGGCTCTTGTTTAACTGCTTCGCGATTGAATCAGTCTTTGCGCTGCTCTCACACATCAATGCCAAAATGGGATTGTGTTTTTTTCCGGGACCTGCCCTAAACTGACGGCTGAATGGCCTTGCATGCATACCAAATCTTGCATAAAATTCTAAACACTCTTAATATTCTTTTATAATAAGAACATTTAAATCCACTTGTAGAACTAGTCCATCAGTATGGAAAGCATGTATTGGTCAAGTTTTATATTCATCACCGTGCGTTTAATGTCATTTAAATTTGAGTACGGACTTTACGCTCATGGGCTTAATGTCCGGACATAAGGCCCAGAAAATTTCTGAGTTATATTTCAAAGTAATGATTGAAATTTTTCATATGGGCCTTATGTCCGTGGGCCTTTTGTTATGTCACCACTCGAGAATTCACACCGAATGATTGCCGAAGTAATGCATCAGTGAGTGTTAGAGAGAGAGAGTCAGAGAGCCTCTCTTCTTGGGGAACCCTGCAGTAGAGTGAGTGTGACAGAAGCGAACGCGAGGCCAGCGCTCGGAGCTGGTTTCTAGTAAATTAAGTACAATCTTATATGGTATAACGGCCAAAAAAAACACTTTTTAAACATTTTTTTTTGACGAAACTACTAATTATTTTTGAATTTCTTTGTCTCATTGTTCAGTAACGTTTGAAGTATTTTTATGAATTCAATAGAATTTCCAATAATCCAGAAAAAAAAATTGTTTTTTCTGTTTAAGAATTGCACTGCTAAGGTGAAATTAAGATGTTAGCGAAGAAAATCTATTGATAAATACCGAAGCTATTACAACTTTAGTGCAAATGCTAGCATCAAAAATTTAGTATTTTTTAGATTTGATAGAAAAATATGTTAATTTTCTTCGACTTGTGTTCTGTTCTTGATTGATTTCTCTGAGTTTAAGGTCTGGCTTTACGTCTCAGGGACTGCAAATAATGATTATTGGTTTTTTAAGTCAAAAAATCATTCACTTGTAGCAACTTTAAGACAGCGAGAGATATACCAAAATTCTTGTGTAAGGATCCTTTATCCATTTTCACCATGATTAAGGATTTTTCAGGATTTATTGTTTACTCACAAAATAATGATTAATTTTGAGTTATACTTTACAACTCAAACAATAATCATTATTTTTAAGCAAAAAATAAAACTTATGACATAATGTTATTCTTTAAGTTTTATTTTTGCTCAAAAATAAAACTCAAATTGTTATTGCGGCCTTTTCTTAGGGAGTAAGTGAACAATTTTTGTATATTCCTAATCAGTAACCCAAGACCAACCAATAATTTAAATTTAAATTTGATTTAAAATTGAATTTAAGATTTATCACGTCTAGCTGGGTTGATGGTTCTGCGGAAAAGAACGCTATAAGAAACAACAGTCCTCTAAAGCCTTGGTGAGCAAAAAACTTTAGTTTTAGAACTGGAAAATTTGCAGTTGTAACTCGTTTAAATGGGATTCAAATAGCGTTACGTTGCAACGTATCCTATTTTCTCAGTGTCATCAAAGTAATTTTGTGTCAAGCAATTTTTTTACTTTTCTTGAAGAAAGAAATATTTCTGAGTGCGACATTTGTAAAGTTATTTTCCAAGGAAATTATGTCTGCAATCTCAAGCGCCATTATGATGTGAACGAGTTGGCGGAAGAAAACGCTGAAGTTCCAGAAAAAAAAATTAATTTACAGTGACTATGTGCCCAAGTAAGGTAAAGGATGCATGCGTTGATCTTGTGACCACTCAAAAAATGCCTTTTTCTGTTTTAAATTCAGACAGCTTCAAAATTCTAACACTACAAATTTTAGATAAAATTTAGATTGTCATGAAGACGTGTATTTAGAGAAAAAGATCGAACGGTCCAAAATGATTATACCGACATGCAGCCTTCACTAGATTGAATATAATCGCTCTCTTAAGAATCATAAGAACCCGTTTTTTTTTTTCCAAAAATGTACTTTAACGGTTGGTCTTGGGTTACTGATTAGGAATATACAAAAAATTTTCACTTACTCCTTAAGAAAAGGCCGCAATAACAATTTGAGTTTTATTTTTGAGCAAAAAATAAAACTTATAGAATAATCATTATGTCATAAGTTTTATTTTTTTTGCTTAAAAATAATGATTATTGATTGGTTGTAAAGTATAACTCAAAATTAATCAATATTTTGTAAGTAAATCAATAAAAATTAAAATTAATCATTATTTTATAATTTTTATTATAAAACTTATATGATTACGAAGTCCCTGTCAATTCTTATATTGAAAAAAGGTCGTAGAACGAGAAAGCAAAGCTAACTTCGTCTGTACCTAAGTTTAAATCAGAGGCAGGCAAGAAATACATTCACATTTTTGCATTGGTGTGTGTGAGAGCAGCGCAAAAATTTCTCTCTTTTCCAGTAGCAACGACTGCGTCGCGAACACGTAACGTAGCGGAGCTTTAACAGTTATACCGTGTGTGTGAAAGCAGCGCTGCTGAGAGATTTTTCGTATGCACGCCAGATAGCAAGCTGCCGGCCCCTGGTTTAAATACACTAGAAACTTTTGTGACCACTGACTTAATTTTTGTGACCAATGTCTTTATGTCTTGTGGGATATTAAAAAAAAAACTTAAAAAAAACAAATTTGTATGGCATCTACATATGTGCAGCTAAAATATGACTCTCTGCGCAATTTCAGCTCGATAGCTTCAAAACTGAGCTAGAACAACAGCTCTGATCAAGAATATATATACTTTATGTGGTCGGAAATGATTTCTTCTATGCGTTACAAACTTCTGGGCAAAACTATAATACACTTTTCAAGTGTATAAAAACCATACAAAATTTGTTAAATTATATTTTAGAGTTCAGAATTCGAAACTACATTTAAAAATATGGTTCCAAAATTATTGATTTTTGCATTCACAGTTTTTGACGTGACTTATGACAAACCTAAATGACGTTGAGGAGCGTACGGTGAGGCGGATTACAAATCGTAGCATCATCTGATACACATGGGATTAGAAAAAAAAAGTTGTTTGGAAGCATACCTCCCAGCCAACGATGTCCTTTTACAAAAAAAAATTCGTTTTCCTTTTTCGGTCGGTTAAGGTAAAAATAGTTTTTTAGCCTAAAAAAACGCGACATTTTCTTGCTCTACAATCGGTCAGAAGTAAAAACTAAATAAAAGGGGATCGTTGGCTGGTAGTCAAATCCACATTAATGAAATGTGTAAAATTTCAAACAGATTGCGGTCACCGTATTCAAAAAAGTCGTTTTGAGAAACACGCGTTGTAAGTTACTTATACTCATACATTTTACACATGACGTCGGTCACTTGAATCGCTGTTTCTTCGGTAATTTTGCTTCGATTTACTTGAAATTTGGACACAATACTCTCGAAATGTTGTACATTCAGAAAATCAAATAAAAACCCCTTAATAACCCCCTTTAATGAAAACATCCCGAATAATTTAGCTTAAAATCTGTTCGGAGTTATTTTTTTGGGATTTTCGAAGGTAACGTTGCAAGCACCGCAATTCTGTTTAAGGATCGTTCTTAATTTCACCGAGTATCAAGCCTTAAAGCCGTTTAAAGTCCCGGATTGCCCTTAAATCTGCGCGGAAAGGTAAGGTAGCCCGTCTGCCCTTGGATCGCCCCTAGTTTCACCCAATTTAAACCCCTAAAGCCCTCCCTGAGTATATCGTCTAGTCTTATGCTGGGTTTATACTGCGTCACAGAGTGTCACATTTCAGTGTCACAATGTCAGCTCCATACGAATTTGACATTGTGACACTCTGTGACGCAGAATAAACCCAGCATTACCCTTTAATATGCTCAGAAAGTCATATTTTCGGACTTTTGAAGTGGCGGCGAGACCAAAATTATGTCTAAAACTTGGTATACCCTTTCAAAGGGTATATTAAAATTGTCGAGATGTTTGCAACGCATAGAAGGAAACATTTTCGACCACATGACGAGCTGAGTCGATTTAGCCATGCCCGTCCTTCTGCTTCTATGCTATCTCCTCCGTCAGTCTGAAAGCTATCTTCACGAAACACATTGACTATAGCATAAGCTGTCATAGGAACGATCGGTTGAAAAACTAAATTTAGTGGACAAAATAAAAAGTTAACTTTCCTCTTTTTTGTTGACCATAAATCTACTATTACTAGTAGTAAGTTTAGCTGGTACGAGTTCCCAAAAAGTTTGATCTCAACTGTAAACAACTTATGCATTGATACACCAAAAAGAGCTGGATGCCTATACCATGCCCTAAGGGCAGGTCAGAGCTAGTTTTTGTTGCCTTATATTCGCACACCAATACACTCTCACTTTTTGGCCTCGTTCTTCTTGACAAACGCTGATCTAAGCCTACCTTAGGTAAGGTTGGTCAGTCACTCATTTCTCTGAATGTAACTGTTCTAGTGGAATGTCTGTAACTCTACCCATAAGCTCACAATAAAGCTACAAATGAGAGTAACTTGAACGACTTTGTTCAATCGTATGACAACAATGCTTACATCAGTTACTTAGAAGGACTCACCCTTGCACATCTTGAACCCTTTCGATATTTCGTTGTCATTTCCTCCGAGTATACAAAAATCATAAATAAAACTAATTAAAAGAAAATACTGCGTGTGTGTTTCATGCGTTTTTGGGGGGCTAATTAGATGCTCTCGCTGTTGTGAATTTGGCTATGTTCTAGTATATCTGTGTTGGGCATGGGCTCCAGATCGGTCTCCGATATGATCTCGGCCAGCCATTGCTCGATTTGCACTGGATGAAACGAGTCCTCGTCGCCGCTATTGGCCTCCAGTATGATCTTCAAGTTCTCAAAGTTTTTCAATATCAGACGCTTGCCCGGTTTTAGGTGGGAGGCCTTACTCACTTCACTGGCGTTAGTGGCGGTGGTGGTGGTGTTGCTGCCGCTCTGCTGTGGTGGGTCCGGCGTGGAGGAGTCAGCTGGAGCGGTGTACACTCGTCGCGGTTTCTCCTTCATGCTCTTCTTAATCTCGTCCAGCAGACGATTATAGAAATCGCAGGTAACATCATGGGTATCATGCTCCACGAGAACCTCGTCATAGCCAAACGAGTTGGAGTTGGAAGAAGTGTTGGTGGCTGTTTGGGTGGGCTTGGGCTTTTGTTTTTTGGATTGCGAGCGAGAGCTGGCATTGCTGGAGGAATTGGAAGTGGAGGCAGTGGTGGAACTGCTGGTCTGGTCCGAGGAGTCGGCAGCGGAGGCCACCTGGGACTGGGATTGTGAGGGCTGCTGAACCACAGGTATTTCAGCGCTGACCGCCTCCTCCTGGGCACAGTTGATGGTCAGGCTGGCTATGTTGCGCAGATTGATGGTGCCGTTGCAATTGTTGATGGTGATTTTTGGTTTGAAGCGCGGCTTGCGTGGTTTGGTGGTGGGTTTGCTGGGCAACGACTTGCCCTCACGTCCCAGACTGGAGACGGCATCGGCTATGGATGATTCCAGCTCATCGTCCAGCTCCTCCAGATTCAAGGGAGGCACATAGATATCTTCCCGTGTGATTTTTGCTTTACGTATCAGTTCTTTGGCTTCCTGCAGGGTTATATTGATAATGGAACGTTTGGCATTAGCATTCTCCTCGACGAGAGGAGACTGGGACTTGTTGTTATTGTTGTTGGTGGAAGAGGAGATGTCCAAGGGTATCTGCTGCTCTGTCACATCTCCATCGTCCAATTCATAGGCTATATTGCGATCCTGCAGACACTTGTACATGGTCTCGTGATCATCCACGGGCTCTATGTAATCCTCGTTACGCAGTCCCGTATTCCTATACTCCTGCAGGGCCAACTGCATGTTGTTGTTGTCCAAATGAAAGTGTCCAAAACTGCGTATAGCTGCCAGCAGCTGTTCCTCCTCCTCCTTCGCGCTTATGAAGCTCACTTCGCCTTCATCATCTTGCACTGTCGTCTGTCTCTGTGCCTTCATTTGTTGTTGTGTATTGGCTATTACCTCCAGCTGGCGTAACAGTAATTTCTCACGCATGTGTAGGGCTCCGCGTATTTCATTGAATTTCTTTTGCACATTCCCTTTGACCTGAATTGAGAGAGGGTGGGGGGAGGGGAAGAAAAAGGTGTGATTTGTTTTTGTGAAAAGCACTTTAACGTCTGCTGAGTGGCCACACTTTGACCTACCTCATGCAACATTTGCTCCATCTTGAATAAGGTGTTTACTGGTTTTTCTACTTAATCCAATAACATTGTTATAAATCCTTTGTGAAGGTGAAGGAGAATTAAAACAACAACCACACTCGTTTCTATGAGAAGTTCTAGAGTGACCGCATTTGATTTTGACTAAAATCCTAGCTGGTTGGTTGATGGTAGAGGGGGGTCGAGGGGTTTGTTTACCTAAGAAATCTCAAAAATAGACAAAATCGAATGTGGTCGCACTTAGAGGTGAACGCGTGACGTGAATTTAAACGTGTCACGTGGACTAACGTAACTATTAACACTATATTATTCTTCAATATTTATATAATGCGAGGATTTCAATCTTTTTTGCACCTTTTTGCCCCTTTTCTGAAAAATCGCTTTAAAAAATCGACAAAACATCAAATTAGCTGCAAGTCGAAAAAATCTTTTACTTGGCAGCTATGTGAAATAGTTTTTTAAGCTGAACCAAATTTGGTGAGTCGTCTAGGGAGCTAAAAACACGTATTCAAACCAAATTTTAGTTCAATTGCTTAAAACTCAAAAAAAGTTGATGCAAGTCGGTCGGATCGGTTATATGGCAGCTTTATAAACTAGTTCCGCAAATCAAGCCAGATTTGGTAAGTCGCTTTGAGCACCCAAACTATGTGTAAAAACCAAATTTTAGTTCAATTGCTTAAAAATCAACAATGTTGGTGCAAATCGGCTGGATCGGTTATATGGCAGCGCGAATCTTGGTAAGATGTCTTGGGGGCCCAAAATATGTGTACAAACAAAATTTGGGGGCACTTACCTCAATAATTGGGGTTTCTGCTAAAATTTTTGGAATTTGGACCACTGTGCATAGGAACGATCGGTTATAAAACTAGTTTTAGTAAGAAAAACTTGTTTGTTTTCAATGCAAATGCCTCCATACTTTGTATTTATTAGTTTGCTACCCTTTTCCATGATTCCAAAGTGTGGTCGAAATCGATCATCTATGTAGTAAAGTTGCCATAGGAAAATAAGGTCCGAAAAGTACCCAGTCGGACTTGACACCATGAAAAAGGCACATCTTTTATATTTCTTTTTCACCGAAGAAGTAGTTCCCAATCCTGAAAAGTTCCATTCGTTTTTTTTTAAGGCGTAAAAACCAAAAAGAACGAAATTAAGTATGTGCTTCTGTTGTTGCTGTGAACTTCGTGATTCGTTCGGGATTCCCTTCCAATTTCTCTTTCTCGAAGAAGGTTCCAGATGTACATCCGTCAGAAGGCAATATTTCATGGGCGATCACTGCTAAAACACTGTCTTTGCCTCAGTTTTCGCTTCATAAAAGCTGATATTTCTCCTTTCAATGCCACTCGGATGACCTTCATTTAGTCGCAATCCCATTCTCCAGAAGTTCAAAGTAAATAAAAAATGCTACAAACGATAATGAATTGGTTGATAACACTAGGCAACAAAGTCCAGAATATTGAAGGGTTGGTAGTTATTCTTGTTTTTGGTGGGTGTATGGTTTCGGGTGATCGCACGCCTTAGTTTTCAGAAATTGTCCCATCACGTTTCAAGAGATATACTTTAGTATTTAGTTTTCTCGAAATTTGTGGGACTCTTTTTTGTTTGTTTCAGTGAGGTCTTTAACAGTTGTTTAGCCACGGATATATCGTTTTTTTGAATGGAATTTTGTGCCTTGTGTAATTTATATTTGTCACTTCTTGTACTCTAATATTTGGGTTGCTGGTTGCGATGTATTGGCTACGTTGGTTTGTTGAGTCGTTAAGTTCAGTTGATCGTTCACACTGCATGTGTACATGTATACGGTACGTTGAGCAATTTTGTGTGAGCAAGTTAAGTGATAAAGAGCATAGGCCTCCCCATAAGATTTCCGATCTAACAGAATCCGGAGCAATGTTATCTACGCAACATACCAAATGGCATTTTATGCCGCCTTATTCCCCGAACTTTGGTGGACTCTGGGAGGCGAATATAAAATCCATTAAACATCACTTAAAACGAGTCGTTGGAGAAACTCGTTTGATTTACGAAGACTTATCAACTGTTCTTATCACAATAAAAGCTGCTTGTATTCAAGACCACTCTGCCCACTTAGCGCAGATCCCGATGATTTGGGAGGACTCACGCCTGGTCATTTCCTTATTGGCGATTCCCTGCTAGCACCTCCACAATATCGCCCTCCATCGGCTTCGTTCCGTGAGCAATTTCTAACTCAACAAAAAATGATTCAATTATGGAACCAATGGAGCCGTGATTGGCTATCGCATCTTCAAGCCCGACCGAAATGGGCACAGGAAAGAATTAACCTAAAACGTGACGATCTGGTAATTGTAAAGGACGACAGACTACCAGCTGCCCAATGGATGCTTGGGCGCTTCATCGAATTACATTCTGGAGAGGATTCTCGAACAAGTCGTTACACTGAAGACCCAGCAAGTCCTCATCACGATGCAATAAGTATAAGGTGGTCTTGATGGCTGCCAAGTCGTTAGTTTGTTTTATGTTTGAATCGCACGCATTTTATTTTTTCAGTAAAAGCAGTAAAACGTCACCTTGCCTTCGTGTTTCGCCGCTTCGCACACAAGCAAACGCTTTCATTGTGTGAGTTTGGACAGCACTGATCTAAAAAATTGTGCTCGGTCGAAATTTTTTACAAATTTTAACCCTTGTGCAAAAGAAAAATGACTGCAGTTTTTGCCGCACGCACGTGCAAATGTTTAGTGAGGAGAGCATTGTTGGAGCAAACTCTGTGTTGCAACAGCCTCAAGTTCAAAATTATTAAAAATTAAATTATAAGAAAAACTTTAACTCTTTTTATTATAATAGGCATCCCTTCTCAATGCGATAATGAAGGTGTTTATATCAGTTTTTCTATCGCGTCTAACTAACTGGATTAAAATGCACGATATCTTAGGGGAATACCAAGCTGGATTCAAAGAGAGCTACTCTACAGTAGACAGTATTTTTACATTGACGTCGATTGTCAGACAGTTCCTGGGACAAAAGAGAAAAATGTTTACTTTTTTTGTAGACTTTAAAGCTGCTTACAATACGATTGATAGGCGTAGTCTTTATCTAAAGCTAAGTAATGTTGGAGTATCGACTAAGTTTCTTGCCATAATAGAAAGCCTTTATAGCTTAAATAAGACGTTGGAATCCAACTTTCAGAACTTGTTGAGTCTACTACTATTTGCACTATATGTGGATGATACTGCTGCGAATCTTCCCGGAGGTGTAGATTTTGGATCTGAACGAATCAAGGTTATTGGCGGAAACTCCTCAGCTGATGCAACAAACGATTGATGCTCTAAGTAGTTACTGTCAGACGTGGAGTCACCAGATAAACATCGAGAAGTCAAAAATGATGGTAGTGAAGGATGGAAGAGGACGTAGAGCCAGAGCGGATGAATGGACACTGAATGGAGTTTTGTTAGAAACAGTAAAGGAGTACAAATATCTAGGCGTGTTACTGACTTCCAATATGTCAATTAAGAAACATTTGGCACAGTAATTGACAGACGCTAGAGTCGCTATTAATAGCACTTGGAAGCATCTTCTTGGGAAGAAGAAAGTTAACACCAGCACCAAATATAAATATATCTGGGGATTTAGCAGATTCGAAGGTGTAGAACGATTGCTTCGCTTCTACATTAAAAAGAACTTTTACCTGTCCCTAAATACTCCAAATTACGCCATATACATAGAAACAGAACTACCTACAATGTACCAATACACCCTGCAGCTGCACTTTACCTATATTAGCAAAGCTATGCTGATGGACTCTTCACGGCTCCCAAAAATTATAGTCGAACAACTTTTGATTGAGAGATCACAGTTCTTCCTTGAATGGGATACTATGACAAGAAACAACAACATAAGAACATATGAAAAAAATTAAAAACGAAAAAATTATTTTTAAAAATAGTGGTAAGTTAACTTCGGCTCGGCCGAAGTTTTGTATACCCTTGCAGCTTTCATTGATAACAAAAAAGTTTTTCTAAGACTACTTTTTGGACGTTACTTTTCTATGGGATCTATACTATAAAGATGTCTGATTTCTATTAAACTTGATGAAATCATGGAAAAGCATAATACACTGTTAATTGCGAAATTTGGAGGCGATGTCATTTAAGACAAAAAGTTTTTCTCACTTCAACTTCTTTTTCGACCGAACATTCATACTGCAGCTATATGCTATAGTCATCCGATTTTGATAAAACTTTGTAGAAATGTGTCCAAAGTAAATAAAATAAGTGTATGCGTTTTCATTAAAAAAAAAGTTTTTCTCACTAGAACTAGTTTTTCGACCGATCATTCCTATGGGAGCTATATGCTATAGTCATCCGATTACAACCAATCTTTGTAGAATTGTGTAAAAGTATATAAAATAAGTGTATGCCAATGATAAGGACGTTTTCATTAAAAACAAAAAAGTTTTTCTCACTAGAACTAGTTTTTTGACCGATCGTTCCTATGGGAGCTATATGCTATAGTCATCCGATTTCAACCAATCTTTGTAGAATTGTGTAAAAATATATAGATTAAGTGTATGCCAATGATAAGGACGTTTTCATTAAAAACAAAAAAGTTTTTCTCATTAGAACTAGTTTTTCGACCGATCGTTCCTATGGCAGCTATATGCTATGTCTCGATTTCGACTAATCGGGAAGGGTAAATAGAGAGAGGGTTCAAAAGTTTTTGACCGAGTCCATGGGAGCTATATGCTATAGTCATCCGATTTCAACCAATCTTTGTAGAATTGTGTAAAAGTATATAGATTAAGTGTATGCCAATGATAAGGACGTTTTCATTAAAAACAAAAAAGTTTTTCTCATTAGAACTAGTTTTTCGACCGATCGTTCCTATGGCAGCTATATGCTATAGTCATCTGATTTCGACCAAACTTAGTGAAATCATGGAAAGGGATAGTAAACTAAGAAATACGGACTTTGGAGGCGTTTCCATTAAAAACAAAAAAGTTTTTCTCTTTAAGACTAGTTTTTCAACCGATCGTTCCTATGGCAGCTATATGCTATAGTCATCCGATCCGGCCGGTTCCGACAAATGTGCAGCGTATTTGTACCAAAAGACTTTGTGCAAAGTTTGGTGAGAATAGCTTTAAAACTGACGGAGGAGATAGCATAGAAACAGACGGACAGACGGACAAGGCTAAATCAACTCAGCTCGTCGTGCTGATCAAGAATATATATACTTTATGTGGTCGGAGATGCTTCCTTCTATGCGTTACAAACATCCGGACAATTTTATAATACCCTCTGCAAGGGTATAATGACAGCAGAACCTGGGAAACATGGCAAATAGAACTGTTACAGAGGATTGAAGAAGGAGAAAAAAATGATTTTGAACGGCACGCAAGACAGAGTGGCACCCGGTCAACATACAAGCGCCTCAGTTTCAGCCTATATGAAAGAAACTACTTTAGAGACGTTTTGGACACATATGCAATATCGCTTATTTTCCAGGCAAGAACTGAAGTACCATACTCAGACTCAACTATATGCCACATGGAACGACTGAAAGCCGATGCACCCTATGCAACCTGGATGAAAAAGAAGACGTAGCCTATTTCATGGCGCGATGTCCGATATTAGGTGAGCACCGTGCACTGCACCTCGGAAAATGGACCCTAGAAACAACGGAAATGCTTGACTTACTGAACGGATACAACTGGCCCGCTCTAATCTCATATCTGAGGGAGGCGTACAAATATAGACAGGAGTTCATTAGAGATTTTTAAATAGTGTCAATCTTGAGACATAACAATTGCAACCTAGGCGAGCGGGGCAGCTGCGGGTAGTATTTGCTAGGGTGCATTGTTATGAATCAAAGCATTTATGTATTGCATTGTGATACGTAAGATTGCTAATCGTCATTCTGTAATAGAAATATATATATGTAAAAATTTTCCAAATAGAAAAAAATCAATTGTAAATTTAAGTCTTTAAAAGAAAACAGCTAACGGCTTAGGCCAAGCTATTATTATTATTATTAATAAAATATTATAATAGGCAACTTTGAACGCTATGCTCCACCTAAGGGTTAATCAACATACTCTATTGTCGTCCCACTTACACTTACTACGCTGAACCCCTCACTTGCACTTGTTATTGGCATAGTCAACGGACTACTTATTGCCGACGAGACCACCTTATACTTATTGCATCATGGGCCTCATAAAACGATCCGTCTACAAACTATGTCGATTGCCCATTCCGGCTTAAAAAAAGGGCGCACTAAAACCACACACACTAAAATTTCTCGCACTTACACATGTTTAGGTCAGTCAACTCTTTGCTTTCAACCAAGGACAATCTCAGTGAAGCATACCAAGAAGCTCATCGGTCGTTTATGCTGGATGCAGCATTGGCGCGCTGCATGTTCAGCTCCACTGTACAAATACAATTCGGTCCCACAATGAGAATAGCAGGCGAGGCAAGAGATTGTCAGAAACAAGCACAAGTAAAAATAAGTAACAATTCATTCGTCCAAAAGCAGTCGTACACCTCAGATACTAAGGCGTTACTATTGCACATGTTTCTTTTTTTTATTTTTTTTATTCTTTTTTTTTATTTTTTATTTTTGCTAATCACTTACAGAAATATGTGTAACCCAGCTTCGTCATGGGTATTACCTGTGAATGTTGAATCTTTTCTAAGTGTTATGCTGAGCTGATATGGGATGTGGGTATCCTTTCATTGATGTATATATAGTACACGTGTGGACCGTTAGGTGAACTGTTTGGTCAATATTGTCAGTGGGATTCCATTCATTGATCGATATATGTATAATGGTTAACAGGACTGGTTGGTGAATTTTTGTCAGTGGACCATGTTGAAACGAACATGGTTCTCCTCCGTTTCTTGAATCTCGGCCAAAGCTCTTGCTTCCTTGTTTTCATTTTCAACTGTTTTATTTTGGAATTTTATCCAATTTTTGCTCCTGTAGATGTTAATATCTCGAGCTGAATTGTATTTGTACAGTGGAACTGATCAAAGTGACGACACAAATTTTACGATCTTTTTCAATTATTATTTCCCGTCTGTCATCCTCGAGAAATTCTTTGACTGCAAGCTGTACCGAGTGAGCAGCGCATTTGATTGAAGCAATTGAGTGAACACATATATCATTTAAAAGATTATCCTCATCGTCAACTTCATCCCCGCTAGGATTGGTCTAATCATTTAGTAACTCTACCGCTATAATAATATTTTTTCTGATGTCGGATGTTATGGAATATATTTGACGTTTTAAAATTTTAAACTCTTCCAATATAGCTTTAATTTCCACACTTAAATTTCGTCCGGTATGTTTTTTGTCCAGCTCTATGATACCCAGTATCATGATTGTAATGCAATGATCACTATAATATTGCGCGTTCACTCCCAATATGCCCCTGTTGTGCCTCGAGGCAATGTCTACTTTAAAAGATATAACCATATTTTTTATTGACTTGGTAAGGTTTCCTTTCACCAATTCATATCGTTCTGTCACATGATGCATGATATTTCTCAATGTGATTAGACTCATATTTACCCCGCTAAAGCCCCCCATAATCCACACAAATTTTTGCTCAAAATTCACACGCACTTAGCCCATACACTACGCCAGAATTTGCACAAATTTCAGTTCAAAACAATCGCTTCTTCTTTTTCCAACAACAACTTGCTGCGAACTAAGCAGAATTTGCGCAAATCGCACACTCACCACACAAAACATTGCGCAAAGAACCCAAAAATTCAAAACGTTTTTGATTTCGGTCTCGATTTGCGCAAATGTGTGCGTGTGATGCATACACCCATATTTCACTAACACACATAAGCGTTTTGCGCAAAAATTTGTGCGGTGTATGGGGGGCTTAAGAATTTGGTCCGTCAATTTTTTGAAGCTAACTGAATCTAGAACGCTAAAGGGCATTTTCTCCGATGTCACCAGTTGCACACATGCTTCTTTAACTTCTGTTTCTGTTAACGAAACCAGAAATTTATTTTTTCTTCTCCGAGGGCTCATTGACTTCTATTTCTTCCAATTTTGTTTTAAATGCAGTCTCATGGTATTCACGTAAGTGACTTCTTAAATTTGTGAAATAGTTCCCCACAAAAGATTTATTGCACAATTTTCACCTGGACTCATTTTCGTCCGATTGGAAAGTAAAAAAATCGCGCACAAGAAAATCACGTTTCCGACCCATTGCACGTTTCAGTCCAATAAAACAGTAGATATACAAGCTGAAGCGTTATTTATTTATTTTAGTGACTGGTCTCAGTGTTGAGCGGGTGTCAAACTTACTTGTTCCTGCTTTGAGCGACACCGCACGATGCTTTCGTCTTTGAGTGGGCGGTCGCACGCAGACTTTGCAAGTTACATACCAATTTTACTCAGACAGCAAAGAGGAATTCGCAAATAACCCGGTGTTTTGAGCACACATTCTACCAATACTTAAGTATTACTTGAGTATTGCTCTTCGCATTTGTTGGTTTCTAAAGCACTCGTCACGTTTGCCTACTCAAGGTAGGGAAAGGCATATCCGACTTAAGTAAGCCGAAGACATGTCAGAGAGCAGACATTCATGGTCAATAGTAAAAAAAGTTCCACAAGAGGCAAGCATGAGTAAAAAAATACTTAAGTGAGAAAGCGATAGATAGAAATGCGTTGCTTAAATTGTTGATGGATAATTTTAAACTCAAATTTTACGGTTCCCTGTTTGTATGAGTATTTCCTATACGCTACGTGAGTGTCGCGAGTGTTTTCGTCACTTAAGTGCGAGACGAAAATAGTATGCCGCGAGTAGAAATACTACTGTATACATTTTGTTGGAGTAGTCGAGATATCCGAGTGCGAAAATATCAAGTACTTATGCAGTGCACTTGCAGTTGCGGTGCTGGAATGACACTTTCAATTTTTTAGTTACAATTTTAGTCACAATTTTTCGTCTATGGGAAAAAGTCGTTGGTGTAAGAGAATAAGAATATGCTTGAATTCTCCGTACAATGTTTTTGAAGAGGCTGAGATGATACACAACATCGACTTTTGTACATTAACGAAAAATTGCGCTATTGTCCCAAATATTGAACGTGTCATTCCAGCCACAATAATGCAGTAAATTAAGGCAAATCTTGTTTAGATCCTCGATATTGCTCCTTTAAGAATATGATTAACCAAATAAAGGGTATTGAGTCACAGATCGTATTTGTTTTTTTTTTAATTTTAGTCCTACGCCGCCTGGTTCAACAGCTATTTGAATTTAATTTTTTTCGATTTAAAAAAAAATTACAAAATAATCTTTATTTTTTAATTTTTTAAATAAAAATCAGAAAAAATTTGTATTGTTAATTTTTATCTAAATATGGGTTTAACTACCCGTTTTGATTTTAGTCAAAGTGAATGTTAGCAGGCTCAAGGTCGAGGTTTGATTATAGTTCAATAATCAACCAGAAAATTCAAAAGAGAATACATATGAACATGTATAGTAGCAGTGGCTGTGTAGATGGCCGTTTCGGCTGAAAATAAAAATTATTTTAAATAAAAATTAAAAAATGAACACAGTTCAACAAATATTGGGCACATACGGGCCGGAGAATGAAATTTGCACCGCTCGACGGAGGTTTTCAAGCTGAGCACAAGTCAATTTTCAAAATTTCTCTAGCACGTCAAGTTTTAAAGAAATCAATGGTCAAAGTTGTTAAAAGTGCCTAAAAAGGCAACTTTCAAAAATATATTAAAAATCCATCTTAATCGGAATAATGCGCATGAAAATTTAGATGCATAGAGGGATCTTTACTCTTTGGGTGGCAACAAACAAAATTCCTGGTAGATGGTCAAGAAACCGTATATTAATTAAAAAAGAAGTTTACTTTTTGTATGGTTAAGCACTCAAGCGAACCTGATCATGTGTCAGTAGGCTCTTTTGAAAATAATTTCTGGTTGTTTTATTATTGTTAATAATAAATGTACCGCGAGTATGCTATAATGCACCGGACTTCTTTTGTTACGTTTTCGCAAGATATTCACCAAAGAGTCAGCGGGAGTTCATTATACACGTCTTCTTTCTACAGCGCTTTATATCTTCTAGAAGTCCTTAACTTGATTCATCAATTTGCGTATTTGCAGACCTACTAAAGCCCCCTCTTGGATTTTCGCATTGCTGAGTCTAGGAAAGATATGTTTTAGATACTCAATGGCCAAGCCAAAGGCTTCATCAATCCAAGTTTGATATGAAGACTAGCTAGGGGCATTCTGTTTCCCAGAAGCGAAATCTCTACGGGGCCCAGCAAATTCTTTTTTATATAATTGTCCTTCGTGCACGATTGTCCCATTGGCAGAGAAAGCATCCGCACTTTATAAATCCTACTTGCATACCCATGATGAGCGACTGATGATTCTTGTAGTTTTTTTCCCAATTCACAATTTTCTTCAAATTGGTTGAGTGTGCAATGGGTGTTGATGGAAGGGTATTCCCAATATGTAGGAGCTCCGCTTTAAAGCTATTGCAAGATGAATCAATAAAAAGGCGCCACTGTTTTGAATCATGCGTTATACCCATTCTGTCCATCAGACCATCAATATTAATGCAGTAACACAACGTTTGTTCATGCTAGAAAAAATAATGGAACTTTTCATCTCGACAGCGACGAGCAGAAATCCGCTTGCAAACAATTCCTTTCTCTTAATCTTGACCTCAGTAATTCTGCCTTAGATTTAGCCAAATTCAGGTCTCTTCTCAAATCGTTAAACTGTGCTTCAATAATGGATCCAGATTGACTCTTCGGTATTGGTTTCACATCATCAAAATCACTGATTTCTTCCCTAAGAATTTTTTCATCGTTTGATGGATGAACAATTTAAGAGCTCCAGTTTCCATTGCCTTTTCAAGATGATGAAGATGATGATGATGGCAGATCCACAGACTATACGGTGGGAAATTTAATGTGATTTTTGATTCTTCTCAAAAACCCCGATACTTTACATAAGCAAAAGAATCAATCTGTTAAACCTGACGTTTTCGGCGGCACCTAGTACAAACTGAATGTAAGTAAAAGTTTATTTAACTTTTGAATAAAAAATGAATAATAAAAATTCCGCTGTTTTAGGACCCCGCATTCAAAAATTGGATGTTTAGCTTTTTTCTGTATAAAATAAAACTCTTTTTTTTTCTATCCCATAACTCTTATTAGCGATCCCTGGTTTATCTGACACTTAGCAGCTATCTAGAAGATAAGAAATCGGCACAAAGCAGTTCTTTCGTTCTTAAATAAACAGAAATATTATAAAAAGATTTTGTTTAAAAAAAACCTTACTTTTATTCTATAAGTACTTTCGAGGCAGATCGGAAATGCCGAAAAAGTTTAAAACTCAAAATTTGGTATGTGGCGGGACGGGAAATACTTGGGATCAGAAGGGGATTGAAATGTAAATTTGTGTTTTTTCTTAAATGTTAATATACAGTCTGGTCTACAAATCTTTTCTTATCTGGTTGTTTAATTATAAATTTGATGAAGCTACCATTAAAAAAATAATCTATTTTAACTTGTTTTTGTTTATTCTGCTAAATATTAAATCATTTACATAAAATTTCGCTATAAATTAAATATACTTCTCAGCTTCATGATATATAAATTGGTATAAATAAATTGCTGTAAGTAAAATATCGTGATTTTGCATCATTAACCGATCCCGTTAGTCAGCCGACTATTGGCCGCCTATTGGACTCCTAACGACATTTTCAAATTGCTTGCGCACACTAGCCGCACTCTTCTAACGCACTTTCGTCTCAAATTCGAACTAACTTCGAAAATTCAAGCGAGCGCGCCACGAACAGCTGTTGTAAGTGACTGAGCAAACGTTCAGTCTATTTTTTTGGTCAGATTGCTCTTTGTTGTTGCCGTCGCGAGTCGTAGGTTGCGGACGTGTTTCTCGTGCAATTTATTCGCGATTTTGCGCTAAATTCGAAAACATCAGACTAGAAAAGAATAAAAATTCAGAAATGGACAACAATGTGACACAGTGAAAAATTAAAAAAAAAGCATACAAGTAAGCAGAAAACAAACAAAATAAAAAGAGAAATTAAATACATAAGTGAACATGTGTAATCACACACATACAAACATACGTATAAATTGCCGCCGTCACTCAGCTGCTGCCGTCGCCGCCGCCGCGTCAAGTGTTTGATTTTGTAATATGTTTCTTTGCGGTGGAATTTTGTTATTATGTGTTTGGTTTTTGCATAGAAAACAAATGTAAAAACAACAACACAAGTTGTCGCGTGGCCGTATGTTAAAAATGTTAAAAAAGCCTATGCAAGCTGCATGTTATTGTTCTATCCACAACAACAACAACACAACTAATTTAAACTGCCTACGTGTGTGTGTGTACGTAAGAGTGTATTTGTGTTTGCGTTTTGCAGTTTGTGTGTGTGGATTTGTAATGTCAATAATTTTATTATTTATTTAAAACAAAAAAATTGCAAAGCTATTTGCATGTGCATTTCGCGACAATAACAAAACAAAGCAAATACAAAGAAAAAACACGCCAAACGCAAAGTAAAAAAAAAAAGAGAGCCAGAGAGTGCGAACTGTGTCAATGCGGTAGCGGCGGCGGCGGCAGCAGCGTTGGCGATGACGCCAAAATTTTAAAAATATCCCATTCAAATGTTCAATAAGTTCAACTAATCGACAATGTTAGGCCATGCATTTTGGTTTAAAATTAAATTTCTTAACTATTTTTAATTGGATTGGCCCCACCACGTTTGACATTTTTCTCCCTTGTGCCTCATTTTATTGTTCTTCTGCTGTCTGTTAACCAGCGTGTGTGTGTGTGTGAGTGTGTTTGCTTTTTATTTTTTGTGTTTGCGGCGGCATGTCATGACTGGATTCCATTGAACATTTCTATATTTCTACATATTGCAGCATGTCTGTCTGTCTGTTTGTTTGTTTGTTTACTTGTATGTAGGTAACTAATTTGTTTGAGCAACAACAGTTAGCTGCTGCTTTTCGCTTTCTGGATTCAGCTTGAGAGTTTTTAGGTTTTCCGGTTTTTGTCCTCATCTCTCTGTCTTTCTCGCTCTCTTTCTCTGTGCTTTTGTTATCAAACGAAACACAAAATCAAAAAAAAAAAAAAAAAAAAAGCAAAAACCAGTTTGCCTTAACTAAAGTGTTGTTGTCTTACTACTGCTTAACTTTTGGGTAGGTTTTATTGTGTGTTTTAATAACAAAAAATTACCTCATTTTACACCTTAACCTTTGCGTTTTGTGCACATTTAATTTAATTACTTTATTTTAAGCACCTAAAAATTAGTTGGAATTGTGATGGCCAAAAGATAGTCACAGTTGGTAAACTTTTTTTTTTAAAGGAGAGGTTAAAAATCTTTAAATTTAGTAGTTTTATTTTGCTAAGAAATCAGTAAAGATTCATCGAATGTGTAATCGTGTTTTCTCAATTTCACTTCCGCAAAAGTTTTGGAATTTATGGGCCAAAATTTGTTCACAATCCCTGCTAAATTCACACCATCTGAACTGTTTCCGTTATCGATAAACTTTTGTGGAATCGGAATCTCTTCCTTTTTTTTGTGTGATTCGGCTTTTATCTACTAATTTCCTTTAATTTTCATTCCACTTCAATGGTGTATAAAAGCTTAAACCGAATTGCCTAATCCTTTTTGGATATCAATTCTATTACCAATTCCAATTGACCGAACTCGGAACTGGAAATTGATAATTGCACAAATTGTTTCCGTTTTTAAACTATTCTGTTTTCAATAGAAACTTCAATATTTGCCCACCTTTGGCTTTTTTATCAATTGAAAAATATTCAGCAATTCCACTTCCTCGAAAATTTTATGATTTAAAACCGATTTGCGTACTAGATTTGGTCTCCAAACCACAAAACTTTTGCGGAAGTAGACTTCACAACAAGGCTGATTAAAACCTTTTACTAATAACTCATTCCACATTTATATCCAAAAATTAGACTGAAATCGTAATCTTATTGGATCAGTAAGCGCAACTCGAGCAACTTTCTGTCCCTCAAAGTCAAACAAAACTTGTGTTTATCAACCATTTATCAACCGTTTATCCACAATACTCGTACGATCGCTTTAAATAACAAAAAAAATGCCATATTTGTAGTGCTGATACCCAGGGAAATTGTTGCTAATGATAAGGTCAACATTTTTTTTGTTCAAGAAACAAAGATTTATAGCTAAGCGATAAGTATTGTAAAATATGCATAGAATGGGTATTTCCGAGAAAAGGTCTAACCATTCTCGATTGACCGCGACTTAGAATGAATTTTACGTGAAGCAATTATGGAATGACTCACGAATGCTTTTGTAGTTTAGGATTCAATTTCATAAAAATTGTGGTTAAAAGTTATGTTTCTTGCGCTTTATTACGCAATTGAGGATTCACGAATGGCAGTCGCACTATGGCAGTGGTGCTCAAAATGCCAACAGCTTATCCCATGGGTTAGGAACTCATAATTCTGCCGGCGTCGCAGCAGACACATGCATAGAGAGAGAGAATACGTGGGTTCTATAAATCATTCCCCAGCCATGCCCCGGGGGGCCGAACACAATCGAAAATTCACAACGAATGCTTGCCGAAGAAATGCATCAGTGAGTGTTAGAGGTAGACAGAGAGCCTCTCCTATTGGGGAACCCTGCTATAAATAGCCCGCTGGCGGCTTGCCCTCTCAAAACGCATGCTTTCGGATTTTTGTTCTCTCACGAGGCATTTGTTCGTTTGCTTGTTGTTTTGACACTTTCTTCGTGTTTCTCTGCTGCGCACACAAGTGCATTGTTAGAATATGATTCTTATGAAAGCGTTTATAAGCAAGTTTAAACTGGCTGCAAACCGATATAAATCGTTTTACATTGGGGAAAACTACGAATATCATTTACCTGTAATCAAGCTAGTTTCTTTTTCTGTTAAGGGGTTAGGTGGGTTTCAAAAAATCTTTTTTTTTGCTTATCTTATAATTCAATATGCTTAGAATAATCTCTCAAAGTTTTAAAACGATCTGAGTAATATTCTAAGAGATATAGCCTTCGGATGTTCTACCCATCAGGCTATGTCAGCGTGAATGTAAATCTTTAATCGCGTTTTTCTCGAAACTACGTTTTGTAAATCGGTAGTCACGATTTCTCGAAAACTTATGAACCGATTTCTTTCAAATTTTGCACACTTCTTTAAAATAACATTATCTCGTGCTTAAACAAATTTTTTTTTTCTATTTTAAGTGATTTTTCAAGGCCATGAAGGGTGCAAATTTTACTCAAAAAGAGGGTTATTTTTTCTCAACGCCGCCAAAAATGCAATTTTTATTTATTTTTTTTTTCCTCCGTCCAAGCACGAGCTTTAAGCACTACTAACGAATTTTTGGTTTTTGCATTTCAGATGAATCTGCGGAGTTATCGTGATGGAGGGTCTTGGGGGCAGAAGACGACGTGTCCGCCTAATTAATATTTTCAAGAAAATTAATTTACTTAAAAATTAATATGAAAAATAACCCAACCAACCCCTTAATGTGAGTCCTTGTGATCGTAAAATGTCCAATAAAAACTGCGAATACCTGCGAACCTACATGAAAAACAAAAGAGTTTTTCACACTAGAACTAGTTTTTTCGCCCGATTCATCCTATGGAAGCTTTTTGCTTTGGTCATCCGATTTTGATGAAACTTTGTAGAATTGTGTTAAAGCACAAAAGAATGTTTCCATTGAAACCAAAAAAGATTTTCTTATCAAGACATAACTTTACTATGACATAACTATACTACGTAGTTGTCCGATTTTGACCTCTGCACACAGGGCTGGATGGCCAAATTTTTGGCATAAAGTCAAATTTTTCATGACCAAATTTTTTCACTGTAGCTATATGTACATATATTCTTAAAGTGAATACTTTAAGTACCACAATTCAAATAACAAAAGTTTTTAAAATGCAACAGTGAGCGTTTATCAGGGCTGCAAAGTCTTATCTTTGCTTTGCTGTTTGTTTACCAAAAAAAGTGGGAAAATAAACCACAATTTTGCAATAAAGAAGAGTAACTGCTGGTGATCAATAAACTTGTGTGAAATATGGAAAATGTAGCGTAAGGCATGCACACTTATGGACAAAATAATAGGTGTGTTTTTTTTTCTTTTTAACTTTTTATTTCTAATTCATATCTTCTCTAATCTCAACAAATCAAAGTTTTTTCAAAACTTATATTAATTGACTTTAAACAAAAAGTAAAAACAGTTTCACAAACCCTTTAATATACAACTAAATTAAATATTTCCTTAAATCCGCCAATTTTGGCTGGACACAATAATAGGTGTACGAAGATAAATGTTTAAATTAAATCAATATTTCACTATTTTTGGTCTTGTTTTATATAAATCTATCTGGCAGCTAATAACCTGTATATCCGCCATTATTTTGCAAGACTTTCTCCGTTCGTCTTGGCATGGAGGATATTAACTTGCGACAAGTTCCAATTGGAATGTTGTACCATGCTCTTTGGACAATATTCCAAAGTTGACTTTTATTTTGACAAAAAGTCTTTCCGACCTCTCTTTTGAGTTCACCACTGAGATTCTCGATGGGATTGAGGTGCCGGGATTGTCTTGGCCCTTTCAAGAACATCCATATTTTGCTCTCGGAACCAATCCTTTACTACTCGAGAGGCGTGCTTCGGGTCATTATCCTGCAGGAACTTCCATAAAATTGGCATACTATCCTCGTCATATGGTAGCATCACCGTCTCCAAAAGATCTTTGTATACGAATCTGTCCATTATTCCGTCAATACGATGAATCGGACCAACACCATACCACGAAAAGCAGCCCCATACTATTAGGCTACCACTTCCACTTTCACAGTTTTTTATGTGTACTTGGAATCAAATTCTTTGCCTTTCGGACGACGATTATTTCTTTTGGCATCATTTCCAAATAAATTTATTTCGGTTTCATCACTCCAGAGGATATTACGCCATTTTTTCTCAACCCTCCGGTCCGCACCAGGTTCTACGATCTAATGCAAATTTGTTCCTCATCTGTAAATTTTCCGACCGAAGCAATGGTATAAAAACTTCACACCTACTATATATTCCATGAGTGTATATGCATGAAATGCATATGCATAATATATGAATAATATGCATAATATAAGCAAAATATGCAAAAAATGTTATAAGTTAAACAAATCAGAACATAATATAAAAAAGAAGCTGGTATGTTGTTAAATAGAGCAAATGATACTTACAGTATGTCAAGAAAGTGTTTTTACACTGTAAAAAGACTCACATTTTTCACTTATTTTGCAAAAAAGGGTAAAATTTTGTTTTTAATTTATTTTGATTCTTTATGGTTCTTAGAACTAGAGTGCAAAAGAAAGTAACCAAATCCATCTAGATTTAGCATTAAAAAATTAAAAACGAAAAAATTCTTTTAAAAAGTGTCAAGAAAGTGTTTTTACACAGTGTCTAAACGCATATATTCTCAGAACAGGAGCTCAAATGGTAAATAAAATATTGATTCTACACAAGTTTTCCATGCTGAATCGAATATGCTTTAAGAAATTCCATATCTTTAATGGATCAGCCGTAAATTAATAAAATGTAGAAAAGCAGTTTTACGCTTCTTGGTTGTCGAATCTCGAAACGTATTGAAAATATTTTTTGTTAATATTCATTAGTAAAAATAAATTGTTTTAGTGGAATATCTCACGATTATAATTAAGAGAAAGATATTGGTGAGGCATATAATAAAAAGTTCAGAGATCGAAATCAAAAGGTATAAAAAAGTAATAAATAGAATTTTAAAAGGATCGGACCAGGAAAACGTAGAATCATATTTTATCCATTGAGCTCCTGCTGGAATATACGTTAGACATGTGTAAAAACACTTTCTGACACTTTTTAAAAAGATTTTTTCGTTTTTAATTTTTTTAATGCTAAATCTAGATGGATTTGGTTACTTTCTTTGCAACTAGTTCTAAGAACCATAAAGATCAAAAATTAAAACAAATTTTACCATTTAGAGAAAGCACCTTTTTTGCAAAATAAGTGAAAAATGTGAGTCTTTTACAGTGTAAAAACATTTTCATACTGTATATTAATTTATAAACAAGCTAAAAAACCAATAATAATGGTGCTAACCCTGTGCCTACGTACTAACGAATCGTTCGGGATACCAAAGATACCAAAACCGTCAACCATTCTGTGCCATTTCTGTGGAAATCCAGTACACAAAATGTTGGAATGCAGAGTCAAGAAGCGAGAAAGTTTGGAGTCGTGACCTAACGCAAAAGCCCAAAGGGACCTGTTTTCGGTTTGGCCTATGAAATATGAAGACGTTGCTTCGTGTCAGATGAAAACGCAGAATAAATTAGCGGGGTGAGATCTATCCGATTTGTTTTGAATCTTAAAAAGAATGTTTATTTATTAGAGAAAAGATTAGTAACAAGTTATTGGGCGAACGTCTTAATAATGTTGGTATATTAAAGGCATATTTAGGTAGTTGCATATTTAAGGTAGTATTACCATTAAGGCCCTCTTCTGGTCTAGAAAATTTTTTTTTTAGATTTTTGTTTTCACATTTCATTTTTAGTTTAGATATTCAAAAAAAAATATCCCAAAAAGATTTTTCAAAATTCGGAATATGTACTTACAAATTTTCTAGCAACTGCAAACTTTAAACGCGATTTTCTCGAAACCACGGTTTTCTAACCGGTTCGCAGCTGAAGTTCTACTGAACCGATTTGGATGATGTATGGCATAATGGACGCAGAACTAACGTGGCTATGGCCGGATCCGGCCATTTTCATATCGCCGCCATTCTTACAAATTCAATTTTTTTCATGATTCTCTACAGGCCATAAAGGCATTCATTCCAAAAAATGTTCCATCTTCCGTTTTGCTTTATGATTATGGTGACTTCCGGAAAGCTGCGAACCATCAACACATCTTTTTTAAGAAGACATTACTTTGGAGGCCGAGAACTTTTTGAACATCCCTCGCATTCAAACATTTTTAATTTTGTATTATTTTTAATGAATCGTGCAACCAAATACAGAAAATCGAATTTCAAAATCTTTTCCCGATTTTTTCCACAAGTTTTTAAAAAACAAGTAAAATACAGTCGCCTAGACCAGAAGAGGGCCTTAATGAAATGAATACACTGAGATGATTGGTAAAGACTAAGATGCGCCATCAGTTTTCCCGGGTGCAATTAGTAAGACACTGGGAGATCTTACTCACTCGTATTTAATTGTTTATCTGGACGAAATTGTGGTGGTACTACCGAAAAAAGAGCTGGGTTTTGAAGATTGGAAACTGTTCTAAACGTACTTACTGAAGCTGCACTTAAGTTAAATGTGGGAAAATTTAGCTTTCTGAAGACTGCTGTGCTAGACAGTTTGTTAGCCTAGCTTCATATTTCCTTAAATTTGTCCCTGGTTATTACCAAATAATGATACCATTATCAAGCCAAAAATTTGTTTCGGAAATCCGGTTTGCGGGGTCGAACCAAAAATTCCCAATGGGGAATTTTCGACAAATCAATCGACCGTATTTATTCCCCAACATCAAAAGTAAACTGCACGGTAAATATTTTTCTGCGCCTCAATCGGAGTGGAAAAACTGTTTAAAAAATTAGTTAGAGCAAAGGCAAAAGTGCATAAATATTAATGTAGAATATTTTAAAAAACAAAAAAGCCATTTAAAAAATGGTTGTTGTTATTTGCTATTCCCGAAATATTAATACTTAGTACAAACTTGTCTAAAAAGAAATTGATTGCTTTCCTCGCAACGGTGAAACGACAAAGTTTACCGGTTGACAAAGTTTTTTTTGTAGGTAGGTGGAATGAATATTTATTGTAAAATTATGCACTCGTTCAATTGAAATATGTACAATGTGTACAATATAAAGTAAATATATTTTTAATTTCTATTAGCAATTTATAAATTTTCCTAGTTAAAATTTTTTGGAAAAAATCTATTTGAAAACGATTTACAAAAGGTTCAAAGTAAATAAAATTTTTTGCCTGATACGAGGGCTGTTAAAAAGTAATGAACTTCAAAGTTGGTGGTGAAAAAAATGGTACGGGCGAATTCGGGTTCCGAGCGTCCGAAATGAAAAAAACGGGGTTATAACAGTATAGATGTAATCTCGGGGAACCTCAAACTTAATTTTGTGATTTTTTTGAAACAAAATGGCGGCCATTCAAAAAATATGGGCTTTTTTTGTGAAAGTGTAAAAAAATAGTAAAAAATTTAAAATGAGGTCACCCGAGAATGGTGACAATCTGCGTGTTCCACTTTGTTTCATGAAAAATCGGTTCAGTTGAACTGGAGATATCAGGGCGCCAGTCGAAAACGTGGTTTCGAGATCAAACGCTTTAAGTTTGCAGTTGCTTGGGAATTTAGGGACATTGGGTTAAAAGGACTATATCCCTAAACTAATTCGAGTTTCGAAAACTTTTGGGGGATATTTTGAATATCAAGCTATAAATGAAAGCAAAAAAAAAAGCGAAAAGAGTTGCCAATGAGAAGGTACTTATACATGTATATGCCCTGCAGTTCGGGAGGTGGCGATAGCTACATGCATTACTTACACTGAGGTACTTTCTTTACTACTGACTGGAGGTACTTACGGAGGTACTTACTCTACTTCTGACTGGAGTTACTTAAGGGACAACCCACTGTAATTACTTACGGAGGTACTTACGGGACAACCAACTGTAAGTACTTGCGGTACTAGAGATTTCGGTACATACTTCACTACCTACATGTAAAGCGAGGAGGTGGCGATTGGTTACCTCCTAGGACTAAGTACTGAAATGCATTGCTGGTGGGTATGGCTGTAAGTACTTCTGTTTACCAGTAAGTACTAAACTCAGCACCCATGTACTTATGCAGCGTCCTGCAGTGTGGGCTTAGGCGACCTGTTTTGATTTTAGTCAAAGTGGTTGTTAGCCGTCTTAAGGTCAAGGATTGATTATAATTCAATAATCAACAGAAATCCACCAAGATTTTGTACATTTTATAAACAGCAGCTTTTGGACACTCAGACAGACTGTTTCCACGGCCTCCCGGCTCATCTCATCAGTGAGCTTCAAACCCTGACACCGCCAGAAAGTTGCAAATACGTATTTATTTAGGCTAGGCCGTGTATTAAAGCTTAAGAATTCTAGGAATGCAAGATCCCAATTGATTATATTTTTAGCTCTGACCTTAACCCACCTGAAAGGTATCCAATTGTGCTTAAAGGTTTGATAGTTTTAGCTTTAAAATCTTTCATTAAATCGGAATCAAGAAGATCGGTTGGACAAATTTGCCTGAGTGGCTTGGACCACAGTGAAAAATTGTGCTGAATTCCATTTTTATCCGAGCTCAATTGCAACTAAGAGCTACTAAATTGATATAGAAAAGTTAATAGAGGCTCAATCGGAATATTTTCTAACTTGTGATTCACCGGTATTTGATGAATACGGTGTGCATGGTATGAACCATGTTGGGCAACATACTTCTTAACAAATTTTTTATAGTGCAAAGATTTAAAACATTTGGTTTCTGGGTTCCAGAAATACTGATTATATCAATAAAATCCAAGCAAACCAAAAATGCTTACTTATTTTCCCTTTTGCTTGCAATTTCAGTTTTACCAAATCAACCAGAGAAGAAGATAAACAATAAGCAACCAAAGTGCAATGCATTTGCACTCATAAACCACAACCGGGAAAACAAAACCAAAATAAAACTATCGCACGCTTAAGTAAATGTTTCAATATAATTTATACATAAACGAGATCTTCAACCTCCTCTGCCACCCGCCGTCATTGAAGTTACGCGTGTTAAACGTCGCGACGTTGATCGAAAAGTGTTTCGGGGTCAATGCTGTTGCTGCTGCCTCCGATGGTAAATTTTCTTCGCTTAACTGTTTCTTGATTGTGCGGTAAGTGGACGCTTTTTCTCTTTTTATTGTTATTGTTATGTAAAAAAGTTGCCTTCCCGCGGCGAAGTCTGCGTCTTTCGCAATGCCCTCCCACTTGTGTGTGAATGGTGATGTGCTTGTAGCAGCTTCACTGGGTTGTTCAATAGACTACAATATTTATGTGTGTTTTTTTTTCGCTCTGGCCTAGTTTGATTGGAGTGTTAATTTACTTACTCTTGATAATGCTAATTTTGACATGATTCTTCTACATACGTTTGTATGTTTGTAGGCGGGTGCTGTTGAAATTCTACAAAATTTTATTACAATTTGAACTAAAGAATGGCATTGGGGGTATTCAAGATTTTTCACAGACTAAACTATATACTGACAAAATGTGTAAGTAGCACGTGGCAGATATTGAAGTAGTCAATGTTATATAGCTAACTATAGAATCATGAAACTACATATTTCTCACACTTTGAATACAAAAAATTGGGGCCAAAAAAAATTGGGTTACCAAAAAACTTTGAGCTCCTCAATAATAAAAGTTTTATAAAGAAGAGGTATCTAAATGGGTTAACTAATTGGGATAACTTTAAATAAGAACTCTTTCTTAAAAGAAAGATAATCTCTCTTCGGAGGAATTCCCAAATCAAATTTTTACTTTATAAATAGTTGCGAAAACTTAAAAAATTGAATTTTAATTTAAAAAAGGTGCTTTAAGTTTTGGAAAATTACTCATACGGCACGTTAATCAAATCAATATTTTTTTCAATGAAACCTCGAGTACATTGTTGTCATCTTTTCAACATTTTTCTCATGGTTTCCAAATATCAGGGATGCAAACCACACGAAAATAAGTACTGGTTCGGTTCAGTAGTTTACACAATTTGAGCTAATTGAACCGCAGTTCCGGTTCGATTCATTGGTTCATAAAGACAAATTATGAAGTATTATGGTTTCTGTCGTAATGTGACTTTTCGCACACTTTGGAAATTTAATTCCTATAAACCATTTGAATATCTTTAAAATCCTTAGAAGAATGTGAAAAATTTCTCTTGTCGGACTTTCAGGATTCATCTATAAGTTCCTAGAGGAATGCCCTACGTAAACAGATAATGTTGGCTAAAAAAGAATACGTACCATGCATCTTACACACCCTTTTTATCGTATTATATGAGCAAAAACTCTCTTGGCTAAGAATGAATTAAAGTAAGGAGGAGAATATTGCCCACTATCTTTCAAGAAAAGAATGCATATTGATGAAAGATATACTTAGAGATCGGCGGGCAATTGCAGAAGACTTACAGGATTACATGTTGTAAAATTTGTGTCAAGTCATCCTTAAGGGTCGAACGAAATGTCGTATATAAATTATCTTCATATTTCCAATTTATAAGTATCATTGGCTAGAGGAAAGCGATTCACATCATAAAACTCTTCAGAGAGCTGAACCGAGCCGAACCGTTTTTCTTTGTCGTTTTCGGTTCGATTCAGCATTTCTGAAAGAAAGCCGGCTAGGTCGTCTAATAATTTTGTCAATAATTATCCTTATCCTGTGACTAGCTCCAACTACATTGTATGCCCGATAGTAGAAACCGATGTCGTGTTATCCAGCTTGCGTTGAATCAAGTCGTCTTTCAGTCCTGGTCCTGACAAAGTTCCCAGCTGTGTGTTGAAATATTGTGCCGACTCCTTATGTGTGCCGCTTGGTAAACTATTCAACTTAGCGCAACTTGGAGATTTCCCTAGTCTTTGGAAGGAATCTTATATTATTCCTATTCATAAAATGGGACCAAAGTCAATCGTTTCGAACTACAGGCGTGTTTTGAAACTATCTGACATTCCTAAGCCCTTTGAAAAGATCATGACCTCCCAATTACAGCATTGTTGTCGCTCGATAAGAGAATCCTAGGCATAAAGCAACTCAAAGAAGCTCATGCCACAACATCAAGAAATCTAGCAAAAGAAATTTTATCAACATTGGCTGCCTTTGTCCTTTTCTTTAAATCAAATCGTTTCCATAACGTTCGACAATGGAGCAAATATTATAAAGGCAACGAAAATATTTAATAAACATGATGTCGATGAGGATAATGCAGAAGAAAAAAATAGGGGAAAGTTAACTTCGGCTCTCGACCAAACTTTGTAGAATTGTGTAAAAGTATATAAAATAAGTGTATGCCAATGATAAGGACGTTTCCATTAAAAACAAAAAAGTTTTTCTCACTAGAACTAGTTTTTCCACCGATCGTTCCTATGGAAGCTATAGTCATCCGATTTCGTTCAAACTTAGTGAAATCATGGGAAAAAATAGTAAACTAAGAAATACTTACTTTGGAGGTGTTTCCATTAAAAACAAAAAAGTTTTTCTCACTAAGACTAGTTTTTCGACCGATCGTTCCTATGGCAGCTATATGCTATAGTCATCCGATCCGGCCGGTTCCGACAAATGTGCAGCGTATTTATACCAAAAGACTTCGTGGAAAGTTTGGTGAAGATAGCTTTCAAGCTGACGGAGGAGATAAAATAGAAACAGACAGACGGACAGACGTACGGACGGACAGACGGACAGGAATAAATCAACTTAGCTCGTCGTGCTGATTAAGAATATATTTACTTTATGTGGTCGGAAATGCTTCCTTCAATGCTTTACAAACATCCGCACAATTTTATAATACCCTCTGCAAGGGTATAATAACAACAAGTCAACAACAAGTTTGCAAGTCGCTTCTCTGCATGGCATTTCGTCTATCGAGCGTCGCTCATGTCGGTTCCTGCATGGCATTTCGTCGACCTAGCGTGCCTGGAGAGTCGTTAACGTATTGAGCGTACATCGCCTTGCAAAATACGTCAGTCGAACACATTGTAAGTGGTATAAGGGTGGGTCGACGACAGTCACAAAATCGTCGACGGAACGTTGGTACAGTGTTGGTCGGCAGTACTAGAGGGAACGAACAAGCAAGTGCGTATGTGTGCGTACTTGTGCTGTAAAAATCGAATACATGCAGGCAGATTAACAATGCTTGAGAATACGTGTGCACACATACAGTCGTCGGCTGTCTCTGTATGCGTACAAGAGAGACGCTGCGGGCTTTGAACAAAATTTCAAGAGAGCCTGAGCCAGCTCGCGCGCAAAAAAAAATTGTATGGCGTTACGTATCTTAGAGTTGGCAATCACAGTGGTCGCCCTAAGGCCCAACAAAGTGACTTTAAAGTACATTTTTTATTTATAATGGTCTGCCCAGAATAGCACGGGGAGCAGGGTAAAAAAAAGATTATATTAACTTGGCTAAACTCATCTCATTTGGATCAGGGGGTAGCAAATTGTGAAATTTTAGCTTTGTTCGGTTTTAAAAAGGTCGAAGATGAGTGATAACACAGTATTACTCAGAGGAAAAAAAAATTTTCGCATGGCGATTCAATTAATAATTGGTTTTTGTAACGGAAAAACCCCAATCATAACGGTTTGTCTATGTGGGGGTTGGTTTTTTTAAAAATAAAAAAGGGTCTTTCATAAAAAAAAAAAAAAAAAAAAAAAAAAAAAAAAAAAAAAATAAGATTATCAACAGTTTGGGGGTGGTTTAAACCAAGCGATAGCCTTGCCTAATTATCAATATTAATCAAAGATATTGCGGGTTTCAACAAAAAAAAAAAAAAAAAAAAGTTAACCGAACAGGCCTTTTTTACTAGATTTCTAATTTTTCATCGTCAGCTTAAGTACATATTGGCATTTCTCAAACAAACCCGTCAAAGTCGTGGGAGTTGTCTAGTTATATCACAAAATTAACGAAACAATTGGAATACTTAATTTAAATGCGATCGCCAAAGTCTCCATGTTTTTTTTTTTTATTATTGCCAACGGGAACTCAACTTTCAATAAATAACTCAACACATAATAAAGTTCTCATCGGCGTCACGCTGCAATTTTCAGTTTGAAATTGGCAATTATTAAATTTGCTTTAATTGCAGTGCAATTAATCAAGTCCGCTTTAAGAACTCTGCCAATTTGTTTGGCGAATATAAATATCACAAATGAATCTCTTCTACTCTCTCTCTGTCGCTTTTATTGTACGCTGAATTCGTATTCATATTCATTACTTGGCTTTAATTAGTTTCAATTTTCATATCGAGTGCAGGTCAAAAAGTCTTCCCCTCTCTCTCTCCCCCTACCTCTGTCTGTCTGTTTGTCTGCCCCACCAATTAGTTTTTGCAGTTTGTGTGCAATCATATAAAATTGAATGCACATTGTGCAGAATTGTGATTCATATAAATTTAGCAATTTCTCCGGAGTGCTGGCAAAATAAATTAGAAATATGCAGGGAAAATAAAATGTTGTATAAATATTTGGCAATAACTTTTGTGTCATTGTGTGGGAGCTACAATGCTGGATGTTTAATACACACAGTGGCAAGTGGCTTTTAAAATGTTTTTCAACTTGTGAATTTTGACCCCGTCGCGCCAATAAAATTTGCATGACAGAAACGCTTAGTCGAAGGGCTGGTCGGTCGGTTTGGTTTTGGTATTCATGATAGATAGCAGTGGCAGTTCCCTCCTCCAGCCAACTCTCGAGGGGATGATTGTTTGTTTTTATCTGTTGCAATTAAACTTAATCACTTGTTCCAATTAGCAATTGCAATTGCGATAATTTTTGTGTGCGTGCGCGTGTGTTTAACGCCATTAGGCGGACATAAAAATCCAGTTAACCCCCAAGCACACACACACACACTCACCACACATAAAAATCACATCAAATTACATGGCTAATACGCTGTCCAGTACTAGGCCACACACACATTGCATTTAGTCTGCAATTTATTTACATTTACTTTCCCCAACTTTATGGGAACCGCCACAAACAACAGCGACTAATTCTACCCTTAGCCTTTGCCTTACCCAAGTCTTAGCTTATTTGTCTTAATGCTGTGGCCTGACCCTTTTGTTACCTTCGTTTTATTCGCGTGCTTTCGCCTGATTTGGTGACTCATGAAAAAGTACGCTGTGCTGTCGTTTCCAGGAGACAACCAAACCACCGACCGACCGGCTGTAGTGCTGTGTTTTTAGCGCCTGAATTATGCATTTTTTTTTTACAATTTCTTGTCTTTTTATTGGTCGTTTGTGTGGATCTGTTTTTATTAGCACGGTCCCGGGCGTGCGCTTGTAAACAGTTTTAGCGCATATCATTTTCAATGTATTTACAACCCCCAGGGACTGCTTTTTTTGCGTATCCTGACAGCTGGCCGGGACCATCTTGGTGGTACAATTTAAATCTTACAATTGAATTCCGTTTTTAAATGATTGCATTACATTTAATTTTTACATAAACAAAAGTGTTACATTTCTTGAGGCTTAATTAAACCTCTGAAATTCTACAGAATACTTTGAACCAGAGGCAGAGGCAAAAAATACAATCAAATTTTTGCATTGGTGTGTGTGAGAGCAGAGCAAAAGTTGTTCTCAATTTCAGTAGCACTTTTGTCGGCCACTGCTTAAAACCATCTTAAAGTTTAGCGTGTAAATTGGTTTGGGATCTGTCACTGGTTCCTAGCCTTTGAGCTCGACGAATAATTTTGATGTTGGCGTTTTTTTTATCGTTAGTCGTAAAGTTTTCTCTGCTTGTTTCACCAAAACACCAAAAATTTGTTAAAAGTTTTTTACAAAGGTCTCGTTTGTTGGTTAAAAAAAAAAAAAAAAAATATTTTTTTTTTCCCCCAAAAATCATTTTTATACCCTTGCAAAGGGTATTATAATTTGGCCCAGAAGTTTGCAACGGATAGAAACTAGTCTCTCAGTTTTAAAGCTATCAAACTAATTTGTGAAAAAAGACAGGCAGCTGTAAAGAAATAACATTCAGGGAATACTTGTTATACCCTGTTCCCATTGAAAATTGGAAAAGGGGGATCATGAAGTTTTGCAAAAATATGTAACAGGTAGAAGGAAGCATTTGCGACCCTATAAAGTATATATATTCTTGATCAGCATCAACAGCCGAGTCGATTTAGCCATGTCCGTCTGTCCGTATGAAGGCGTCGATCTCAGAGACTATAAGAGCTAGAGCCTCAAATGCATGTAGTAGGTGTATACCCGATTCAAATCGAGTTTGTTTCAGATTTGGAAAATTCCTCCCCCTCCCCTCTTTAAGCGCAAAAAACTGTCAGAGCCACAATTTTTAAAATAGACCTTCCAAACTTTATATATATCAAGTAAGGCCCAATATCTATCTATTCTGTAAAAGTCAATAAGATCAAACAAAAAACACCGATGTTATATACGAATCAACTTTGCTTGTTTTGCTTGTACAATGTAAAACAAAACAAATTTTTTTTTAAATTTATATGTATACAGTTTTTTTTGAATACGTTTGGACTTTTTATCATATTTTGAACATTGGTGCTTTCAATCAGGACATTCAGGGAATACTTGGTACTTGGAATCAGAGCTCGCAAGAAGTGGTCCCTTTTTGCAGAAAGTCCCAAAAAAAACTGTTGCTCGCAGACACAATTGAAAACGGGATCAAAAAGACACTTTAAACCTGTTTTTACTCAGCGTGCTCTCTGCACAATCAGTGAGAGCTTCTTGTCGCTCTCTTTATGTACGCGCTCACTCGAGACACTTGAAATCGGTGAGAGTGTCTTTTGTGTTATTTCGGAATTGCGTGCAGCAGGTCCGTCGTCATGAGTCGTACATATGTACATATGTATATTCATACGCATAGATTAACGTCCCAGCAAGTGACCATTTCTCTCTCTCTCTCTCTCACTCTTTCACGCTTTGCCTCTGATGAAATAAAGCAACAACAAAGCACTAACGAAACAACAACAAAAAAGACACTTTGTGCTTTAACGCAAATCGTTTTGCTCAGTTGCCGAGGCTCATTTGAGGAGAATATCCCATTCAAACTTTTGTCGCAAGAGCGCTTCGTGTGTTCTCTCACCGATCAGCATAAAACAGAAAACACGAGAGACACAAATTTTAAGTGTTCTGTTCAGAGAGTAAGCGAGTCTGTCCAATTTTTCCCTGTTATTTTAGTGAGCAGACAGCTTATGAAATTTTGGTTGAGCATATTTTGGGAGCTTGGAATACATGATAAAATGTTTATATTTAGAGTTTGATATTTTTTTCGCTAAAAATATACTTAAATTTAATAAAAAATAAATTTTTTTGTCTTTTTAAATTTTTATTTATTAAAAAATCGACTTTTTTTTGGCTTTTTTCAAAACTCAGATATTCAAAAATATTTTCCCAAAAGGATTTTCGAAAACTCGAATTATTTAAGGAGATATAGCCCTTTTAGTGACTCACGGTGAACCAAACGTTTTAGCAACTGCAAACTTTAAACGCGCTTTTCTCGAAACCATGTTTTTCAAATGACGGCCGCGATTCAGCCAAAACTACTGCCGACGTTCTGGCCTGAACCTCCAACTTTTAGATACAACAAATTTAAGTTTTTTTTTTTACACTAGACTACAAAAAAATTCCAATATTTTTTTAAATTTCAGTGCCACTATTTTGTCAAAAATAAACTTTTTCCCAAATCTGAGGTTTAGGCCAGAATTACATCGATACTAAGCCAGAATCTTTTTTCCTTATTGAATTCGGATAACGGAGTGACCCCTAATCACTGCCGCCATGGGCGCACCCTTTTTTCATACCACTTTTCGCAGATCAGAAACTTTTCAGCCGACGTTAATTCTAAAACAAAAAATTTTGTAATTTTTTTATTCATTCATTTACTTTCAAATAAAAAAAAACCGATTTGAAAAATATCTTTTCGTTTGCTTTCAATGAATTTTTAAAAAGCTTCTAAAAACAGCACGCGCAACTTGTACTACACCCTTAAAAACAGTGGAAACTTGACAAATAGAGATGCATGGCAGAATTGCAAACCTAAAACGGAAAACGGTATATTGACTTCCGTGAATTAATGTTCATTTAAGTGTGAGTTGGCGGCTTTTTATGCATGTCTGTATATTTTGCATATTTATTTTCTAATGCATATTTAATGTATTGATATTGTACGGTATGTTTGTATTTCTACAAAAAAAAAACATAGCCAGGATAGGACATGTTCAATCTCTGGAAGCGCTTATGAAAATCATAAAATTTATATTTCAAAAAGTTATGGACCCCTTCATTAAAAACTGACTACGCCCAAGGGTTGTGCATGGCCAAGGTAAACACCAAAATTTTTAATGAATGCTTACCAAAAACTATCTGCAACATAAGAACATGCTGCTTGACATGTGGAGGGCAAACTTTGACTCACAATTGCCAGTAAAGCAATCCAACCAGCTGTTCTTTGTTTATTTAGTATGACCGTAATGCTCAGCCGTCAGTGAAACAAGAAAACATTACATTTCTTGGATGATGTTAAATGTTCGCCAGAAGAATAGGGCTATTATTCACCTATTTCGGTAGAGAAGAAAAGAAGGTTAAAAGGTGTGAAATCAAACAACTTAGAATCAGTTCGGTGATATGATATTTATGCACATTTCACATGGAAGGTCTTACGAACCTGAAACCCTCTATTTGAAGAAATAATCAAAAAATTCATCCTCGAATTATTATTGTGAATTAAAGTACAATAAGGACTTTGAAGAAAAAAGAGCAGCACAACAGCTCAGTAAGCTAACTCATGAATACGATTTTATATTCCAGCAATGTGAAACTTTTGGAGTGGTCCACATTATTACCTGACATGAGTTCTATAAAGAACTCTTGGACTTTAATGCTTTGCAATATATATGACCAGAGAATACTTGAATACGTGAAAAAAATTAAAATATTAATTTGGTATGCACCAGAGTTTATCATCAGTAGACTACAGCTTTGCCAAACGTCTCTTCTTGCCAAACTAGATGGAATCAGTAACTGCAAAGTCATGAAAGCTTTTCGGTGTAATGCTTAAATTTTGATGCTGAAGCTAAGAAAAGCGAATGAATCTTTTCTTTTGTTTTTTCTTAAACTTTTATGTTTGCTTTTACATGTAGTCTTGAGAATTCCAAGTCTACAGCCGGAAAAATTGGCACCTACAAGTAGGCAATATATAAAACATTTTGTGTTTGTACTTCAGGAGCGCCAAAACAATAAAGGAAATCATTTGTCAAACAACAACAATCACAAGAAAGAGATGTAGATTTATACCCAAGTGTTTTAGGGTGTCAGCAAGTAGAGCTAGACTACGTTTTGATCCAGACCCTCCGGCGAGGATAGCTCTGACCGAGATCACTCCTACTTTCTCAAGTGACCTTAGCTAGTGTTTTGCTAGCGTATGCATAGCTGGAAAGATCATGGCATCATGGTTGAGGGTGCTGTGTTTGTGTCTTCGGATACCCGGTCATTGTTTCTTAAAATTCGAATTCCTTTAGGATTTTCTGTCTGTTCTCTAATATCAGTAACGCAGAGTGAATCATAATTCATAATTTGAATACTTCTCCCTTATGATTCGAGAAATCTTAAGGAAAATTCACTTGCTGACTTATGACTTAATTAAAATTTTAATTTGCTGAAGGATTAAACATGTCATACGGCACTCACTTCCCAACATTGGTGGTCGCATTCCAAACCAACTTCAGCTCTGTGAGGCCAAATGCCTTCGCCTGATATGGATTGGCGGTTGCCAATCACCAAAATCCCGCATCAGAAAAAGTATGCAATGCTCTTTTTTTATTTTGTGCAGCAACCAATACTAAATGCGCCATGATTTATTAATAACTCGGCCACACTCTCTCACAAACTCAGACCAACTCTCACACACATCTCAATAGCACACAATGAGGGGGCAACCATCCAATTGCAAACCGACTATTCATCTAGAGCAGACGGTCCGACTCAGTAATCTCCTTAAAATGCAATTTGTTTTGTTGCAATCAACGATTTTTGATGATGACGACGAGCATTGGCCAGGAGTGCCGTGCCGTGCCCCTGTGCACCGTCGATGACGATGATGATGATGATCGAATGCGAGTTGAGTAACAATTTGCAGCGTAGCCAAATAAATTGGTTGTTATTTTACCCCCTCTCCCTTCCCTTTCTCTCTCTCGCAAACTCTTTAAAAAATGGAAGAAAAAATGGAGATGAAAACAAAATTTGTAGGGTGCTTCTGGTTTTTTACGTGCGCACCACTTGGCTCAAATTGGTTTGGCTGCCACTGTGATGCATGGCCATGGCAATGCGGTTTGAACGTTGCGACAGCCCCAACTGACGGACTGTCGAGTCACTGACTACCTGACAGACAGACTGGGCAGCGGGCAGCGAAATGAATGAATCACAGGCATGGATGGTTGGTTGGTTGGATCGATCTAGGCAAACGGGAGGCACACAGCCATTGTAGTTACTAAACGGGCAGTCCTTGCACACTGGTACAACATTTTAATTCATTCAAACACTGAGATGTAGGGAAAATTAGAACCTTGAATTAACGAGGAGTACAGGCTTAAGGCATTTCAAAGGAAAAATTTGAAAAATGCGTTTAACGTTCGTTAAACAATCATTTGGGGTAGCACCGAAATCGCAGTTCGTTTCGGGACAAGATCTCGAAATTCCACACATTTACCTATGACTATTTTAAAGTCGTTTTTCATTTTCATTGTATGGCGCAGTATGTACTCCATCAGCAGAATAAAGAAGTCACACGATAAGGTGTCACCCTGGTATCGAAAGGCTCGGAGAGGTCTTTTCCTATTTTGACGGAGCTTTGTGTGCTTCTCAACGTCATCATGCAAAGTCGAACGTACTTTGCTGGTATACCAAAGGTAGACAGGGCTTTGACCTTATCGGCGTGTCAAAGGCGGCTTTATAGTCAACAAAAAGGTGGTGGGTGTCGATGTTTTCCTCTGGGCGTCCTGGGGGTGGTGGGGGGGTGGATTTTTGTCCGTGGTGGATTTGCCAGGTCTAAAGCCACACTTATAAGGTTCAATCAGTTCACTCATACTCGGCTTTAGACGTTCACATAGGATGCATGATAGAACCTTATATGCGAAGGGAAGGATACTGATCCCTCGGTAACTGGCGCAAACTGTAGGGTATCCTTTTTTTAAATATTGAACTAAGTACACTTAGATTCCAATCTTCGGGCATGCTTTCTTTGGACCATATTCTGCATAGGAGTTGGTACATGTACCTTACCAGCTCCTCACCGCCAGCCTTGAACAATTCAGCGGGCAGCTCATCAGCGCCCGCAAATTTCTTATTTTTTAGCCTTCTTACAAGACTTCATTATGGTCCCGCGGGTCGTTCTCTATGTTATCGATTGGTGGTGTCGCTACTTCCCCTGAGGCGGCATTGTGTTCGTCATCACCTCCCAGCAGGTTGAAGAAATAGTTCCTCCATTTATCTAGTGCCACTTGCGGATTTCTGACCAGATTAAAACCTTCGGTTAGTTGCCTAATTTTTTGGTAGAATTCTTCGAGTCTCACACCTTCCGAACGGCACTTCAACTTCCTCCTTCATGCGCCTTTCCTGCTCATTTTTCTTTCTTCTGAAAAGGCGCTTCTCCTCTCTCCTTTTTTTTTTTTTACCGGTATCGCTCCTTAACAGCCCGCGTTGCTCCAGACTGCAGAGTTCTCCTGTCTGCAGTAGCGCGGTGGCACTCATCATCGTACCATGACTGTTTTCGGGTGTTCTCGGCAAATCCGAGAATCTCCTTGGCAGCCGTACTTATAGAGTGTGAAATATGCTTCCACAGTTCGCCTACACCAGAAGGGCCAGGTGGGGTTTCCCTGAGCAACTGGTTGAGATTTGCTGAGTAGGCTTCGGATGTCCGTTGTGACAGCAGCTTCTCAACGATCAGCTTTCGGCGTGTGTAAGACTGTGCGGCATGTGCCACACTGAGTTGTGTGCGTACTTTGGCTGCAACAAGGTAGTCTATATTGGCTCCTCGGAGCGCACGTACGTCTAGAACAATCGATGAGTGCCTTCCGTCTATCACAACGTGATCAATTTGGTTTCGAATTGATTGATCAGGGGACTTTCAGGTCGCCTTGCGGTCATCGCGGTGTTCAAATCTGGTACTACTAACGACCATGTTCCGGCCCGAAGCGAAGTCTATTAGCCTCTCCCCATTTTTGGTGGTTACTTCGTGTAGGCTAAATCGACCGATAGTCGGGCTAAAAACTGCTTCTCTCCCGATTTTTGCGCTAAGGTCGCCAAGCACGATCTTGATGTCGTGATCGGGGCAGCGCTCATATAGGTCTTCTAGGCGCTCATAGAAATCTGTCTTTTTCCGAATCGTTCTTTTCTTCTGTCGGGGCGTGCGAACAGATAAGACTAATATTAAAATATTTTGCCTTAAGACTGAGTGCGGCAAGTCGCTTGTCCACTGGTGTAAAGCTGATGCACAGTCTTTTGTTGACTGCAAAGCCGCAACCAAACTCGTGCTCCGTATCAAAGGCATTGTGTTAGTTTTCATTGGCGGATGTAATAGACGGGAAACGGGTGCCAAGCCCGAGGTCCCGCCCCCTATTTGTCCCAGGGTAGGACCGTCGCTCACGTTAGCCAGCAGCTTTGCGGGTGCATCGCTCTGTTACCAGGGGTTACCACGTGGAGGTGTGAGTCGACTTGAGGCGCAGTAAGCTACATACGCCCCCATAACCACAGGAAAGTTCCTGTCTTCCAAAGGAGCTAAAGAAGAAGAAGAAATTATCCTTTGATCTTGGAAATAAAAAAAAAGAGAGTCCATTTTGCCAGATTTTTCATATTATATTGATAAAAATAAAAAAGAATCGAAATTAAGAAAAAAAACTTTCAGTCACACTTGCTCTGGGTGAGACACAAAATAACAATGAAAAATTATACAAAAATGCCAATGCTTTCTAAAATCTGAAGTAAGTACTAAAGGCCTTCGCCTACTTGATTGATTGATTTTCGATTGTTTTAAAGAAACGTTTTGACTTTAGCATAAAAGGTAACATTTATTGATGATGGTCAATGAGGATGACTCACAAAAAGTTTTTGAAAGTAGACTTTGTGCTTCGGAAAGTGAACAGCTGAATATAAAACAACTCCTGACTGAACAACTGAACAAAAAGAATAACTGCTGAAGAATTGGCCATCCCAGTTACTCTTTGGCTCGAAATTGGCGTTAAAAAAGACGGCAAACAGATTCACTATCCCGTCTTCTGTATTTGATGAAAGCGAACTTAAGTTAATACTAGATGGAATGGAACTGCATGTACAACAACTTATTAAGGAATTTGAATTCACGTTTGTGCAGCCTACATTTCTCCCCATCAGCAGGATTGTGGCTTTTAGTGAAGCGCTTGTAAAATTTATTTCGAAGACTTTTCAATTTTTTTTTAACCCTTTTGTGTACCATGGAAGTTTGTACCAGCCATGCTTCTTATTTTGAGCATTTTCGATAACGATGTTAAAAAAATATTAATAAAGCTATCATAGCACGTCCCCAAATTAGCATGCGAAAGGACGAACGCCCAATTTTCGTTTGAGATGCTGCATTTAATAGAACTCAGACTTTTCCCCTCAAAGTGAAATTCAAATTTAGAATAATGTTGCACAGAGGGTGCAAACATATAATACTCAACGTTAATTAATAAAGAATTGTAATGCTTACTATATGTGGCAATAGGTACAGTAAATATTGGATATTTGACGAAGCGCTTGTATGCAAATATCGCTTATATGCAAAAATTCCACATTAGAGAGCACTAAATTGCTTATTAGCAAATATTTTTCACTAAAATTGAAATTTCTGCGAACTATTTTAATCGGTTGTAAGCAAATTTTCCAAAACTGTTCTCGTAAATTGAATAATCGATTAACTTTTCATCGATTATGTGGCCGGGTGGCTCAGCGGCTAGTGTGCGCGACCGCTGTGCAAGAGGTCGTGGGTTCGATCCCGCCTCGGAACATCTAATGAAAACTTTTTTCTTTGAATAAACTTTTCACCCGGTCACGCCTCTCTGCTATTGGCGCCCGCTTTGTAGTAATTAGCCATGGAAATGCATCTCAAACCCTATCCGCAGTTTTCATTGGCGGATGTAATAGACGATAATCGGGTGCCTAGCCCAAAGGATCGCCCCCTATTTGTCACAGGGTAGGATCGCCGCTCACGTTAGCCAGCAGCTTTACGAATGCATCGCTCTGTTACCAGGGGTTACCATGGGAAGGTGTGAGTCGATTTGAGACGCAGTAAGCCAGGATCGCGCTGGGTTTGCCTTGCCAAACCGATCAGCAACTTAACATCACTACATACGCCCCCATAACCACAGGAGAGTTCCCGCCGGTTCGTTTCACCAGCTGGAAAAGCAATTCGGGTCGGTTTGGTTCGATCGGTTCAGAATCGGTTGTTTCTCTGGTTTTTTGGCACAAGAACCGATTTTGGACGACCTTCACGTATTCATATCTGAGTGAACTGCGACCACGATTGAATTCACTGTACCTGCGATAAAATCAAACGAAAACCTCTTGAAATTTCCATTTTAAAGTTAATTTAAATTTTTTAACTGACTGTAAACAAAACAAAGAGCGCTAGTACATGAAAACGCTGTGAGACCGCTTATGCTAAAAAATGTCAAACTTTATTTTGGTATTTCGCAATTTTAGCTACTGACATTAGTGTTACTAGTTTCCGGCATATAAATAGTAATCCACGTATAAAAGTATCCACAGAGCGCGAACCTGGGGTACTTTGAAACACTGGGTATGAGGGGATGCTTACAGAAGTCCCTTATATCAGAATTGAAGGGTCTCATCCCGGGTTTTTATACTCTATACCAGAGGTACACAGCGTATATTAAGTTTGTGCAAAAGTATGTAACTGGCAGAAGGAAGCATCTCCGACCTTATAAAGTATATATATTCTTGATCAGCATTAGCAGCCGAGTCGATCTAGTCATGTCCGTCTGTCCGTCCGTCTGTCCGTCTGTCCGTATGAACAAACAGATCTCAGAGATGGTAAGAGATAAAGGTTTCACATGTATGGGACATATGCTTCTTATACTTGCAGGCAGATCAAGTCTATTTCCAATTTTTGCCACGCCCCTTCCCGCCCCCACAATTTAGAAAAAACGTAATGACTCCGTCAGTTTTATAGATAGAAGGTTCGAACCTTCTGGATATATTTTAAAGTTAAGATTATTTATCGATCCGCCAAAGAAATGGTAAAGACCGGATGAACGGTTGGCGAGTTATAAGAAAAACAACAGTTATGAGCAGCACCGGTCGCAACGGTTATGGGCAGCACTTCACTGGTACAGAGTATGTTATAGTCGGGCTTGACCGACTTTCTTTCTTGTTATACCCTTGCAGAGGGTATTATAAAATTGTCCGGATGTTTGTAACGCATTGAAGGAAGCATCTCCGACCACATAAAGTATATATATTTTTGATCAGCATGACAAGCTGAGTTGATTTAGCCCTGTCCGTCTGTCCGTCCGTCTTTCCGTCTGCTTCTATGCTATCTCCTCTGTCAGTTGTAAAGCTATCCTCACCAAACTTTTTACGAAGTATTTTGGTACAAATACGCTGCACATTTGTCGGAACCGGCCGGATCGGATGACTATAGCATATAGCTGCCATAAGAACGATCGGTCGAAAAACTAGTTTTAGTGAGAAAAACTTTTTTTTTTTAATGGAAACGTCCTTATCATTGGTATACACTTATTTTACTATCCTTTTACCCATGATTCTACTATGTTTGGTCGAAATCGGATGACTATAGCATATAGCTCCCATAGGAACGATCGGTCGAAAAACTAGTTCTAGTGAGAAAACTTTTTTGTTTTTAATTAAAACGTCCTTATCATTGGCATACACTTATTTTATATACTTTTACACAATTCTGCAAAGTTTGGTCGAAATCGGATGACTATAGCATATAGCTCCCATAGGTACGATCGGTCGAAAAACTAGTTCGAGTGAGGAAAACTTTTTATACCCTTGCAGAGGGTATTATAAAATTGTGCGGATGTTTGTAACGCATTGAAGGAAGCATCTCCGACCACATAAAGTATATATATTCTTGATCAGCATGGCAAGCTGAGTTGATTTAGCCTTGTCCGTCTGTCCGTCCGTCCGTCCGTCCGTCTTTCTGTATCTATGCTATCTCCTCCGTCAGTTTTAAAGCTATCCTCACCAAACTTTGCACGAAGTCTTTTGGTACAAATACGCTGCACATTTGTCGGAACCGGTCGTATCGGATGACTATAGCATATGGCTGCCAAGGGAACAATCGGTCGAAAAACTAGTCTTAGTGAGAAAACCTTTTTTGTTTTTAATGGAAACGACTCCAAAGTCCGTATTTCTTAGTTTACTATTCTTTTTCATGATTTCACTAAGTTTGATCGAATTCGGATGACTATAGCATACAACTGCCATAGGAACAACCGGTCGAAAAACTAGTTCTAGTGAGAAAAACTTTTTTTGTTTTTAATGAAAACGCCCTAATCATTGGCATACACTTATTTTATTTACTTTTACACAATTCTACAAAGTTTGGTCGAAATCGGATGACTATAGCATATAGCTCCCATAGGAACGATCGGTTGAAAAACTAGTTCTAGTGAGAAAAACTTTTTTGTTTTTTATGAAAACGTCCTTATCATTGGCAAACACTTATTTTATTTTTATTTTTACACAATTCTACAAAGTTTTATCAAAATCGGATGACTCTAGCATATAGCTGCAGTATGAATGATCGGTCGAAAAAGAAGTTCTAGTGCGAAAAACTTTTTTGTCTTAAATGGGATCGCCTCCAAATTTCGTAATTAACAGTGTATTATGCTATTCTATGATTTCACCAAGTTTGGTCGAAATCAGTCATCTATATAGTATAGATCCCATAGAAAAGTAAGGTCCAAGAAGTAGTCTTAGTTGAAAAAACTTTTGTGTTTTCAATGGAAGCTGCAAGGGTATACAAAACTTCGGCCGAGCCGAAGTTAACTTTCCCCTATTTTTTTTTTTTTTTACTAAAGTTTGATTTTGTCGGTCTTGGTGCCAGACCTATTTGTACAGAGCATTACTGTAATATGCTCCCTTCTAAAGTTGCCTTTGAATCACTTATCACCTTTTTCGATAGACCTTTAATTTCTGCTAATGCTCAGTTCGTGGCCTAAATCAAGAGACCCAAAAATTCATACCCGATCCGATTCTAAGTGGTGTGATTTTCGACCATTTTGCCTTCTCTCGATCTAAATGGGAAAACAAGTCTCAGAAGGCTCAACTGTCTTTATAACCGTAACTTAAGTAGTGCATTGGTATGTAAAAGGCTGAAAGAAGCATCTCTGATATGGCAAAAACCTCCGATATAGTCATGACCGTCTGTTTGTATGAACAAACGACTATCAGAGATTGTAAGAGCTAGAAGGGCCCGTTTGTGTGGCGCCACATCATAAAGTTGTCAGTTTGGCAGGCACAGATTATATAACAGTCGGGATTGACCGACTTTCTTACTTGTCGAATTTGTTCAGGTACTTATATATATGCTATTTTAATGAATTTCCAGTCCGCTAACGTAAAACGTAGCTCGTATTGTTTATATACGTAAATAAGTCTAGATAAGAATGTGGTTATCACTTTTGTTTATTGACATTATCATCTGATGACGAATCAAGTTGTACTGCACATTCGCACTTAAATCTTTTAGGCAGTGCAATTCTACTTTCTTTTCAGATCATGAAATCACCGCCGCATTAGGGTTAGCGAACTAGTGTGCAAGGAAAATGTTTGTTGAGAATGGGTGGTGGTAGCAGGGAGCACAGGTCAGTTGGTCAGGGTATTTTGGCCTGGTTCGTATCTGTTACGCTTACTGCATACTTTATGGGGTGCTGGCGGTGGGTGCATTGCGTGCTTGGCCAGGAACAGATATGTTTGCGATTCTTTTGTTTGTTTGCCTACGGGCATACCACTCGTCGTTTTAGACATGTACTCGTGCATATTTTATTTGCCTGCACGTTTCACACAGCGTGTTTCAATTTGCACAAAAAATTCACATGTCGATTGCCACTTCTCTCTGTCTATCTGTCTGAGATTGATTTCTAGCTAGGATTGTTGTCGGTGGTGTGGTTGTGTGCCACCACGCCGCGTATACGCAATGTGCATATTTTTGCATTTGTTTGGTTTTCGTATTTTTTTTCTGCATTTTTGAGCAGACATTTTGTCGCCAGCTGTGTGCATTCTGTCAATGGATTGCACATTTATTTGAATGGCAATTGATTAACCCCTTGAAACATCTTTAGCTGGTTTTTCTGGATTCATATTAATGTCAACTTGAGCGCAAAATGTATATCTTAAAATGTTCGTGTATTTGAAATGCTGGTGGATTTTTGCTTTCATTTTTTTTGTTGGCTTATCAAACATGGGCGACGTTGACCCTCTGCCGCCTCCGTGCTCGGTGTTCGTGTTTTGGTTGTTATTTTAACAATTTGCTGATTAGATTTCGACTTTTGCTCGCTGTAGCTCCCCTCTTGTTTTATTATAACAATGCAATCGATATATTGTTTGGCCCTGTTTAGGTCCCGGAGTTGGCTTTTTAATTGAAATACTTTTTATTTTTTTTTGTCTCTTCCCTGATTCTCTAATTAAATGCATTTCGATTGCGGCTTTTACTATACGCTGGCATGCCAAAGTTGGGCGAGGTATTTGTTTAGACTTTGTCATAGTTTGCTTTCACCTGTTTACCTTTGCACAACTTGGGAACGATCGAGTTGCACACATATGTACCAACTTTGTGCAATGGAGATGGAAAGTCATTGGTAGGTAGCTAAGCAGTGTGAGTCTCTGCTTTTCTACATTTTTTTTCTTTGAGCTGACAAAATGCCATGACATGGCAGGAAATGTAGAATGATAAACCGCTTATATGAAATTTGTCCAACAAATTTTACTCACAATGACATTTAGAAATTTATTTTGATAGCAATTTGCAGCAGATTTATAAAAATAGCACAAAGCAATAACAATGTAGACCTACCCTGGCAGACAATTTTGATAAAAATCATATAGATTTCTCAATGTTATTGACCTTTTACACAAACAACAATTTACTAAGCGCTGGTATATGTATTTAACAATCTTAACTTGTTTTGAATTTTTTTTGAGCCTATTTCCACTGAGCAACAACTAACATCTTGAAGCAAAATGTTTGTTTCCCGCAGAAACTTGTCAGACACTTAAAAATATTGTTTTAATTTTATACTAAGTCGGCAAGAAATCCTCCTGAAAATGCCTTGCATGGAAGCTGGCATGAGAAACTTGTTGATAACATGAGAGAAAATCATCCCGACTTAATGCAGGTCGGGCCACTTTCTTCGCAAACGACCCAGTTGTCTTTGATTCAGAAATTTTGAGCAGCGTCTGCATCGGTAATACCAATCACCAATTGGTTATCAGATCTTGTGTGTTTTGGCTTGTGAAGTGCTGGTTAATTTATCAAGAAAGATACACGAACAGAAGAATTCAAGAAAGTTGTCCCCAAAGACCCAAAAAGTCTAACTTTGCGAGGAGGACCATGCATGGCGGCCTTTCAATAACCCCCATATGTTTTGTAAAGCTGATTTTGTTGAGCAAATTTTAAATAAATTTGATGTGAAATTATTATTCTTAATATATTTTTTTATACTAAACTCATTTTAAAGAACATTACTGAAAGATGTTACATGATACCAGTGTAAATTCCCATTTCACATCATCATCAAATTTCATGTTCCTCTAAAATGTACTCAGTATGCAGAGACTATTAATATCCAGATGTGAATTGATGAGAAGTAAAGTAAAATTTTCATAAAAATTTTGAAGAATAATTTTAATTCTGATTTACCTTAGTAATTTTTGTATGAAAATTTTACTTTACTTCTCATTTAGTCACATCTGGATACAAACCTTTATCTTGGATTTATTTAGATATTTAACATTTTTTGATGGTCAAAGTAAAAGCATTCTGAGATAGAATGAATGTGCTGATTCATTTGAATGAAGCATATTTATAGCTGCTTTAGAAGCTTAGAAAACTATAGCATCTAATGATAAGGGCCTTAAGTCAATCCCGATTAACTCTCAAAAAAAAAGTACAAAATGTTTTTCTCCAGTAATTTCTAATGTCAGCCCAAAAACATTGTGGAAAGAAAAAATGAGAGTTTCAAACAAGTACAAAATGTTCTTGGTTTGAGCCCATTCCCAAGTTCTACTAAAACGAGTTCTTTGTATTGAACCAAAGAATTCTGGAAATATCCAGTATCCAATAAAAAACTTCTTTGGTAAAACAATAGTAGGTCAGAAATTAACCATCGCTCCATAACAAAAGAGTTAGAATCAGTTGGGAATCTTAAGAACAGACTCGCTTTAAAATATTTTACATTTTACGTTGCTCACTTTTCGGATCTAGCATTATAAGTCAATTTCGCTCTCAATCTAACATATTTTGTACTTGAACTTACTATAAGTACAAAATGTTCGTGATTCAAGAACATTTGTTCTCATTTCAATAATAATAGAACTCGTTTTTCGGTTTAAGTATGTTTCGTACTCAATTTAAGTAAACCCATTAACGGTTCCACGTCTATTTAACACAAAACAATTTTAACACGTCAATTCACATCAATAACACACGTCATTTCAACATACTGCAAGTTAAACACACACAAATTCAACACAACGCAATTACAACACAAGGCAGTTCAACACAATTTCAATTTTAACATAAGCTATTTTATCATCAGCCAATTGAACATCGCCCAATTTCGACACACCACAATTTTAACACTAGCAAATTCAGCACAACTACAATTTAAACAACTTCAATTTAAGCACTTGTGACTTTCTACACAATTCAACATTTTGGAAAGTCGATCGAGCCAGACTCTAATTATAGTATGTACCTGCGAAAGTGAATGTACATTTGTAAGTACCGCACCAGAATCAGAAAACAGCGTTGCTGCAGCTAACATTATTTTGTTCATAACTTGACTATATATGACATTTTATCTTTATGAAACCTTCGGTGAATCGATAAATAAAGCTGATTATTGAATCTGTCTACAAGGTACCAACCACCGAACTTTACAATTCAATTTTTTTTTTGGAAATGACGTATCCGGGCGATACAAGTATTTAAAATTTTTGGAAAAAAAAAAACGCCCGATTTGTTCGAAAACAATTTTTGCTTGCCGCCTTCACTCTTATGTACCTGGATAAGGTGTGTAGCACATTTTATATTATGATGGATGGAAATGATGGAGGCGATTAAAATGTCCTGAAATTGCCTTTCGCTTTTGTCTTTCTTCTGTTCTTCTATCAAAAATGATGCAGGCGATAAAAATTTCCTGAAATTGCGTTTAATTTAAATATTGTTGTATTGGTGTGTCATGTGAAATGGCTTTGTGAAATAAAAACGCGTGTGCTTAAATTGTTCTGAGATGATTTTTTTTGTGGTAATTTTGAATGTGTTGAATTGACGGATTGTTGAATTGGGTGTGTTGAGTGAAATGACTGTGTGTTATACACCCCTATCACCCCAATATGGAATCATACTTGAAATTTTAGGTACAAAACGCGTTAAATTCAATCTCGTTTCATTTAGAACGCTGGTAGCCGCTTTTTTCAGGTGAAGGACTACTGATGTTTCAGCCTCACCTCATTCCTCAGTGCTGGAGAAAATACTGTTCCCACACATCAGAAAACCAGCACACAAATCAGAAATCGGTAAACACTCCTTTGTAGCATCCATGGAGAAAGCGATCTACGCTAAAAGTTAATTAGCCTTAATATGTTCTCAATATCCAATACTATACAATAAACTAAACGCTATATTTTTTGATGCAGCGACCCAAAAGCTATAACTCTTTAAAGTTTCATAATTTTTTTTAAAGAAACTAGTTGCAGCACCATTCGGGTTAAGCAACGAAAAATACAAATAATTTTTCAGGGAATCTGAATCTGAAACTCTCAAGTGGTAAGCTACAGTAATATCATCTTGAACTTTGGTTAATTCCAGCCTTCTTTGATTCAATCAGAGAGCTCATTTCAAAAACAACTTGAAAAGAGCTTTAGAATTTTATGGGCTTAAACCAAAACCATTTTGTACTTGGTTATTTGCTTTTATTTTGATAAAGAATGTATTAGTTTTTTATTTAGAATGTATTAGAAGTCAACAAAGAAATTTTTTTACTTCTTTGGGTTAGAATTAAGAAGACTATTACAACCTTAAAGTATGATGAAAAAGATTTTGAAGTAGAAATGTACTTAATATATACAGAAACAGTCTTAAAACAAATATATCGGAATTAAATACTTGAATTGATTGTAATTGATTCATTTATTTTCATACTTAACGTACTTTTGACACCATTTGTATTCAATTCAAGCATCTTGACTTTTTTATACCCATTACTCGAGGAGTAAAAAGGGTAAAAATAAAGTTAAAAAGGGTATACTAAAGTCGTTCAAATGTATGTAACAGGCAGTAGAAAGCATTTCCGACGCTATAAAGCAGAGGTGCCCAACTGCCTTTTATGTGCGCGCGTTTAGTAACACAAAGAAAAAACAAAAATCCGAACCAAAAACAACCACAAGAAAACGAAAGAGAAACTGGTTATTGCCTATTGCTAATCCAAACGAAACGGAATTGCGTTCGGTTTACTTTTCAAAACATAGCGGTATTGACAATATGCCAGTATATGTTTTTAATGTTGAATATTTCTATAAAATTTTTAATATAACAAGTTCATATTTAGCATTTTGTAATGTGGTCAATATCTACAGTTCATAAAGATTGGATTATATTTAAATGTCTGAATTATAAAGGTAATAAAAACGTAAAAACACATAAATGTTATTGATCTGTTTATTAACAATAAAGGAAGGCTCTTAAACATCAATTCCCCTGAGTAACGGGCTTATCGAAGTAGGGAGGGGCGACTTTAACATACGCTTTAAGGAAATAAAGGGAGTGAGCCCATCTGCACAAGCGCTCAGGGAGACTCAGTATCAAACCTATAAAACAAGAATTACTTGGTATCGCAATGAATCCCCCCCAAAATAGTTAACACTTCGTTGCCGCCAAAGCCGCAAGTTCTATAGCTAAGAAAAGTCCTGGACAGCAAAATGAGCTAGAAACACTTTTTCAAAGATAGAACTCAAGAACTTACATGGAATCGACACCCTGGATATCAATGCACAAACAACCGCTCTGCAGGAGTCAATGTGGCCAGAGCTTTTGACTTCATAATTTCAAAAAGTTACCTGAAGGCCCATAATACAAAACAACTTGGTTAAAGCGAGTAAAAACCGTCGTGTGATCATATCTAAACATATGAAGTAGAAGGTAAAAATGTTGTAAAAGCATTCTGATCATTGAAGCACTGATCACTAGTTTCAGAGCCGACGAACGCTCTGGCTAAAGATGGCGTCGGGCTGACAAATGACAGCCAAAACTTAAATTACATGTAGCAGAGTCGTATTTTAACAGCGCGTGGTGGGCGAATGATAACACAACAAAGAAACAAAAAATCGGAATCTGGTCGATAATTCTATAGTGTGCACCCTACTGTTGCTTGTTTGCGAAAAAATGTTCAGCAAATAGCCCACTGTGGGCCGTTACGTTGGATCTATGCTGTTCCAATTGCGATCATTCAAACAAATTTTAATCCTTCGTTGCTGGTCACACTGCGGAATGTTGCCCATTTGTTAGCCATCTCTAAAATGGTTGCCAAGCCAGCATGTTGCTTAACAGCTGAGGAGTCACCAAATTGAGTGAACAAGTCACTGAACAACTCACTGAAGACCTCTCAATAAACAACTCAGAGAACAAGAGCAAGTGAACAACTCTGACTAAACAACTCACAGAACAAGAGTGAGTGAACAAGAACAAATGAACAACTCTGACTGAACAAGAGCGAGTGAACAAGAACAACTGAACAACTCTGACTAAACAAAAATGAACAATTAATGAAGAACATGTTCAATTGCTCAGTTTAGTGAACAACTCAATTTTGTTCACTCACTCATGAACAACCCACTAGTGTAAAATACCTATCATAATACCATCAGCTAAGGGCCTAACTGGCCTCTTGAGGTTGGTCCAAGTTAAACTAACCTACATACATATATCTGCATCCATTGAAACCAGTTATCAATATCATTTAGCAGATTGCCAAAGAATCAGAAACATAACATAATTACTAATGAAATAAAGGGGGTACGAACCGTATGATTACAGATAAAAGTAATAATTTTTACGATGCCACGATACTTGGTTGTAATCTTTTAATCGTTTATACGGTACCGAGTAGTAATCGGCATCGTGGAATCATATGATTATGATCGTTGCACCGTCAAAACTGCAAGCAAAGCTATCTTTTGGGGCAGTTTAACAAAATGACACATGAGTAAAAATCAAAATCAAAATCCTTGATGCATCGTTGGAAGTTTGTTGCTTAAATGATTCAATTGGTGCAAAAATTTAAACCGCTCAACTCTTATTTACATATGTAAAAGAGCGTAATGTTGCAAAATGTTGTTGCAGACTGTTTTTTCTATAAACATTGGCATCCACAGATGCCGGAGACAGCACATCTAGTGGCTGCACCATCCCACTCACGCACACAAGAATACTTTACATATATGATAAATCTAATCTAATCTCAGACCCGGCACTTGACGCACAGCTCGCACGTACGACGTACAAACATTCGCCCCAACAGCAGTGGGGCCTTGTGATTAAATATCTATTAACTGCCATAAATGGCTCATACGTTTTGTACAAATTATGCAGAAATGGCCAAACAAGTTGAGGATAGGAGACGGCAGCTGATGTTGTACTTACTTTCCATAGCAAGTATCCCAATCATTCATTCGGGTATGCCAAAACGACATGAGTGATTACATCGGCCTAGGAGTTCGGGACCAATGATAAGCCAGACAAATGCGCTGTGTGAAATCTATAAAGCTGTGTGTGTGTATATAATATGCTTTATAACCAGCATGCACATCATAAAACATACGCCGAAATGGGAAATGTTGCCAAGTCAGCAGCGGCAGCAGCAGTCGACATCGTTGCGTATACGCAATATTTTGCCAGCTTAGTCGAAGCCGCATGATGCATGCCAAAGATTGGCTGCTGCTTCGGTTTATTAAATTTATGCCATGATATTTTCGAGGCTGCGTGCGTGCCTGAAATATCTCTCAATATTTCCACTCCCCTCACCTTCTTCCCCCACCACCCAGCGTGACATATTTGTGTCACATCACCTGAACTTTACCTCTGATGTTACTTAAAAGTTTCATCCAACTATTTTTCTAGTGTTGTGATTTTTTATCCAACTTTTGCGCTATGCCAGCTATTTTTTCTGAGTTTTCAGCCAACTTACTTGGCCTGACAAACATTTTCATTCCGCCTGTCCTGGCCTGGAATGCATTTGGCCTGCAGTTTTCTTTTTCTTTTGTGATGTCCTGCTGATGGTCCTTAAGTTAAGGGCCGCACCTTTAACTTTGCCTTGAAGGCTTCTGCAAATATTTGTGACTTTCGATTGAGTCATCATCAAAGGTCAAACGTTTAGTTTTGGTTTCGTTTTAAGTTTCGCTTTCAATTTGCCATAGTGTAAATTGCCCATGGCCAGTTTGACAGCCGGTCTGAAACGTCAATCGCCACAAAATGTCCTGTGTGTGTGTTAGCGTGTGTGATTGAATACTACTCGTATCTGTGTGAGCTGCCTATTATGTTTGCATTTTGGCTAGGCCTCTTTTGTTTGCCTGGTGAGTCTCTATGTCCATTCTTTATATTCAATACTCACAGGGTAGAGTTGGGGTATCTAAAACCGGATTTTTCTTCTCTATAAATTATGGATAGATTTATTATTAACTTTCTGCAGCCAAATAAAGAAAAGTTATTGGAAAAATTGTTGAAAGATAATGTTACAAAATGTCACGGCTGTCTTAAAGTGACTTTAAAGCAGGGGCAGGCACATCGCTATCTCGTGTACATAGGAAAATCTCAAAGCAGCTCTGCTCCCACACACACAGAATAAGCTGTAAAAACGACGGTGCGTTGCGTGTTCGGCTTGCGCCGTGACGCAGTCGTTGCGACTGAAATTGAGAGCAATTTTTGCGCTGCTCTCACACACCAATGCAAAAATGTAAATGTATTTTTTGCCTGCCTTTTGCTTTAAAGCGTAAAACAAGGGTGTCCAAACGTTGCTTATGACATTACCGACAGTTTCGGTGTAGGTCCGACACCAATACAAAGGAAGAGCATTTTTTGTCAAACAACAAAAAAAGAGTTTTTATGTAAGCATAGCGGTGACTGCTCGTATTACAAAAACAAATGTGCACCTCTGGTTTATAACCTAAGTTTAAGAGGTCTTTAAACGATCGGTCAGCAAATAAGTCAATTTGTTCCGCTTCAAATATCAGAGATTTATAGTCTTCTTCTTATTTGGCCCGATATTTCAATCACAACAGCTTGACGGTCTCGGCCGCTCCAATTAATGCCCGCCACCCGCTTCTGTCTTGTGTGAATTGGAACCAGTTCGTCACCTCAAGCCCCCCATATCTTCCAGCACCTGATCTTTCCATCCTAGGTTCAATCGTCTCTTCTTGGCTCTTTTTAGAAGTTGGTTCGCTCTCTGTTTGTACACTTTTTTTTGCTGTTGCTCCTCCGAAGGATTTTTCTCCCGAAAAAGCCGATCGCCGCCTTATCCGTATTGCAGGACTGGTATTATAAGCGACTTGCAAAGCGCATTTTTTTGTGACTTTCGAGATAGGGCTCTACTCTTAAATTGCCTACTGAGACCGTAGTATCGTCGGTTTGCAAGAGTAATTTTTTTCGGATTTCCAGACCGATTCGCTGTTGTCGCTGGTTATCATCTTTTCGAGGTAGACAAAATGCTTTACAATCTTTAAGTTGCAACAATTGTCCAAGACGCGTAGACTCACTGCACGTTGATAATAGGTACTTCGTATTTTCCTCATTTACCATGAGTTTTGACTGCATCTCAATCTCTGAAAAGCCCGTTCGTTTTTGCTGATAATATCAATATCATTTGCATGATTTTGGTATGAGGCCATGGTGGAAATTTTTTTTTTTTTTGGGTTCTCACGCGAGTGGAAAACTGCACACCAACGGAGGGTAAAACGGACCATAGACATTTTACATAACATTTGAACGTTAAACTGAAATTGCCAAGTTTTTAGACAAATGCTAATAAATTCTTTTACTTGCTAATAACTTCTACAATTTCCAACAGATTTCGATAAATGAACAATTTAAAAAAAAACTGTTTATTAGTTCAAATAACGGTGTAATAGACGGTGTAATAAACGGGCTTTTCAAATTTACGATAAAAATGAGACAAAATGATCGATAAATTTGTAATAAGCATCTACACTATAAGTTTGATAATTGGCCCAGCTATTTGTAGTTTTGAATTTTGAGCGCCAATTGAAGTAGAAAATGTCCAGATAAAAATATAATAAAGAAGTAAGAATTTCACGGAGGAGGAGGAGAATTTTCTTGCGCATACCGTTGAGGAGGAGAAGGATGTTTTAGAGAACAAAGAGTCGGCTTCCATGATCTGAAAACAGACTCAGGAGACTTCCAATCAAACTGGCCGAAAAAGTAAGTGAAAAGTCGCGCATTTGGCGTGAGTGTAAGCAGCTCCGCGACAAGCATTTTTCAAAGAAGCGCAAGTACACGTCGGAGTTGGCAAAGGAGAGAGCGCAGAACTACAAAACTGACGGCGGACCGCTTGGATACGCAGCAGTGGCTTTTTACAAAAATCAGAGTCCTCATACATACCAGTCCTTGAAATTGTTTGTGCGACAGTTATAGATTCTAGGGGAATTTCTAGCACAGCTGTCTTTCAGCAATGTCTGCAGTTGGTAGAATACATAAAAAAACACGTCCAGTATTTTGCTTTTTTTATTACCTTTTAAAAATTCACACCTTACTTTTTTTGGCAGAAGCAGTTTTTGTTAACAAATATTTTCAGTGTGACCATATGCGCGCATACATAAAAATACCTTAAAAACCATACAAAAAAAAAACATGTACATGTTTTTCAAATCAATGAGGATGAAGTAGATTGCTATAAAATCCATCTAGATGCTTTAGTTATGAACATTAGCAAAGCAAATGAAGCAAATCCATCTAGATTTGAAAAAACAGGAACATAAGAAAACGGACCTTAGATTGTTTTAGACTCCAGATTCGGATTCAGCGCATGACAGCAAATTAAGGAGGATAAACAATCGTGTAAACTAGTGTAATCTATTCACAAAATTAATTTTAAAAACATCAATGTTATACAAATCGCTTTGGACCTAAAAACTACACAAATCGTAAGGGTACTGGATCGTTTTTAAACCGAAAACGTTTCGTAGAACACATGCAAATATTGAAAATGTAGTTCGTAGTCTACCAATGAAATATGCTACCAATGAAATGTTAAGCTCTTGTTTTGTGAATCATTTAATAAGCTTAGCAGTCAAGGATCATGCAAAACAAAGGCTATTATGGGTGGAGATTCCTTAAGTTAATCTGAACGTGCTTCTAGATGTTTTATTGAACTTTCTTGAACTGACTGTACTCACTGTACTGAATTCAACTGACTCCGAACTGACTCCGAGCTGACTCCAACTTGCAGCTTGTACAACTCACGGCTGCTAGTGGCGGGCCTGCTGCTAGTGATGCGCATCCATTTCCGTCTTACATGGTGGCCATTCGTCGCATTCGGAACTTCTCCCGATCCTACGATATTTTAGGGACGCCTGTTAATTTTCAGTGTGTTCTGACCGATACTATTTGTCCGAAATTCGTTCCTTCAAAAACTCGGGCTCATTACAGTCGCTGTTTTGGTCACTGTTTCGGGCACTTATTTTTGGTCACTAATGTAGTCACTGTTTTGGTCACTGTTGCGGTCACCGTTTCGGTCACTTTTCGGTCACTATTTTAGTCACTGGTTTGGTCACTGCTTTGGTCACTGTTTCAGTCACAGTTGTAGTCACTGTTTTTGTAATGCTGGGCTTATACTCCGTCACATAGTGTCACATTTCAGTGTCACAATGTCACAGCTCCATACGAATTTGACATTGTGACACTAAAATGTGACACTTTGTGACGCAGTATAAACCCAGCATTACTATTTTTGTCATTGTTTCGGTCACAGTTTTGGTCACTGGTTTTGTCATTGTTCTAATCACTATTTTAGTCACTGTTTTGGTGTCAGTTTTCGTCACTGTTCGGTTTCTGATTGGTCACCTGTAGTCCACCACCACCACCCACCAACTCACAACCCTTCGCCTGCTATGGCTGTCTTGCAAAGACCAAAGCTGTTGACTTTGCAAAGTCAAAAGCGTAGCCAAAGAAATTTTTCGCAATAACAATCGTTTTCTGAATTTGCCTCCAGACGACTGTGAAAACCTCATTTACTTTGGAGATATTTATTTAATTCCGCTAAGTTTATCGTTTGGTCCACCGTTCATTTTAGTAACTTGAAGATGACTGTTTTACATTCACAATAGACGAAACTCTCTAAAAAACGAAAAATTAGCTTGGACACTTTTAAGGTAGTAGACCGGTGGAAACCGAAATTTCGACTTTTTCGCGAATTTTTTTAACAAGTAAATAATAACGATCGTTTGTAACTTTTACATATTTATTTTAGTACTTTAAATGATACAAAAAATTTTTTTTTCATTTCGATTTAATTTACATATATATGTCAAAGTGGAGTCCTCTAAAGAATGATGAGCTGTTTCGGGGAAGCACTCAGCCTTCCGTAGTCATCTAAAATGAAAAAACCAAAGCGATTATTATTGTGTAGACCTTATTTTAATGAACTAACCAATAATATACATAATAATAAAAAAAAAAAAAAATAGGGGACTTGTGAAAAGAAGTTCTCAAAATGTAATTTTTTTTGTTGATAAAATGTTTAAAAAATTAATCTACTGTTAAAAAATTAAATGTTTTAAAGGTTAGGTATTTAGATATGTGTATGTAGAATAACTAGTTAAATTTTGAGCCAAATCGGTTGAATAGTTTTGAGTCAGTGCTTCCCCGAAATTTCCAAAACATGGTTTCGAGAAAAACGCGGTTAAAGTTTTGGCAACAAATAATACTTACATTATTTAATCAGCTATGCTAGGTGCATACAGCAATCCTTCCTCTTATAGCAATGTGCACTCGTCGAACGATAAATGGTTACTGATGAAATACTCGAAAATATTTCTTGTATACGGTACAAATTCTTATATTTCGTTTAGAGCATGCCGCTGGCGTGTCAACACACTTTCATACACTATACGGCGCGCTCTCTTGTTTTGCCTGTAACTTTGGAAATATTCTAAATTTAGGTCTGAAATTTTAAGAGCATATTTTTAAAATGTAGTTCATTCGAAAAATGTAAAAAAATGTTTTTGACCCATCACACCGGTCTACTACCTTAAACCACACAAAATCTGCTCCAGGAAAGTTCACAATGTGACATATTTTAAGGGACACTAAAAAAGGGTACTTGAACTGCTTTTTACAACAAAAACATGTTACACGCAGAACACAAATACTTTTTTAATAACATATACTAACCGCAAATTGCAAAAAACCGCACTTTAATTAAACGAAAATTGTTGCAAACTATAAGAAGTGGCACAACAATTAAGCTTAGCTGCTGTGAAAACATATGTTATTATATGCAGCTCACAGCAGATCCAATATGCAAGTTAAAAAAGAACCAATATTATCGATAAATTCAGTTAGCTATTGACTATCCAAAATTAAAAAAAAATTGGCGCATTTCAACATTTCGAAATTTAACTTAAAAGCCGCTAAATAGGCTATTTCGTGCACAGTGCGATTGTAGGAGTCAGTAGCCCAAAACCGACCAGATAACAGAAGAAGTCGCAAGACCGTAGGGCAAATTATTTCATGTCTCTAATTTTTGTTGAACAGAACCGACATTTTAGGTTCGGAACAGGTTCAGCTTATATTTTTAAAGAGGTTCGATTCAAGGTTCTGTTCAAATAAAAAGTCGGAACTTTAGATTCCAACCGGTTCGGTTCAGAACCGGTTTACAGCCCTGCTTATAATATTTCCGGGGTTCGAGTCCCGGAGATTACCCCTCCCAAATTCTGAAAGCTTGTAGCCCTGATTTGGATTTAGTGGCTTATTAACCGCTAGCCAGGTCCTTTCGACCATAGTCCTTTAGAATTGAAAATTGGTCTTAGTGAGATTATTGAAATTGCTGGTCCGCTGCAGTACTGTTGTAACGCTGCGATTGAGGGGATAACAGACTCGCTCAGGTAGTCCCGCCTGATATGAAATGAATCTAAACTCATTTTTGATGCCAATGGTGACCAACAATCAATACTCTTTGATGAAAAACATCCATGACTGTCCTTTAATGGCCTGTAAAGCAATTGAATGCAGGTTATCCAAGCTTCCACTGAAACCTCTCGGCGTGCTTGTATGATGCGCTGCAGTATTTTACCCCATGTGTCCAGTGCTTGAAACACCAACGTCTGTGGTTTCCCTCTTGCTGGTTTCAGGGTTTCGATAACTCCTGGTTTCTCGCATTAACACTTGAACTTTTGCTGAATTATGCCCCTAGTTTTGCAGTGTCAGGTTGCCTGTCACTCCAATTGAAGTACCCCACTCTACCCCACACAAGTGATCACTTTTATCCGATGTAAGCGTGCTTTTAGCAATTGACCTGTCGACACACCAAATGTCGATGTACCTGGCACGTCGTTTAACTCCTGTTTAGATTGATTGTTCTGTGCCATTCACTTGATTCCTTTCAAAATCAATAGCACACTGCCTTTCTTATGGAAAAGGCTAACTGCTAGCCTTGGCAAACTTTCTACTAAACTAGAGAATTGACATGTAAAATGCCGGGTGTCGAGTGGTCGAGTCCTTGACTAAAGTCCACCTCAACTATCCCGTTTTCTCATGTCTCTCTCTTATATTCTTTTGTTCGCCATCGTTGACCACATTTAGTTGTTGTTGTTGTGTGTGTGTGGGTGTGGCTGTGGCTGAGGATCACATCCTGATGTCGAGAGTTCATAAGGTTTTGTCTTCTCTACCTACTCCTCCTCCTCCTCCTCCATCATCGCCACCATTTTTTCATCCGCATTTTGCGGGCCATTGTTCACTAATTTTGTCACGTTTGCAGCTTTTGTTCAGCAGTTCTTGGCCATCTTTCACTTACTCTTCTGGTATATGTATGTCGTTTCAGTCTGTCTTTGGCCCCCTTTGGGCAGTTTCCCTTTTGGCTTGCTTGCTTGTTTGTTTGATTAAATCTTTCTCGACGATTTGCTTTTGCCGCACTTGGATGTTTTCCCTGTCCTGACAGTTGCTTCCTACTTTGTTTGCTCTGCTTGGCTTTGTGTGTGTGTGCCTTATCGTTAGATGGGTGGAGTCCATATTCATTTCAATGCATTGCAATGACTGATTTGCTCTCGTTACGTCTGTGCTCTAGTGTTCTAATTTGCTTGCTTTAATCATTTGGTGACCGGCGGGAGTGGCCACAAATTAGATGCAAACATTTGTGGCGCATTTAATGGGCCACCAGCCACCTGAATAGGATGTGCAAAAAGCTTATCCCGTATGCATGACAGTCCGGGGGTGGTGAACCGCCAGTTCCCGGCACGTGACTCGACTGCCCCGTTAAGTATGCTGCATATTTTTGTAGTTGTGTCTTTTTTTTTTTTTTTTGGATAGGCGGTAGGGCGGAACTGCTCGTCAGCGTTTGCTGTCATGTGCTGCAAAATACTTTTAAGCGCATGTTTTGAATATTTCGCCGTCTTGGTTAGGCAGGCAAGGGCCGGAAGCGGGCCGCACTCCCCAGCAAGTTCACGCAGCTTATCTTCATGCCACCGCCGCTTGCCATCAGCTCTATAAGTATTTTTGCACAATTTTCCGCTGCTGCTTTGCCATTTTTTTTTTCTTCGCATTTTTTCCGCTTTCATTTTGTTGGCACTGTCGCGGTGCTTTACATCTTTTTAATGTTGAAAAGCTTTACTTACTTCCGCTGGCAGCATCAGGAAGCGGAAGTTTAACTTTTGTTAAAAATTTTAGTGATTCGTGTGCCGCAGACATTTGGCTGGCGATGGGATTGACTCCTGCGATAGCAGTTAGAGTTGCTCCAGGTGGTCGGGAGCGGGGGCTAGGCTTTTTTATTTACGATGCGAAAAGTTTTGTTCATTTGATTGTGCTGCAGTTGTTACCTTTAGTTCATGGTTCTGGAGTCTACAACTCCACCAGCGAATAGAAAAGAATCACATACAATAAATTTCGATTTGATTGCTACTTTGTTTTCCTTGATTTTTCACAATTTCTGAATATATTCATTCAAAATTGAGTCTACAAGGCGATTTACGCTTTTAAGAAGTTTTTATCGTGAGGCTGTCGACATGGATGAGAATGTCAGAGCAGCGGCAGGTGCACAGAATCTTTTGAGACAGGCAGATCGAGAACTTAGCAAACCACCCGTAGCTGAATAGCAGCTAGTCCAGTGTTAATATGTTAACATTAATGTTAATGCTCTTTTTTTTTTTTCTGTTTTGTTTTGACTCCTTTTTTTTTTAATAAAGGGTTTCTAAATCTCAAATTACGGTTATAGTAAGGTGTCGCTTTGCATTCTGAAGACGACCAATTTTAAGACGACCTCTTGACTTCTGTGTTTATAGAAATTTGAGTTTAAAGTTGCTTAAAATGCCTATTTCGACCCTTTTTAGACTCATTTTTTGGGGAACCTATACGATTGTTTAATCTCTCTTTGATTACCAACGCCTGCAATGTAATGTGTATAAGCACTATTTCTGGATTTTGGACCTTAAAAACCTTCGCCGGTAAGCCCAAAGTTTCATCGCAACGGTTTTTAAAATTTCGCGTCCAACCATTTCCCCGGCCCATCCCCAAAGTTTCATCACAATCGAACACATTTAAAATTTCGCGGCTTTTAGACCACTTTCCGCAGGTTTCTTCAATTTTTAAAACTTTTTACTGAAACCGTAAATTTAGGCAACTTTCGCGGTTTTTGGAACATTTTCCGCAAAATTCTTCAATCATTCCCCAAAGTTTCATTGCAATCGGATGCTATTTTTGGACTATTTCACTGACATAAGATAGCCTATGACAGTTTCCTGATCGTTATGAACATACTGTGAAAAATTCGTGAAGATCGGTTCAGCTGTTTAGACGCCCATATGGGACAAATATACTCTTACTTTTATTATGTGTATAGATATCAATATGTATGTACTTTTTAGAAAATGACATAAGTCCGACGCTTTTTGTTAGAATCTTTTTTTTTGTGTGTTTATTTTCAGTTTGTTGTTCTTCTTTTTCAAATTTACATGCATCCAAAAAAATTGCTATCAATTTCAATTTGATACACGTTGTCTCGAATTGAAACTAAAACCAGCGTCGCTTTTTTAGTATCAATATAATCCTAGAGAGTATCAAAATGATCTTTTGGTTATTTATTTGAAACGCAAAAGAATAAATTTGAAACAATCACATTTTTATGAAAGTTCGAAAATTCGAAATGTCGTGCTCGTATGTTAAAAAACAAAGCCAGCTGAGCTGGCAGATCACTAGGCGCTTGACGATTGACATTAACTGTTTTGATTTTAGTGCAGACACATCGGCAATTTGCTTAAATTAAAAGCTCTGTAAATCAATCTCCCAGACAACGTGTTGAAGATTAAATTCATGTATTTCAGTATGGTGTTATGATGAGGAAGCTGCCTCTATGGATAGGCTTCCGCATACATTCGTTGAGCACTTATTGCGTTGCCGTTTGCTTTGCCGTAATAAAACACGCAACCCGGGTACTCGACTTTAGAGAAAATTAATAGCAACACAAAAATACCCAATATCACATTCAGACTTTCCCTAAACTTGGAAAATGTCAAATAAATTTATAAAATTAATTTTTGAAAACTATTTTACCGAAATTTTTGTTTAGAATAAAAAACTGCATCAAAACTGCATTTTATTTTGAGACGTAATAACTTGGAAACGAAGCCACTTAGACCCATGGTGTAAAAGAAAAAAATATTTATATTGATAACAGCCATCATATTTTAAAGTTCTGACGAAAAGTTTCTGGACAAATACAACTTTTTAGAGAGGACATACTCCACCATGATTCAGCGCTATCCAAGATAAGAGAAACAACGTTAGCTCCTGTTGAGGCGTGGTTCGCATTCGCTTCGGTTTCAGAACCATGACTTAAGAAAGATCTCGAGCCGGGATGATCATGCCATCATAATTTGGGCAGCACCAAATCAGAAGGGCGGACTGTTATATCAATAAGGTCTGATGCACTTCCCTATCAAAATGATTGTTGCTAGTTTTAAATTGGTACTAAAAAAATTATACAAAATAGTGTCAGCCTGATACTAGTTAGTATCAATTTGGTATTTTCGAAATATTATTTTAATACTTTCGAAAATATCAACTTGATACTTGAAGTATTAAAGAGAATCTGTTACTCAATAGTTTCAAATTGATGACTAAATAGTGTCATTTTGATGACTACTTTTTTTTGAGGCGAAAGATCGATTCGCATCGTTCTTTACTTACGTCAGCGCCTAATGAAGCGTTTACAGTATGTAATTCGCTACGTAATTGGTAACTGAACGTAGTGGCAGTAGGTAGTCTTTTTTCGCGTGGAGTGGACACTTGATATGGAATTTCGACACGGAAAAATTCCGCAGCAGTTGTTTTTGATATGGATTTTTTCCGCGCTTAAGAAAAAATTCAGATTTTGGTGCTCTAGCTTTTTAACTTCATAATAGTTATTTGAAGTTCTTCTAACATTCAAAAACTTTTATAAAACTTCGAATTCTAAAATTGCTTAAATAATTGGGCATTCGGCTTGGAAATAAGGAGAGTGCAGAACATCGAAAACGCTTATCTTATAAGAGATTTAAATTAGTATTATCTAATATCACATTAACTTATGCTTTACTTTTATTTATTTTTCAGATGATTGTTTAAAATTAACTTTGAACATTGAGGAAACGCCCCATAACATGTAAGTAAAAAAATTTCAATTATTATTGCATTTTCAACAAACCCAATTCCCTAAAACCAGTTTGAAGCAGCTTCTTTGGTTACAGTATTTAGTGTGTAAGAATAAGAATATTTTTGGTGTGTATTAGAGTTGGCAAAATATCGAAGGTACTATCGATATATCGAATCATTGTCACTATCGTTTTTTTCTTTTTACACTATCGATAGTTCTTACGAGCATTTTTATACCCTGTTCCCATTGAAAATGGGAAAAGGGGGATCATGAAGTTGTGCAAAAGTATATAAAAGGTAGAAGGAAGCATTTGCGACCCTAAGTCAAGGGAACATGGTATTTTGTAGTCGGGGCACTCGACTACAGCTCCCTTACTTGTTGTAAGTGTCACATTAGTATCCCTCGCAAATAGTTCGCGGCTAGGCAGCTTAAATTTGGGGTTTGCTGGACCCGATGTTTAAAAAGCAGGGATTCAGAACCTCTTCTAACTCAATTCAAGCGGAATCATTTTTGAAGATATATTCATCAGCAAGCCACCAGACCTATTAATTTTGGAACCGCCATCACCAATCCCATAGCAAACGCCGTCGAACCAAAATTTATGTCAATTCGTAAAGCCAAACATTGAGAGTTTGACAAAAGCCGAAAGAAGAGACGTCGTTGTTGAGCTCCGCCAATATTTTTCAATGAAACATCCGCTTAACTATTGGAAAGTAATTTTATGAATGATATATGAATGGGTATTGAGTCAAATGATAAGGGTCATTTCTATATCATTTCTATACTATGATAGTCTGAAAGATGTCTCTAAAAATACAACATCCACAGAATCGGAGAGAAATTTCAGTAAGACTTGATTAATTATAAGCAATTGTCGGTCTTCGCTTAAAGTAAAGCATGAAGACAATAAAATGTTTGATTTGAAATTGATTTATTTTTAAAAAAGCACAAAATTTTGACGAAACTATCGATAGAATCGAATCCTTTCTCTAAAAGTACCGATAATTTGCCAGCTCTAGTGTCTATGGTGTTCTGTTAGATCCGCCGTTAGATGAGGTCTTTGGATGTAAATCTCATTGCCTCGTTTGATTGGATACTGGCTGGAGGTCTTGTTATGCTATTGGCATAACTTTAAACCGAGGCACACACCACAACAAAGGAGGCTTCAGGTTGATCGGACGCGTTTCATGAGGGACCAAATCCTCACTCATCAGCGTTCTTGAGCCTGAAATGTCTATCCAAAGAGCAGCCTCTCCTTGCCAGCTACAGCAAAACTGTTTGCTTACAAAGGAAAATGGCTGTCTTAGGCTCTTTTTTTGGTATTTTGCGCGCAAGCTGCATTTGGAAATCCCAAACAGTTTTGCTGTAGCTGGCATGGAGAGGCTGCTGAATTCTGCTGAATAGCGGATATATCGAAGTCGGGTAGCGTCGATTTTAACTAACGCTTTGGTTTTTAGTTTTTGAAAAGAAAGACCCTTCTTATCTTCTGTAATCCCATTAAGGGGAGGTTCTTTTGGATTTTTTTGAAAAAATTTCGGGGATATTTCGATACGACGCGTTTTTCTTGAGATAGAGCGTGTCAAACATACCCATGTCACGCGCGCTGTGGCACGCTCAGCGCGCCGATTCACCGCGCGGCTCTAGATGATGCCTTATGTCCCGAAACGAATAACGGTTGGTAAAGCAACTTACCTTAACGTTTAGTAATGTGTACTGTAGGTGGCAGCACATACGAAAAGTAAGCGATACGGCACAAAGTCGACATAACCTTATTATTTGTTGTTTTCGCGCTCGTGTATTTCGCGTTTTTCTCGGAACCATGTTTTCAAACCTCTTGTCGCGCACAGGGCTCGTTCTATTGATCCGATTTCCTTTATTCAAAAAATGTTTGAAAGTATATACTTTTTTGTATGTCTTATACCTAAAATTGGCATAAAAAAATTGTTTATTTATAATTTTTAAACGAGATCGAAGTGAAAAAAAGGGGGAAAAAATGTCAATTTTTTTTTTAAACGTCCATGAAATTGGTTTATTTTGACCAAAATTAATTGTCGTTAGGTATAAGACATAGGAAATTTCATCAATTTCAATAAATTATATACATTTCTAATTTCAGTTCACTACCAGCGGCCCGACACTAGACAAAGCAGAAAAATAGTGGTCGACGAGATCCGCCATTTTGAAGCCGCCATTTTGAATTTCCTAGATATTGAATATTTTTTTTTTAATCGTTAATAAACAACGAATCAAAAGTTCAAAAGCATAAGATGGTATGTCTTTTCATTTTCCCGCAATCCATGCTCAAAGTTTGCTCAATTTTCGGAAAAATCCAAAAGAACCTCCCCTTAATATTTTTCTCAACAATTTCTCCGTCAAAGGACTTGAAAGGTTCGCATAGTAATTATAATTCAGCATAATATGAAGGGTTAAAATGCAGCAACAAAGGCCTTGCTGGAATAGGTCTGTATAACAGGGGTTTACCTTCCACTTTCCGTAAACAATCGAGCCAGGAGTCCATGAAATTAAGCCATGCCAAGCTTCTATTCAAAAACCCTGGCTTAAAAGCTTTAAATAAACTGTTCGCGAACCGAAACTTGTGGGGAAGCTTAAGTTAGCAGGCAGTTTTGAAATCCAATAATTAGAGTTTTGACCATTTCCAAAGAATTATCGTGAACTGAACTTTTACCATTCTAGACCACATTTTATGCTAAACAGTCAATATGTTAATGCTGCTTCTGTTTTATATGGCTCCCTGTTAACGACATGTGGCACACGCACACGGCTATAGAGTGGAGTGTGTCAAAAAGCATTTATCCTAATGCGCCGGCAGACAGTTGCTGTGTCTGTCCCATCTGGCTGACCTGTGCCACGCGCAAAATTTAAGCCCTGGACTTTAATAGTTTTCATCACAACATTTCGTAATCTCTTCCACCTGCTGCTGCCTAGCTGGATGTGGCATCTATGCCTGAGCAGCTTATAACTTTGCAACGTGGCAACGACCAACTCCCCATAGAATTTCCACAGGGGCAAAGTTCACTCGCTTTGGCAAAAGTTACAGAAGTCGGCCAAAACAGCAAACTAGCGAACAGGCAGAGCTCGTTATTATTATTATTATTATTTCTGGCTTATATATTCGATGCGTGCGCCGTGCAAAATCCGTTGGCGTACTTTTCTAAAGCGCTGGAGAAAGGACGGGCGAGGCGTAACTTTTGAACTTTTAAATAAAAGTAGCTACAGATTTGGCGTGAACTTCTGCCGATTGCATGTTGCACGGCCATGGCTTTTAGCGTTGCATGTGGCAGCCGTTACGCCCCCGCACACGCTCACTCTCACACACATGCACATGCACATGGATAAAGGAAATGCATTTTCAGTGGCCGTCAAGAAAGCAAGAGAAAGCCATTTCACTTTATTTTTACGAGCATTTATTGTCCGCCTCACGATGGACGTTTTATTTCAGTTCACCCGCCGTTTCAATTTGCACAGCGTTAAATGTAATCACGCTTACTAAAAGTTTACCCTAGTGGTGAAAGCAAACACACACAGCTACAAGTTTCCAAGCAAATGTTATCATATTTAGTTTGGGGTTTGCATATTGTCTTTTGCCTCGCGTAAATGGAACTCTTTCATTCCAAACACTTTTGAGGTAAAAGGTAAATTCAAGAATATTAAAACTAGTTTGCTTTGATTTTGTAACTTCCGAGGCCATGAAATAATGGAAATATCCGTCTGTCAAATCAGACTGATTTCACTTATTTTTGTGTCATCCCCTGAGTAAAACTTTTTGCACGCATTCATAGGTTGAACTCGGCACAAGCCAATGTGAAACACAGACTCAATGTTGCCTTTTTTCGTTTTTTATCTATTCTTCTATTCCTATACCAAAGTGCGAAGCAAACTTACTTATGCTATGTGGATAGAACTTGGATACAGTGAAAAGTGTTGGGCGTTGGACTACATTTTCTTAAGAGTTTTATTCAGCACAACAAAATTCCTTAAACTCTAAAGAGGTTTTGGTCCGTTGGTTTGAACCATTCGTAAAACCAATGCATCGAACCCAAGCTTTTGGTTCGAACTTTAAAAATGTTTAGTGAGTTTCAGAAATAATCGACTTTTGATCGGATCATCTACGTTAATCTGCAAGACCATAACATAACTTTTGTTGCTTCATATCAATTCTTTTTTAAGACGTAAAACTAAATATGCCGTATTTTAGTAACATTAGTAAAAATCTACTACATGAGGCATCGATTGAATTCATTTAGTGTTGCCAACTCTTCAGGCGCTCATCACGCTAGATCCAAGTTCAAAAATAGCTAGAAATAGCTAGAAATTTTTCAAAGTAGCTATATAAATAGCTAGTATTGTTTTCTATACCATATTTGCATTAAAAATGGGAAAAAGTTGATCATACAGTTGTGCAAATGTATGTAACAGGGATAAGGAAACATTTCCGAACCTAAAAAGTAGTTATAATATTTTCTTGTTTAGCATCAACAGCCGAGTCCAAATATCCATGTCCGTCCTTCAGTCTTTCCGTTTGACTGTCTGTCCGTATGAACGCTCAGATCTCAAATGCATTGTTCGTACTGATTCCTAGCTAGAAAGCTGAAATTGTTAACGAAATGTTCTTAAGATTGAACTTATTGCCCAAAATTTATAAGACAAAACTGCTTTATTTGTCATGATATGCCAAATGTCTTGAGTTATTAACCCAAACATGTACTGACTTTGTCTCGGATTTTCAGTGCTCTCGGCACTGAAATTTTTTTAAATAATGCAGAATTTTTTTTTTTTTTTTAATTTTCAGACAATCTGGCTTCACTTTTTGAATTCAAAGTTTCGCTGAAGCCCTTGAAGTTACAGCTCTAAAGCCATGCAATTTAATTCAGATATGGGCATTTCCACAGAAAGGTCCACCGAGACCAAAAAATTAAAAGTACTTAAAAACACTTTTATCGATCATATTTTAATGGGGAAAAAATTAAATTAAACTGGTTTAAGCAAATCTTAAATTTACTCATATTCCATTTCGAGATTTTCAAATGCAAAGTCGAGCAATCACCATTTGTCTTATTTTTATCATTATTTTGCAGGTTTTTTTTTCCTAAAAAAGTACCTATAGATTTCATTAAATTTTGCTATCTAAAATCTGTTTAAGGGTATGAAGAGTAAGTAAAGGTTGCATAAGAAACCATAACTAACTATGTGAGTATGTGCAAAAAAAAGTATTTTTCTTTGCAAAAAAAAAAAAAAAAAAAAAAAAAAAAAAAAAAAACCATTTGGAAAGGCGTTTGTAATGGGGTATGGGCGAGGAGCGTTGCGGTGTATTGCTGTGTAAATAGTATTCCTTTACTTGGAGTTTACAGAACTGTTGACTGTAATGTAAAATAATAATTTCCATTTAATTAAAATGCAGTTCTAAACTCCATCTGCTCCTTTCGTTACTACACTTTTTACCTTACCCCCCACAGTTGGCATTTTATATTACTTACTAAAATCATGTTTGCCCATAGCATCTTCCGTGGCTTCTGCCCCACAGGCGATGACATCACGATGTCGCTACGCAGTAAAAGCATTATGGCAAATTGTTTTAAGCTGTGCAAAAATGCCATCAAAATCAGTTGACTATGCAAAGCAGCGTCGCCAATGCTAAGGGACCAGTGCTTCAGATGGCGTGGGGAGGGATGGGGTGTACATTTGTTGCTGTTGGCTGGGCATTGCATTTTATGGCTTGTGCATGTCAGCCATTGTTGTGGCCATTTCCAAAAGCGCTTTCTTCACTAGACTTTGGCTAGAAGTTTGCTGGACTCTGGGGAGGGGTTGTCAGTGTGTACATAGAACTGGTCAGCAAGGCATATCTCCCCCTAAGCAACAACAGCAGCTTGGAGACTTTCAGCAATATGCTGCTCATTGCTTGACTCTGATTTGTAAGCATATGCAAGATGTTAAAATGGAAAGGAAATGCGGATATGAATGGGAAAATTAATTTAATGACTTGGTATGGAAATGATGAAGACATGCAGGGCAAAGTGGAATGTGGAATGTACAATGTACATGGTAGCTCATAAAGCATAATGTAAGAATTCCAATTACATTGTTGGTTTTTGCAGTTTTGTGCTTACTGGCAAAGGCTTGAGTTTTTATATGTGCTAGTTTAGATGGTTTTACCATTGTTGCCATGAACTTACGTTAAGTACGTAGAAGTGAGTACTAATTTTAGCAATGATACTTTCAGGCATGAGCATTTATTAAAAGCTGCTCTAAATTATGAGTGAATTCTGCTTCGATAGCAATTATACAATTCTCCCCCTGAGTAACAACCCTTCAGTAAATATTAATCGCTTCCGAATGACATTTGACGTTTTTAAAGTCAAATTATGAATAGTTCAAATTCCAAACAGTAGGTGGACCAGAAGTTAACTTTCCCCTATTTTTCCCAAATGCAATAGATTAAATATCGTCTGAGTACGGAGTTTTAAGCAAAGTGTGCGAACTCTACTGATGTTAAACTGTACTTCCTTAAAAAAAATCGTTAACCACTAAATTTAAAGTGTGTGCAGCCCAACGAACTGTAATAATCGAGTCCTCCAGGGAATCTATTGAGGCAACTTCGTCATCGTCCAAATCAACATATACTTTTGGGTCACATGAGCAACTTTCTTCGGTATTACATTCTTAATCGATGAATTTCTGCTCTGCAATTGTCATTAAAAGTTCTCCTGCTCGAACCATGTTTGCTCCATTATCGACGGTAATAGTGTAAGTCTGACTAAGAAAAAACGTCGCAGGATTTGCGAACTTCTTGAATGATAGCAGTTAGATTTGGGCTTGTATGCTGGACGTGGACCTCTTTCATCGCCAGCACGTACACGCGGATCTCTTCATCTTTATGAATCTGACGTACATATGACATGTTTGGATGTTTGTTCATACCTACATATGTATGAAAGTAATTTAGGCTATTAAATTTGTGGCAGCTATCACGAGTCATCTACCAAGAACTGTCATCTCAAACAACAAATTCACATAATTCGCAAAATCGTTTACTATATCTAAGCGGTTTGCATTTATATGTGAAGATTACCAAATATATTCGAATATTACCCTTCTGTTTAATCTAGATATCATAATTTATCTTGTAACGTTACATTAAAAATCATCCATGCTTAGTTAAAAGTGCAATCGTTTATACTTAAATCTCCTTAGATTTCCAAATTTTCCTTGAATGTATCGTTGAACAAATTAATTAAATTGGTGAACCGAACCCCAATTTTCGAAAAAGAGGTCCGGTTCGGGTTCGATGAACCAAAAATTTAAGGCGACTGGTTTAGGGTCCGGCTCGCGAAACCCAAAAAACCCGAAACGAACCGGTTATCAGGGGTTCGGTTCCGGAAGTTAGCTTTGCTTTCTCGTTTTTGTTCGATTCAGCAATCTGACGTATCCCTCAGACAATCACATTGAATTATATAGGTACTGATTTCGAAGTGAAATTCTTCTGGACGAAGACCGAATATAAGATTTAATAATGCTTTCAAAGCTATTCAAATATTTTTTTTTAAGAATTTAATTTCGTAAGTATGCAACAAGTAAGAAAGTCGGTCGAGCCCGACTAAAATATACTCTGTACCATCGAAATTAAATGCTCAGTATATATTTTGCTGCTGCAGTAGCAGCTGAAAGCAGTGCAATTTTTTTTTTTAAAAAAAAAAAAAAAAAAAGGGGGTAAAAAAAAAAAAAAAAAAAAAATTTGGGAAAAAAAAAAGGGGGGGTGTTAAAATAATAATAAAATTATTTTTGAAAAAAAAAAAAATTTTAAAAAAAAAAAAAATTAAAAAAAAAAAAAAAAAACTCTTTTTTCTAAAAACCCCCAATTAAACCCCCATAACTTTGTCATATATCAAATGATTTTTTATTTTCTTACCGGTTTTGAAAAGAAGAAATTTAGGTCTTTAAAGATACCATATATGACTGATCAGGATTCATTTCTTATCTTGGAGTATTTGCTACGTAAACCATTTTTGATTGGTTTTTTTTTCCCATTTTTTGTCTTTGGTGACGTTTTTGAACACTATTTGGTTAGAAACCCCCAATATTTGTTTTATTGTTTAAGAACAACACATCTTCACGGTTAGAACGTATGCCTATTTTCTAAAATCGGTCAATAATTAGCAAAGTTATTAAAGTTTTTCGGATAACGAAATTTTCGCAATATGGTGATGAGTCGCGCCATAATAGCACTGTCGACCGAAAAATTGTTGAGTTTTTAGAGTAAATTATTGAATAATTTTTTTTAGAATATGTATTGTATAGCCATGTCCGTCTGTCCGTCAGTCTGTCCGTCTGTCTGTCCGTCCGTCTGTCCGTCCGTCTGTCAGTCCGTCTGTCTATATTAATAAATAGATCTCAGAGATGGTATGAGATAGAGGTTTGACATGTATGGAACATAAGCTTCATATGCTTACAGGCAGATCAAGCTTACTTTCAACTATTGCCACGCCCCCTCCCCCCCCCGGAAATTTAGAAAAAAACGTCATATCTTCGGCAGTTTTATAGATAGAAGGTTCGTACTTTTTGGACATATTTAGTAATCGGGATTCTTTATCGGTCCACCAAAGGATTGGTAAAGATCGGATGAACGATAGTCAAGATATAAGCGAAAGAAACTTCTCTGCTGCAGCGCAGTAGCAGCATTGCTTTCAGCAGCTACTGCAGCATCTAAATTTACACTGAGCATACACTTTTTGTGGGTAAAGAGTGTATTATAGTCAAGCTTCCCCAACTTTCCTACTTGTTTTAATTAGGCTTTTTAAGGTTTTTTCCTAAAAAAGTTAAATAACTCAACCAAATATTACTCGATTTTAATAAACTAAGTTGCAGAAGACGCAAAATTAAATGTTTTTTGAAACTGCATACCAAAATTAAATAGTTTTATATAAATTTGACCTATTCATTTTCATTTAAAGTACGGTGAAGTCGAAAAAAACTGAAAAGTTCTATTTGTTTTTCATGTAGCTCCCCCAATTTTTATCCGAGATTGCAATGTAGTACACTGTTGGAAAGGTGTTACATTTCTCTTTCCAAAGACGCATTGGAAACTATTATAGGACGCCTAGTTTAAGAAATGTGATTTTTAAGTATATCAACCTCGAAAAGACGGACTTTTTAACCGTTATTCCAAATTTTGATGTGCACGGAAAATTTGTGGTATGCCACAATGCTATATTTAACTATATCTACAACCTACACTATGTCGCATCCCAAATTTTTTTGATCTGTCACACCGTGTAATTCATTCCCCGTTTTTGAGTTGATCCTGTGCTTTCAAACTTAATGAAATATTATCGTTTTCGGCTTATGAGTATGAATATATTTCTGTAACGTTTTCTGCGAAAACATTTTTTCCAAAAATTGAGAAACTTTTTAGTTTTAAATCATTGTAGATTTCTGCTTTAAGGTGGTTAAATGTGCAGGCGTTACTTTCGATATGAGATTTTATATTATCGAAAGCATTCCAAAATTTCAGCATTTGAGCTTTTGCCAGAGCACCAAATATCATAAGTATATTGCTGAGAAAGCTCACACTGATAAGAAGTTCCTTTAGTAAAGTTTTTTGGTAAAAAAGAATAAAATTTAAATATTGGAAAATTAAAGATAACATGAAAACTAGCAAAACTAACACAGTGCAATACCCAATAGAAAACGGGACAAGCACTACGAAAAAGAGCAACAAGAGAAAATCTGAACATTTTACCATTGCACATAACAAAAACTCTTAAAATAGAAAGAGAGGAAGACAATCTTTGACCGATTACAACCAAACGTGCAACAACGAGCAGCTGATTTTTACAGCTAAGAATATTTAAATATTGTTTAGTGTTTTAAAGCAAGTTTCATTGGAGGAACCAGGGGGCAACACAGCTTTTAACTTTACTGAAAACTAATGTTTTGTGCTGTTGAACACGAAAATTACGATGTGAGCACATTTATTATTAAAAACGCGGTCAGCATCCAAATTAAATAAAAATTATATAAACACAATCCCAAACCTTCAACTTTAATGTTCATTTTGAATTCAGCTATTAAATAATAGTTTTTTAATGTCTTTTATTAATTTAGTCAATGTCAACATTAATGACCTTAATAAAAAATTTGTCCAAATCCAAGTACCTGAAGTAACAGAAAATCCGTACCTGTTCTATTCTTCGTATAACAATTGTGATATTAGCTTTAGTTTTGAGTGTGTCAATGTCTGTGACGTCCTACAGTCGATTTTAGGAGTCAAGTCAAACGCTATGGGACTTGACAATATATGCAAAGTTTATTAAAATATTGCTGCCCAAATTATTACCAATTTTAACACACATCGTGAACACTGTCTTCACCACTTCGACATTCCCTCACGCATGGACGATTGCGAAGATAATACCCATCCTTAAGGCTAACGGTGAATTTCCGACCAATATCGATTCTGCCGTTTTTGTCAAAGGTATTTGAGCAACTTATGGCCACTCAAATAAATGTCTTTTGTGAAAACCCCTTTTAAATACATGTCGATCAGGATTTAGAAAGCACAGAAGTTGCATCCTGCAGCAATAAAAATTACTGAGGATAACAACGAACAGACTGACAAAATAATGTAACATTTCTCTACCCTCTTGGACTTTAGCAAGGCTTTTGACTCAGTAAATTATCAAATCCTCGTCACAAAACTAAGCAAATTATTCAATTTTACATCGACTGCCCTTAACCTTATGACTATTTACGTGGACGAAGTCCAGGCAATTGTAAATAGTTCGCAGAGACCATCTGTTGAGTTTTTATCACGCGGGGTCCCGGGGGATCCGTTCTCGGACCGTTGTTATTTTCTTGGTACATAAATGATCTTCCAAATGTTTGTCACAAAGTCCATATGTATGCAGATGACGTCCAAATCTACGTAAGTCGTCCACTATGTAGTATTTCGAGTGTGTTAATGTAACAAATAGTGAGCTTTCTGTTATTAACTCCTGGTCAAAAAATAATGGTCTACTATTAAACCCTAAAAAAATAAGTATGATAATTTACAAAAATAATAAATGATAATGGACTAAATAAAGTTCAGATTGGCAACAACCAAATTGATTATGTTGACAAGGCATACAACCGGCATAACATTAAACAGCACACTAGCATGGCAAGATCACATACGTAAAACCAGAGCGTCACTAACGTACGACATGCTCGTATGGCAGTACTTATGGGACCGACCACTGTGCGTCGGTTTAAAAACTCTGTGAACCACTGAACCGAAACAGTCTTAATTCCGAGTGGTTTGCATCCCTGTTTTTTTCATATTGTTTACAGAGTATATTACAGACTTGCTAACTTAAATAATAAGCCATTTTTGGTTCATCTGTCGACAACAGTTTTATCAATTTCGGAATTCAAAGCCATTTGCCTCCCATCGTCTTCTGCTTGACTATTCTTTACTTTTGAATGACATATCCAGAGCTTGTCTAGCGAAAAACTGTTGTCAAATTTCCTGCCATTTTTAACTGATGCATCTGCAAGCAATCGCAAAATGATTCAGCTTTTGTATACAAGGAAATGAGTATCTCAATTGTTTTGTATAACAACACACAAATTTGTACTCAACGCTCTTTTATCTGATAACCGTTATCAGCGTGATTCAGTGGGTGGGTAATCTCTCTTGGCTCACCAGCTTCAATTTAAATTGCACAAATTCTGCGCATCAGCTTGAAGGTGTTCGCGCGGAAAGCCCGCAATTGTAACCCCTCGAGGCGGGCCCTTCTTGTTTGGTGGCTCAGCACCTTTTTATGCGATCCACTTTTTTTTTTGTGCCCCTCCCTCCCGAGCCCAGCGTGTGAATGCACGCGGCTGCTCTGACACTTTTTTCCAACTTCCTCCCGGCCTTCACCAACGTCGCCGTCATTGCCGCAGCCGTATGCATAATTTAATGCAAATAATGCACTTGTTTCGTTTCGTTTCATTTCACTTCACATGTTTTTGTCTTAAACGTTCTCTGCATGCAACCGCACAGGGCGGAGGCGGCGAGCAAAATGCACAACTTCACTCAACTTCAACTGTAGTTGTAATCCAGAAGGTATTATTACTTTCTGATCTGGTGTGTTAAGCAGACTATCATAGCATATACCTTGCCCGAATTAATTTCTCAGACGCTGAGTTGAAAAAATGTGGAACTTTTTAACCTGGTCGAGGCTAGTGATATAAAAAAGTTATCTTCATCAAAGTAAAATTTTAATACCGCGCATCTTTTTCTCAATTCTAGTTAGGAAGTGTATTCATACTTAAGTCGTAACCTGGCGTGGACAAATTCCTGGCTTGTTTCATAAAATTTCTGCCTGCACTCGCTTTTATTTAGCATATTTCTCGTCGCTGGCATTGCATTTCCGCACGGTCGAGGAGCAAGGCGACGCCGTAAACTTAATTTCCGTTTGTCGGCGTCGCTTGGCTGCTCCATTTTTAATTCCTTTCGCCAGGATGGGCGGTTGCTGCCTGTTTGTTCCTCCTTGTTGTTGTTGTTGTTGTTTGGTGCAGCCTTAACAACTTGTAGCTTGTTTTGTCTTCACTTTCCGCACGCGGCAACGCGTCTCATTTCAATTTAATTTCCCCCCAAATGCGCTCTCACGTACAAGTCGGTTGGCGTCTGGCATTTGCCATTTGCGGTTACAGTTACACTTTACACCCAACGCAGAGAGCTCAGCTCAGCTCTCATCATCATTTTTTTCCTCCTTTTTTTTTTGTTGTGTCTTATTAAATGAGTGAAATTACTTTTACAAGCGCTCCTCGACGCCTCGTTGCTGGCTGATTGTTGGAGCGCGAGAGTGGGGGAGTCAGTTCATGGAAATTAGGTTGTAAATTTCCTAAGTGGCATCATTCAGAATCCCAGCGACTGACGAGTGTCTTGTTGTTGTTTACTTTAATGCCGGAGAATGGCTTGTTAAGTATTTTGTTGTGAATAATTTATGATCCCGAGAGCACAACATTATTAACAGTTTATCAGTAACAGAGCAGAGCAGAGCAGGCAACGTTGCTCATACGCCAGGTGGGCGGGCAATTAAAAACAATTGAGACGGGGGAGAGAGCTCTGCAGTCGACTTAATTAAACCGCAATATTTGCATTTTGCTCTCATTTCTCCCCCTGCTGCTACCCAAATGGTAAACAACCGCGGCGGCTGTATCGGTGTGTGTGTGTGTGCGTGTGGCAAAGTTTATTACTCAATTTCCCAAAAAACTTTTACCAACCTGCCGCGCGCGCCACAACCAACGTACGTCGAGTTAACATGCAACTTTAAGATACTTTCGCTAACTTGATTTGCCAGCCCAGAAAATCACAACGAAGAATACACAGAGCATTTGGCTGATAGCCCACAGCGCTGTAAATGCATAGATAAGCCAAGACAATGTTCAGACATTAGGCCGATGGAACAATGTAATAACGACTTTTACGTGAGAAACTTTGCGGACGCTCCAAAAAAAATTAAGTTATCAGCCATGGGAATTAGTTCGGTTCAGTGTTTCAAAGAGGTCCTAACCAACGGTTTTGTTTCACATAATGAAGGCTAATTTTTCCTTTTAAATTTTCGGTTTAAACGCGATTGAATGATAGAATTTTTATTTTAAGACTTTCACAAAGACTATTCCGGTTTATCCTTAAAATTTCAAGAACTTAAATAACAGAGGTATGAATTATTATAATTTTATATGACGAATATCTTGGATTGAGAAAAAAATAGCCATAAAATTCCAGTTCCAAAAAGTGTGCAACGAAAAATGCGATTTATTTAAAGCATAACTCTCAACCAATATTTTCAATATTTGTGTGCTGCCTCTCGTGCTCTCTGTTAAGCGGCTGTTTTGGTACACTCAGACTGATCGATCTGACAGCAACCAAATAACAGGCCCATTTCTGTCAAGGAGTGCCAAAGTGTGTGTTATTAAAAGAGCCTCACATCAAAATGTTATTTTAAAAAGGTTGCTGTGAGCAAGTGGGAGCAGAGCGTACCAGTGCGAGAGAGAATGAGAGAGCGCACATAGTTTATCGCATACATACAAACATGAGTTGATATCGGTAGCACACGGACAAGCGAGCTCTGCCAATCGGTTGGCAAAAGACCAAGAGCGAACAAACCAAAACAAATGTGTTTCTTTCTTCACCCAACCGAACACAAGCACAGACCGTAGTTAAAGGTTCTTTCCGTCCCTCATTGACAGTGTGCCGTACGCAACCGATTTTTTTCTGACAACTGCAAAGAGAGGACCGGTTGTTCCGACCTCTAATATAAAACCGAATTTGTTCTTAAAAATCAGAGACAAAAACAAACACAAACGAACACACAGAATATTGAGTATTTAAAATTGATCATCGAGTACTTCGACTCGAATAGTCAGAATAGAGTACTAAGTACCAAATACCAAATACTTACCAAATACTTAAACTTTAATACTAAGTATCGAATACTTAGAATCTAGTTCGGAGTAACGAGTACTTGCTATCGACTACTTGGAATCGAATAATAATTATCGAGTACTTAGTATCGAGTACTTAGTATCAAGTAGTAAGTATCGAATGGTTAGAATCGCGTCCTTAGTATCGAGTGCTTGGTATTGAGTAATTAGTATCGACTACTTAGAATCGAGTACTGAGTATCATATACTGAGAATCGACTACTTAATATCAAATACTTAGGTTAAGGTCTCGTAAGTGTTAGCCACACTCACACAATTTTTTTTTATTCAATACAGAGACCTCATTTCAAGAACAAAAATAGGGGAAAGCTAACTTCGGCTCGGCCAAAGCTTTGTATACCCTTGCAGTTTGTTTTTCTAAATAAGACAACTTTTCGGATCTTACTTTTCTATGGGAGATTTACTTTATAGATGTCCGATTTCAACCAAACTTAGTGCAATCATGGAAAAGCAAAACAAACTGTTAACTACGAAATTTGGAGGCGATCCCAATTAAAACAAAAAAGATTTTCTCACTAAAACTTATTTTTCGACCGATCATTCATACTGCAGCTATATGCTATGGTCATCCGATTTTGACAAAACTTTGTAGAATTGTGTAAAAGTATATAAAATAAATATGTGCCAACTTAAGGGACGTTTCCATTAAAAACAAAATAGTTTTTCTCACAAGAACTAGTTTTTCGACCGATCGTTCCTATGGCAGCTATATGATATAGTCATCCGATTTTGACCAAACTTTGTAGAATTGTGTGGGATCATATAAAACAAATACAAATACAAATACATGAGGACATTTCCATTGAAAACAAGAAAGTTTTTCTAACTAAGACTACTTTTCAGATAATACTTTTCTATGACAGCTATACTATATAGATGTCCGATTTCGACCAAATTTTGTGGAATAATGGAAAAGCATTGTAAACTAAGAAATACGAAGTTTGGAGGCGTTTTAAGTGAAATCAAAAAGGTTTTTCTCACTAAAACTAGTTTTACGATCGATTGTTCCTATGACAGCTATATGTTATAGTCATCCGATCGGTCCGTTTCCGACAAATATGCAGCGTATTTGTACCAAAAGACTTCGTGCAAAGTTTGGTGAGGAAAGCTTTAAAGCTGACGGAGGAGATAGCATAGAAACAGACGGACAGAGAGACGGACTGGGCTAAATCAACTCAGCTCGTCATGCTGATCAAGAATATATATACTTTATGTGGTCGGAGATGCTTCCTTCTATGCGTTACAAACATCCGGACAATTTTATAATACCCTCTGCAAGGGTATAAAAAAACTTTTTTTCAATGTTACAATGTTTAACTTGAACATCATTAATAACACAGGGGAACAGCCATTTTGTTGCATTCACTTTGATGAAAAATTCTGGTCCAGTTTTGTCCACTGATTATAAAACTGGTCTCGGTTTGGCTCCATCAGCTTTTGTTTTAAAGATATGGCGGAAAATGTGTTTTGCATGTTTTTACGCTTTGAGAAAATTTTGGAGGCCATAGTGTTGGTAAAGATTGGATGAACGATAGTCGAGTTATAAAGAAAACAAACATTCGGCATGTCAAAAATTTTAATTAATTTTTTTTCCGCATTACCGCATAGCTTTGTCCATTCAGCCTTACTAAATGCAACAAAATTTGTTCTCAGTGTGACCTCCACATTTTCCGCCATATCTTTAAAACAAAAGCTGATGGAGCCAAACCGCGACCACTTTTGTAATCAGTGGACCAAACTGGACCAGAATTTTTCATCAAAGTGGATGCAACATACAAAAGTTGTCATTTTGTTCCCCTGTGTAATATACATATGCTTTCAAACAGATTTTGCAAAATTTGGTCGAAATCATTACATTAAAACGAGCATTTGCATGGGTATTAAAACTTCGGGACACACTTTACCTAAAATCCGATGTCTACTCATATGACTTTCAAATTGGGTCGGACGTTTGGGTCTAAATCTGAAATATATGCTGAATGGGGAGGACGTCCGGAGCCCAAATAAAGAATGTTTGCCATGGCGTGTCGCTGTTTTTTTCGCCTAAGGCGATCGTTTCTGCTTCAATTTAATGCTTTTGCACATAAGCCTTGAGCATCCTGAGAAACAAATGCCTTGGCGTTGTTGACCTTATTTGGTGCACATTCACTGTTCCTTGGTTTCTAGTGCGCTGTAGTGGAATAATGATTGTCCACGGTAAGAAGGTGTAAAAGCTCTTTTGGTAGCGGCTAAACATAACCCAAACCTCCTTCAAAATTTTTAAATGGTTTCGGCCGAGTGTCAACAATCGCAACTGCCATATTATGTGAAGTTGTGATGCTCAGTTAAGATTTATTCCGCGATCGTCCCATATAATTCCATATATTTTAAATGCTATCTCAGTAGTGACGGCCTCCTATGTACTGGTACAATCAAAACGAAATTCAATAATCCATTTAAATTGATGGTACGGAGTGCGCCTTCTTTCTTCAAGACTTAAGAGAAATAATCAATGCTCATACACGACATTTACTTTTGCATTTTTCACGAAATTAAAGTGGTTGTCTGCTTTCAATGGCTTGCTCAAATCAGCTTGCCACTGACTTATCCAACTGCCCTCGTATTTTGTTGAACAAGTTTCATCAGCTTTGCAAGAAAGCGATAATTTATAAATTTAACCTTGGCCAATTTGGGCCACCTTACGTTGGCGAGTCTTCGCCAATTTCTGCAGCTGCAATGTCCACTGTGATTTACAGCCTGGCCCGCAATGACCTACCCCGCAAAAAGTTGCCGTTGCCGTTGTCGTTGCCCACCGCCAACCGCCGACCGCAACAAGGACATTTATGTTTTGCTGCAGGCCAATGTGATTCTTTTGCTCCTTTTTGTTGTTCTGGTCGTTTGCACTTTGCAGCCCACAATTACATAGGAGCATAATGCGCCGGTATGTTTTAAGAATTTTTGCTGAGGATGCCAAAGGTCTGCTTTTGCTGCTTCCCTGCTGCTGCTGCTGCTTCTGCTTGTTAACAAATATTTCGTTATTTATTTTCGTTTTGTGTTGTCTCCACCAACCAGATTTTGTCGAGGAAAGTTTTCCTTCTTTTCCCCCTCTACTGTAAACACAAAACGTTAATTAAAAATAGCTTGAAATGATTTAATGATGTACATTTTGCTTAGTGCTAATGTATTTAGAATTTTCTGAATTCCGGCTACAGCGTAGTCCTCTCGGATCCAGATTCAACGCTTAATAGAAAAGTAACGCAAACGAAGAAAATTAAATAAACTTAATATTACAAAAAAAAAAGTTTTGAGCTGCAAATGCGCCATTTATTTAGTGGCTTTTATTTTCTTGTTTACGAGAAGCTTTGCCTTGTGGAAACTGCAAAATGCTACAACACCTGAATTCCTGATTTTATTAATGGGTTCGATCCCCCATAGAGTTAAAAAAAAAGAACAAATGAAAAAGCTAAGCTCAGAAATAATCAATGCTCATACACGTCTGTGCCGAAGTTTAAATACAATTGTGACGACTGACTTAATACTGTGACTAATGACTTAGTTTATAAGCTTAATGTCTTGTGTCATTGGAATGTTAAATAAAAAAATCTAAAAAAAAAAAAAAAAAAAATTGTTTGGCTGCTACAAGAAGTGACCATCCGATTTTCGCGGTTCCGACATATGTGCAGTGTGCAGCTAAAAGATGACTCTGCGCAAAATTTCAGCTCGATAGCTTCTAAACTGAGGGACTAGTTTGCGTAGAAACAGACATACCGACGGACAAAGCTTAATCGACTCAGCTCATCATGCTGATCAAGAATATATATACTTTATGTGGTCTGGGCAAAATTATAATACATTTTTCAAGTGTATAAAAAAAGACAACCAAGCAAAGCTAACTTCGCCTGTGCCGAAGTTTTGATACACTTGAAACCGATCGTTCCTAATGCCGCCGAAAGCCGGTTTCACCAGATTCGTCGAAATCCACTGCGCAAGCAGAAAGTCATATCTCGTACCACTTGCTCACAAAAGCATTAATAGATAAAACGCAAGACAAAATCGAAAGCATTGTGTCGCCAGTGCGGGAACAATGCCCACAGACGAATTCTGCTTACCGACCAAAAAATTTTCACCATTGAGGAATCGTTCAACCAACAGAAAGATAGAGTGAATGGTGTGTCAACAAAACAAGCGTCCGAACCCATTCCGAGAGTACAAAGTGGACCCATCCGGCTTATGTGATGAGTTGGTGCGGAGTCGCCTATGATGGGATCACCAAGCTCCATTTTATTAAAAAAAAATCAAAACTTCGGCGAAAGTCTATCAATCCGACATTTCGAAAAATGTTGTGAATCCTCTCAACACGATATTATTTGCATTCAAGCAGTGAACCTTTCAACAAGACTTCGCTTCAGCTCACAAGGCAAAAACGACTTAAACGTGGCTCTAAAACCATGTAACGAACTTCATTTCTACGAATGATTGGACGGCTAGACTTTGAAATCACGGAAGCTTACTCTCGGATGACGATTTTTCAGACCATAAACATATTGTTCGGAGCAGAACTCCTGCATATCGCCGCCCATGTAAAGTTTCTTTAACTTTGCCAACCCAAATTTATTGTCATTACAATCAATTGCCAACTGCCACCAAATTATGTTTGTTTGGTTTCATATTCGCTCTTGTTAAATTTCTCTCGCCTGTTGTATATTCAGACCAGTCCTGGCCAAATAGAGAGGACAAAAAACTATGTGTCTCGGACACTTTGTGATGATTGACTTCGGCAAGCATTCGGTATCAACCGGCGAGTGTCTTCGGGTCCCAGGGGCTGTGGCTGGACAGGCCTGATTTAGACATTGCAGCTGCGCAGTCGCTCTCTCAAGCTTATTCGCAGCAGCGCGCAGTCGCCAGCGCCTCTTTTTTTCAAAAAAAAAAAAAAAAAAAAAAAAAAAAAAATTCAGAAAAATGCATGAAATCTTTTTTGAATCGATAGTACGGTCCATATATTTAATGTTCGAAGATTATTTCATGCAAATGTTGACCGGCTGCGCCTCAAATGATCCTTTCGCTTAGTCCAATTTTGGCATACTCTTTCCAACATTTCGCCCGGTATCTCACGAATAAATGCTTCAATGTTGTCTTCCACTGCGTCAATTGAAGCGGGCTTGTCTGTATAGACATGAGCTTTAACATAGCCCAACAAAAAATAGTCTAAGACGTAAAATCGCACGATCTAGGCGGCCAATTGACCGGTCCCGAACGTGAAATAAAATGTTCACCGAACTCGCCTCTCAACAAGTCCATTGTTGCGCGTGCTGTGTGGCATGTGGCACCGTCTTGTTGAAACCACATGTCATGCAAGTCAAGCTCTTGCATTTTGGGCAAAAAAAAAGTTGGATATCATCTCACGGTAGCGCTCACCATTCACAGTTACGTTACGATTCGCATCATCTTTGAAGAAGTACGGTCCAATGATGCCACCAGCCCATAAACAGCACCAAACTGTGACTTTTTCTGGATGCATTGGTAGCTCTTGCAATGCTTCTGGCTGATATTCACTCCAAAATCGACAATTCTGCTTATTTACGTACCCATTGAGCCAAAAATGAGCTTCGTCGCTGAGCACAATTTTTCGGTAAAAAAAAAGTGGATCTTCGGCCAACTTTCCTAGAGCCCATTCACCAAAAATTCTACGTTGCGGTAGGTCATTCGGCTTCAATTCTTGCACCAGCTTTATTTTGAAAGGCTTCACACCTAAATCCTTCTACGTTGTTGAGTAACAGAGGCCCAATTGCTGCGAACGGCGACGAATCGATAATTGATGGTCATAATTAACACTGGCCGATACAGCTGCGATATTTTCTTCAGTTCGCACTCTACGTAAGCGTGTTGGTGGTTTAATGTCCAACAATGTAAATTTGGTGCGAAATTTAGTCACAATACCAAATACCCTTCAGTGGGCCGATTAAACTGACCATAAAATGGAAGAAGCGCGCGATGAACTTTCTTAACAGAGCACGCATTTTGATAATAAAATTCATAATTTGCAAGCGTTGTTCGTTTGTAAGACGATTCATGGTTAAATTATAGACCAAACTGAAGATGTTTGACAGTGAAACAAAACACGAAACGTGCGTGAGCTCTTTAAACCAGTGTTGCCAAAAAGATAATATCTAAAAAATCACGCTTTATATTGTATTTCGTTCAGTTAACTTGGACAATTGGAAATACAAATCAGTATTTCCACACATATTTTTGAAGGAATTTCGGCTCTCTTAGATATTTACTTAGAAGCCAGTAAGTTTATCAATACTATCAAATTTTAACAAGCATCTCGAGTTAATCTGCTTTTCGCAAGTGAAAAAAATATTCAATGGGAAGATTCTATTCTCAGTCCAATTGTTCTTTGGAAGCGCTGGATAACTGCCTAAAAGAAAATTGTCAAAAGAAAGTTGTCTTTTTGTTAAAGTAACTTTTAAACTTGTCATAAACAGAAATGCAAACCGTTTGGGAAATAAGACTGTATCGGTTCAGTGAATCATGCAAGTTGTAAAATTTTTTGTTCGGTTTATGACACGGCATATGGACCAATGGAATTGCATGGAAAGAATGCAGAATAATGACAGGAGCGACTCTTGCACAAGCCGTTCGTTATGGTTTTCAAAAGCGACTTGCATCCTTGGTTATTTTTACGGGAAAATATAAATTCTTGACCTTGAGACTTCAAAAGACGTTAATTGAAAAACAGAAATGATGAAATCCTTAACAAGTTTGCCTAACAATCCACCCTTCTAAGCTTGCAGTTTTTACTTATAAATGACACCTCAATAAGTATGCTACACAAAATCACAGCAGTTTTCAATTTGTAAGATACAACTGTATCTTAGTGCCGCTGCATTGAATTTAATCGTAAACCAATGTACATTAGAGCACACACCATTAAATGCCTGTTCTTGTCCTGTCAAGTCGGCAGAAGCGAGGATGTCCAGGAGTTTAGTTCGATAACACAAAAACTCCATTAAACGTTGGCCTGTCAGAGGCGAGTGTGGGCCGCAAGTGTTGGCGGACTGACAAAGTGCATCTCTGAGATCCAATTGAAGGGCTTAAATATTTGATGTGTGCCGTGTGTGTGTGTGTGTGTGACTGAGTTTGTGTACTTGGCTTTTAAAACAATCGAGTGACGACATGGAAAATTAGTTTACGCAACCGTTGCCAAGAAGGAAAGCATCCCCAGGCGAAGCAGCCGAAGAAGTCGAAGAAGCTGTGCTAAGTCAACTCAATGCAAGTCAATCAGGCAGAAGCGGGAAGCAACTTAAACTTTGCCAGCTCACGTGTGTGGGTGGGGGTGGGGTGAAGTGAAGTGGCAGCCAGCGAACGGGGACAGTGCCAAGAAAGTGGCAACTTTTGACGTGGCAGCTGCTGCAATTGTTGGCACTAACTTGCCATCGCCATTACAGTTGCTGTTGTTGTTGCTGTTGTTGTGCTATTGAAGTGGATTTGCTTGCTTTATTTTTTGCGCTGCAACGAAATTGTTTTTCTTAGCTGTTGCACGCACTTCACTTCCCTCTCCACCACTCGCTCCCACTTTGCCCTCCCGTCTCCAGGCAAGTCACTTAATTGAGTGCAAAGCTGGCGATGCAGTGCGGGGATTTAACTTTGGACAACTTGAATTGATTCAAAAGTTTCTTTGTTCGCCCGTCGCATAATGGAGGCAAAAAAGTGAGTTGAAGGAGAAATAAGCTGTTGTTATTGACAGACTTCTTGGCCAGCCAAGTTGATTAATGCCGGGCCACTGCACGAATTATGAATGGGGAAAACCAAAGGGTGGGGCGGAAATGAATACCAAGTTGCTTATGGCAATTTAAATGGCTGGCTAATTAGCAAAAATGTCTGCGCATTTAGCTGGCAATGTTGGTCACCCTAATCCTGCCCAGGCACAGAATGGAGCAGCACAGAACAGAGTATGGCCGGGCCAAGTTAAACGATATTTCAAAGCGACAATCGCACGGCAAACTGAGAATTTATTGTTATTTGGCACACACACACTCACACGCGTGCGCACACACACACACACACACACACACACAATATGCAGTCGTGTCCTGACAACTAAGAAAATATATCGATGTACAAATTAAACTGCAGCCGGAATGGACCAAGGCACGAACTGAAGCTGAAAAGAACGTTGAGTGCTGGCTCTGAAAACAACTAAAATAAAACTGTAACTGCAGAAGGAGGGAGGGGGTAGGAGAAGCAAACAGATCGTGCGGTATTTAATTTTCTGCTATAAATTTCTACCCCAGCAAAAACAAATAAACTTGAGCGACGGAGGAGGTGGAGGGCGAAAGGCAAAGGCATGGAATTGGAAGTTTCTGTCCGGTCCGTAAATGAACAACTGTTCAGGCATTTTGTGGTCAGATTGGTGGTGGTCCAGTTTGGTCTGCTTTGGTTACCCAGTTGACGCTAGCCATATTTGTGAAGCACACAGCAAATTGGTTTAGTATGTTTGTCGGGATTCTGACCAACTGATATTGAGTCAATTGGCTTAGCAGAAGCTCAAACTTGGTTAATTGCCATGCAAATGGGGGAGATGTGTTGGGGGGAGTATAATAATTTGCTTATTAACAGCTCTGGCACGTACAAAATTGCTTGAAATAAGGCGATAATAAACAACAATAAGAGAACCGAATAGACCACAAAATATTTGTTTCTGAGAGGTAATTGATTATAAGCTTCTTAATTAATAAACGCGCTTCCAAATTAATTCGTAAATTATATCTTAAATTGCAACGAGTCAGGATGATTTCTTTTTAGCAACTCTTTCGCGGTGTCTGCAAAAACATTGATCTCAGAGATTAAGACAACCAAATTTGAAATGTAGACTTCTATTGTCTGCACGCAGGTAGGAATATCACCTTCTCTCATAAGTTTTTGGGGAAAATAAAAAAAAAAACGTTGCATACTTTTCTTTACTTCCTGAAGGCAAACATTTTTTTATCGCGAAAGATAAGATTGCGATTCATTCAGTAGGTATCGCTTCACTCTAGCGATATGGCATTGCTATCGCATTCTCATATCCCTCGAGGAAGAAGTGTGCCGCTCAACTACCATTCTGGGCAGTAAGAAAGCGTAATTTCTGGGAGATTGGAAAAATTTTTCTCTGAGCGATAAGAGAGTGTTTCATCCTGTAGATAAAGAAAAAAGTCTCTTCTGAGAGATAAGATAACGATTCCTCCTGAAGTAAAGAAAGCGTTTCTACCTGCAGATAAGAAAACGTTTCTTCCTTACGTTAAGAGAAAGTTCTGAAAATCAATGAATTATATTTTGGTCCCCCGGTCTCATCGAGCAACGCGCAAATCCTTCATCCGAGGCAGCGACAAAGCCCTCAACGCGAGTCAGCAAAGTCCTCATCCGAGACAGCGACAAAGTCCTCAACCGAGGCAGAGACAAAGTTCTCATCCGAGGCTGGTACAGTCGTGTCTACTAAGCATACGTCTGTGAACCAGATACTGATACTTTGATACTAAATTTGTTCAGCTTTTGTGACTAGCGCTCTAAATTATAAGTATTATGTACTTGTAGCGTGAGGATGATTAGACAATAGAGAAACAATAACAACAAAGCCCTCAACTCAAGGCAGCAAAGACCTCCACGCGAGGCAACAAAGTCCTCAACCGAGGCAACACGAAGTCCTCGACCAGAGGCGGCTTCAACCTCCACAAGAGACGACATCATTCCGGCTCAGACGAACTTGCTTGTCGACGCCCACTCGAAGCAACCACTGGCCATCGACACAACTACGCAAATCCGTAGTCTCTAACCATCTTATCCATTCGCTCCCATACGCTCACTGGAGGGGGAGTATTGTGGCGACTCTGCCGCCACTAGACACGAACGACTATGGATTACTCTGGCGGCTATGATCACACTATCATGAAGCTTATTCATCTCTCATCTCCAGGAGTTTTCATTCGAGTGTGTGTGAAGACTTGCGGCAGCGGCCAGCGCTCGGAGCTGGCCACGACCAACAAACTACAATTTGCATTAAACTAGTTCAGTGAAACAATAAATATTAATAGTAGATTAAGCACGGCCTCTTAATCGCCACAAATTTACTAGCTGGCCCGTCAAACGTTGTTCTGCCATATAAATTGATTCTAGTAATTAAATTTTTTCGATGGTTATACTCTGTACCGAAGGTACACAGAGTATATTAAGTTTGTGTAAAAGTCTGTAACAGCCAGAAGGAAGCATATCCGACCCTTTAAAGTATATATGTTCTTGATCAGCCGAGTCGATATAGCTATGACCATCTGTATGTCTGTCCGTTCGTCTGCCCGTATGAACAAACAGATCTCAGAGATGGTAAAAGAAAGAGGCTTGATCGCGTCTTGGGGGTGTGGGTAACAAGAGATAAGCTTCTTATACTTGCAGGCAGATTAATTTTTTTTTTAATTTTTGCCACGCCTCGCCCGCCCACGCTATTTAGAAAAAACGTCATGTCTCCGGCAGTTTTATAGATGATTCTCTAGTTGAATCAAACTCGATGAACCAAACTCGCTTTTGGAGTTTGTTGACAATGTTTTCCAATGTCGGAATAATTTTAAGTAATTCATCTTTATTTCTTTACGATATAAAAACAAATAATGTTTTGCAGATGGTCACCTAAATCACCAAGTGTATGAAATATACTTAAAAACTTATTTTACACCTACCAAATATACACAAAAAATTATGTATATATATATAAAAGATTCTCTAAACTTTATTCTTACTTTGGAATTTGAACTCTGGAACCTTGGACTGAGCACGATTGTTGTTGAGCTTCAACGCACTGCTCTATCGCACACGCACGCACAATCTACTATTTGCATAAGAGTATTAAAGACCACTTGTAATTCCCAAGTTTGAATTCCGTGCACTCTCATTATAAAAGGGGCAACTGAAACCGGGCCTTCTTATGGTTAATTAAGCAATGTATTGGCAACGCAAAAATTGGATTATAATTTAAGAATGTACCATTCTTAAAGAAATTAGGTAAAAATGACCTAAATTTTAAGATATGATATGTGCTGGGATTAAGGTAAAAGTGGGGGAATGAAGCAACGCCCCCGGGCGTTATGTCCCTCCGAATAGTTAAATTACGCCCGCAGGAATATCATATCAAAAGTGAAAAGCGAATCAATTGCATTCGTCAAGGTGACAGATGACTATTCATCCTCATATCGAATATCTTACCGGCACTTTTGAAAGTTGGCTTTATAATTCTCTAACTTTATTTCCTTTTACAATTTTCTCCTTTCTTGTCATTTTCTTGAAGGAGATAAAAAAAAACTGGGTCAAATTAATATTATACTTATACTTACATGGAATGTGAGTAATAAAAGCGATTTCTTGCTCCGGTATTGAAATTGAATCGGCGCCGACTTATTTTTAAATTCCTTTCACAATGTATTTTTTGCATTTTTCTCTCACTTCACCTTTTATCTCCCAAGCAGGAAATCCCTTAGATTGCGTAGTCCCGAAACAAATTAATATCCTTCAGTTTGCCATACTAAGGTCAACTGCTCACTTTGACTATTAACCCCTTCAGGATCGAATTAAAGCAGTGGTGTCCAAACTCACACAATGAAAGCGTTTGCTTGTGTGCGAAGCGGTCGCTTGTGTGGCGAAGCAGCGAAACACGTCACCTTGCCTCGTGTTTCGCTGTTCGCACACAAGCGAAACACGCTTTCATTGTGTGAGTTTGGACACCACTGATTTATAGAATAAACATATTCTCTCTCTCTATATATGTTTCACTGCGACGCCGGCAGAATTTGGCTTGCCAACCACGCGTGGCTGCCTTTTCAAATTTTGGACATCGCTGAATTAAAGTGAATGAACTTAAAAAATTGTTCAGGACGTACAATGGTGGAAATAAGTATTTTGACAAAAAAAAACTTTCTTACATTAACCATTATGTCTTTTAACAAAAATCCTAAAATTTTTAAATTTTTATCGGAAACTTTTATAAAAGTAAGCATCCATTAAAACATAAGTAGTGCACATTCAACTGCTTGGGTTAGAAAATATTAATCAATTTGTCCAAATGGGGGTGAACATTAGGTCGTTTTTTTATACTCTGTACCAGAGGTACACAGAGTATATTAAGTTTGTGCAAAAATGTCCGTCTGTCTGTCTGTCCGTCCGTCTGTCCGTATGAACAATCAGATCTCAGAGATGGTAAGAGATAAAGGTTTGCATGTATGGAACATTTGTTTCTTATACTTGCAGCTGCCAAGTTTATTTTCAATTTTGGCCACGCCCCCTCCCGCCCCCGCAATATCGAAAAAACGTCATATCTCCCACAGTTTTATAGATAGAAGGTTCAAACCTTCTGGACATATTTAGTATTCGGGATTCTTTATCGATTTTAAAGATCAGATGAACGATATTCGAGTTATAAGGAAAACAAACAATTATGGGCAGCACCAGTCTCAAAGGTGATGGGCAGCACTTCACAGGTACAGAGTATGTTATAGTCGGGTTTGACCGACTATCTTTCTTGTTTTTCTGTTTACTTTTGTACCAGCAACACAGAGCGTCTACAATTTTAACCTTATTGTTAATGGTTCAAGATAAAAAGTCACATAATGAAAATAAAAATTTTTACGATTATTTCTTATTATCATGACAGAAAAACAGCTTTTTAGAGCATTTTTGCGAACTCAGAGTATGACGTTCCATATTAATTTCATTTGGCTTTAATAAAACTTTTCATTATTTTTGCTTCCGATTGAATAATCCCATTTTCAATCTAAGCCGATTGCGCTTCCGTATTTGGTCTCAGCATAGTCACACACACACAAAACCTCACAAATGTTGTGTGAGTCAAGTGTGAGCAATGGAATGTGAATGACTGTGTGTGGCACCACAGACATTTCCGCAATGTATTTTGACTTGAGGCTTTTGTGAAATGATGGATAATGGCATTCAATTTGAAACGTCTTGGGTCTTAGCTCTTGCTTCAGCTACCCCAATCCTTCGTCTTGTCTGCCTTAAATAGTTACATCAATTAATTTACAAGTCATTGTCAGTTGTTGTCGTGTGCATTATAAATGATTTGTGTGCCTGTGCGTGTTCATTAGCTGTCATAAGCCCTGGAGGTGCGCGTTAATGGGTCAACTATATTGTGACCTCATTTGTGGGCTAGTCTCTACCCTCCTATTCCCCCCCTTTGAATTTCGATTCAAAGCCAAGAGCTGGCACTTCAAACTATTTGCAATGTTTAACTAATTTTATTGCCCACACTGAAGAGAGTGAGTTCGTTCCACGCCCACCGAATGTTTAAATATTCATGGGGCAAGTTAATGTGGGGTAGGGGGCGGGATAGGCTGGTTGGGCATATACTCAAAGGCAGCGCTTTTATCAATTATCAATTAACCTAAATTTTAGCCTCTACGATTTTGGCACTGCCAGTGACAGCCAGCGCGCCAGCTGAAGCAGAAATGTCGGAAGAAGAAGTATTTTTCAAATGAAAGCTGACAGCCTTACCGCCTACCTACAGCACCATCTCCTGGCGAATTGGGATTGCCTTCGCAGCGCAGGTGTCATTAGTGTGAGAGCATTTTTTTTTTTTTTTTTAATTTTTAAACTTGGTTAGCCGCAAAACCGAGGAATTTAACTGGAACCTGAACTGCAGCAAAAATTCAACCGATTTAGTCTAGATTTTCCAACCTTTAAACTTACAAATATCGGAGAAATCGGCCCCAGCAGGGGCCCTATTTCATCCCCTTGTCTCTGGGCTTGTTGGCAAACAATAAGCGAATTTTAATTTTCTAGCTTCCCTTAGCCAACATGCCTTGAGTTGTCCAAGGCGGAATCCACTTATGTAAACGGCATTCCGAAAGCTGTTGAAGCAGACCCTTGACAATAATCATTTTCATTACTGTAAAATGTCAACAGTGTGTCAGCAAGTTGGAAAGGAACACACACAGGGTTTCCCTGTCAGACGGCACAGCAAGTGTGGCAGGATATGTAGCTGAAATTTGATGATGCTGCAGCAGCAGCAGCATCACCCAAATCTAAAACAAACAACTAAACTGCTGAGAGATTTCAAGGCAAAACATTGACAACAACGATCCGACTCCCACTACGTGGCGCCCCGGAGCGGCATTTTGCAGCTACTTTTATGATGCACTGCAGGGATTCCGAAAAAAAAAAAACTCCCCCGGCTTTGGCCGAAAAAGTAGCGACGTCAAGAAGACGTGCATTTGCTCAAGTGGAAATGAATTGAACTCGGGCAGAGACAGCGCCAACAGAATGCAATCTCATTCTCTTGTCAACTTAACCTCGACGACGACGACGACGATGGCATCGGCAAAGATGCTGCAGGAATTGTTGTAGTCGTATTTGTGATTGCCATTGCCTGCCATGGCTCTGGCTCTGGCTCCATTGTCATCTGCAGAGCATTGCCAGCCATTTGGGAAGGGACAACAGCACAGTGGTCTTGGGGAAAAACTAATTCAAACGAAATGGTTGTAAAAGATATAAACTACAATTCCACCACAATTGCTGAGTTATCTGTTATTATGGGCTTAGAAAAGGAACATTCAACAGTCACACTCGATCAGAGATCAACTATATAAAGCAGGGATGCAAACCGATTGGAAATAAGGACTGGTTCGGTTCAGTGGTTCATTTAGTTTTCAAACCACCGGTTCGGTTTATTACCTGGTTTTTGAAGCCAACTGAACCGCGGTTTCAGTTCGGTTCAGTGGTTCAGTCTTTATTATAAACTTTCATGAAAGCTAGTGACTTTTTTTCAAATAGTGACTTTTTGTTTTTGATTAAAACCTTTACCCTCATTGCCGTTATCATCTTACATAACCGGTCAAATCAAATTTGTTACACGCTTCATTTAACCGGTTGTTAAAGCGTTTCAAATTCTATTGTCATGCGATTTTAGACCTAGCTTTTACCTGCGGTATGTTTGACGGGTTTTCTGGCTTTTCTCTGAACTTGCGGGCAAGCGTCCCACTCAAACTCATCATCAAACGCGGTTGGACATTTCGCCCATCTTCACTTTAAATCTTTCGGGCAGCGTCGACATTCCTCAATGTTAACTGCAATTTTGCATTTTTCGGTTTTTTGCCATTTTCTGAAAATTTCTTCAGAAACCGTTCAATTTCCCCAAAGTTGATCAATCGGATGAACGGTATAATTTGTATTGCCATTTTGGACCTTGGAAACCTCGCGTGGGGCAACCATTACCAAAATTTCTCGCATCGGTGGGTAATTTATATTCACCATTTCTCAAATCGTTCTCACCAGCGTAATTAACAAAGTTAAAGGAACATTGGCAATCAGTCTTTACTTAAACTTCCACGTGAACCATTCCCCAATGTTTTACCAAAACTAAATTTTTAATTGCGGTTTTGGTCCATTTTCCGCAAATCTTCTACCCTTCCTGAAGCGTAACCATTTTTATATCGGATAAACGTAAATTTTGCACGCGGTTTGGCATTTCGAGACATGGACATTGCTATTTTCCCGATCTGATATGAACCTGTGAAAAATTCGTACGTCGGTTTTTTTTTTTAACTTTTGCAGTGCGCATTATAATTTTGGTCCGATGTTTGTAACGCAAAGAAGGAATCATAAGACGTCCTTTACACGATGTAAGATTTTCTTGCCACCTCTCATAAAAGGCTTAAAATTCAAGCACCCCTCTGTAAAATGACTTGCACGAAAATCTCGCAGCTTCTGTAAGGCGCTTAACGTATGTATGTTCGTAAATTGACTGATTTGTTGTTCATACTGCTCGAAGACCTTTGCCGTAAAGTGCTATATGAAGGAGCACCTGCACACGCATACTGGCGAGCGCCATTTTAAATGTACCCAGTGCCCACAGCCTTATGCCCTGAGGAGCTCTCTAAAGGCAAACCTGCCTACTCATACTGGTGAGCGGCCCTTCCAATGCTCGCAGTGCTCGGACCCCTTTTACACAAGAAGCAATCTAAATCAACACCTACGTACTCATACTCGCGAGAGACAGAAACACTTCGAGTGTTCCCACTGCACGAAAACCTTTCGCAATAAGCGCAATCTGGAGTGACACCAACTTTCATATAATGGCGAGCGACCCCATGCCCAGAATGCTCAATGTCTTTTGGCCGAAAGAGCGTTCTAAATAAACACCTACTTTCTCATACCGCCCAGCGACCCTTCAACTGCTCTCAGTACCCGAAATCCTTCCTCCAAAAAGACTCTCTGAAGAAGCTTAACCGTACGCATATTGTAGAGTGACCTTTCCAATGTTCTTACTGCTCTAAGGCGTTTAGCCAGCCATACGATCTAAAGAAACACTTTATGGGTTCCCGGAATTGTATGAGATTTCAAAAGTAAAGGGTTATTTTTTAGCTATTATCTTTTTGCTTGCAGTTTTTACTGGCTCGAGGTCTTGCTATGTTATTGACATAACTTGCCTCTGTTTAAAGTTATGTCAATAACATAGCAAGACCTCGAGCCAGTAAAAGCTGAAAGTTAACAGTATAAAGGTCGTTAAAACAGTCATAGAAGTACTAAAACGCTTGGCACGGCGTTGTTGTTCGAAACTTAATAGAAATAGTTTCGTTTAAAACAACAAAAACTCCTGTTTGTATATACAAACCAGAGCCAGAGTGGCGGCCGTTGGTTGCCTACTGAGTGCAAAGTCCAAAACGGAGGCCACACACTTACAAAGGGGAATGGCTGCCTTAGGCTGTCTTTTCGGTGTTTTGCGCCTTTGGAATTCCCAAACAGTTTTGCCGTCGCGGGCATGGAGAGACTGCTGTTTGGATAAGACATTTCAGGCTCAAGATCGCTGATGAGTGAGGATTTGGTCCCTCATGAAACGTCGTCCGATCAACCTGATGCCTCCTTTGTTGTGTTGTGTGCCTCTGTTTAAAGTTATGTCAATAACATAGCAAGACCTCGAGCCACTCAATCTTTCCCGCAAGTTAACAGTATAAAGGTCGTAGAACAGTCATAGAAATTATCTTTTTGGCAACACTGGTTTAAACAGCTCACGCACGTTTCTTGTTTTGTTTCACTGTCAAACATCTTCAGTTTGGTCTATAATTTAACCATGAATCGTCTTACAAACGAACAACGCTTGCAAATTATTGAATTTTATTATCAAAATGCGTGCTCTGTTAAGAAAGTTCATCGCGCGCTTCTTCCATTTTATGGTCAGTTTAATCGACCCACTGAAGCGGCTATTCGGGCTATTGTGACTAAATTTCGCACCAAATTTACATTTTTGGACATTGAACCACCAACACGCTTACGTAGAGTGCAAACTGAAGAAAATATCGCAGCTGTATCGGCCAGTGTTAATGATGACCATCAATTATCGATTCGTCGCCGTTCGCAGCAATTGGGCCTCTGTTACTCAACAATGTGGAAAATTTTGCGGAAGGATTTAGGTGTGAAGCCTTACAAAATACAGCTGGTGCAAGAATTGAAGCCGAACGACCTACCGCAACGTAGAATTTTTGGTGAATGGGCTCTTGGAAAGTTGGCCGAAGATCCACTTTTTTTTTTTACCGAAAAATTGTGTTTAGCGACGAAGCTCATTTTTGGCTCAGTGGGTACGTAAATAAGCAGAATTGTCGATTTTCGAGTGAATATCAACCAGAAGCATTGCAAGAGCTACCAATGCATCCAGAAAAAGTCACAGTTTGGTGCTGTTTATGGGCTGGTGGCATCATTGGACCGTACTTCTTCAAAGATGATGCGAATCGTAACGTAACTGTGAATGGTGAGCGCTACCGTGAGATGATATCCAACTTTTTTTGCCCAAGATGCAAGAGCTTGACTTGCATGACATGTGGTTTCAACAAGACGGTGCCACATGCCACACAGTACGCGCAACAATGGACTTATTGAGAGGCGAGTTCGGTGAACATTTTATTTCACGTTCGGGACCGGTCAATTGGCCGCCTAGATCGTGCGATTTAACGCCTTTAGACTATTTTTTGTGGGGCTATGTTAAAGCTCATGTCTATACAGACAAGCCCGCTTCAATTGACGCATTGGAAGACAACATTGAAGCATTTATTCGTGAGATACCGGACGAAATGTTGGAAAGAGTATGCCAAAATTGGACTAAGCGGATGGACCATTTGAGGCGCAGTCACGGTCAACATTTGCATGAAATAATCTTCAAACATAAAATTATATGGACCGTACTATCGATTCAAATAAAGATTTCATGCATTTTTGTGAATTTTGTTTTTTTTTTTTTGTAAAAAAACTTTCCTATAGCTCTTAAAAAGTCACCCTTTAAATACTTTCTGTAAAATAATACGAAATGTGCAAATCGATTATAGTTTTGCTTTAAATGTCAAACGACTGAAACTTTTATGTTGAATATTTTTTCTTTATATAACAAAGGAATAGAATGATTTGGATTTATTTCATAATTTGCTTTTTTCAATATTTATTTTTTAATTTTTATTTATATCGTTACGTACCGAAAGCGGCCATATTGAAATCAATCTTGACCAGTTGAGTCAATAGCTAGAAGCCGTACAGCCTCTCTTTCACCGGCAACGCCTTCATGGTGGGATCCGCTTGATAATCGGGAAAGATTTGAAAATTTTGCTCCAAGAAACCGTTAAAAGCGGCCATATCGAAATCAATCTTGACCAGTTGATTCAACAGCTTGAAGCCGTACTGCCGCTCTTACGAAACCGGTACGAAACCGAAATAGAACCTTTTACCAGTACCTGTACCGGAACCGAAAATCGTTTCGGTATTAATCCCTGCTTAACCCTTTACATGACATCAACTCCGATTTTCATGATTCTATTTTTGTTTGGTAGACAAATGAAAATAAAAAATACACTTTATTTTATTTTTTTATTTTATTTCGGTTTTAGTTTGTTTTTCCAAAAAAAAAGGGTGTGATGCATTTCTGCATCAAATGTGTTTAAGGAGAAAGTTCTTCTCGAACTGCCCCATAGCATGAATTTCATATTCACTAAACATTTACATAATTTTGAATTCATTTATTTATATAATATGTATTAATTTAAATGGAAATTTTTAAAACAATTATTACGTTTATTTAAGCATAAAAAACGCCACGTTTTTCGCACTCCGTTTGGAAGAATCCAGTGCAGTTTGGATACTTGCAGCGCAGCCTTTTGTCAGTCCATACAGGTCAATGCTTGAATTGATCCTGTCGAACCATTTTGTTCGGCATTTGATGCGAAGGTCCCTTTAGCTTCTTTTCATCCAATGCATGTTAGATACTAGAGCCACGTTTTCCCTTATTTTTTTGTTGCGTCCAATTTAGTCAACGCTTCTGCTATTTGTAGTCGCTATTTGTATTAGTGTGTAGTGTAGTATTTTTGGCTTGGATGGTTAGCTTTGTAAGTGTTTTACATATATATTTAGTGTTTTATATAAATGTAAAAGTTGCGCCAATTTAGTCAACGCTTCTGCAGTGTTTGTCTTATTTTGAAGTGTTTATTTAATGTAATCCAATTACTGAAGGGGGGCATAACTGGAAGTCGATGGGCTCTAATAAAATGGTGTGAGTTGGTGGGTAAGCCGGTTTCAGTCAGAGCGTAATTGGGGTGTCGGGGTGTATTTTTAAAAAACAGACTTAGTTTTTAACTTCCTTCTTTTTAGTCCCCATACCTCTGAGCTAAAACATCCGAAGGGTGAGGTGGCGACGACAATTGACTACTGTCTGTAAATGGAAACTTCGTCAAAATTTCTGTGACGAACGTTCTCGGATCATGCCTTAGTGGTAACTTGCTCCTTTAGTAGTCACGGGAAATAGCCAGACGATCTTCTCCCAAGGCTTAATGGAGACCTCAAATCTGTCCAATAAAAGTGCTAAGCAACTCTGTACTCAAGCGTTCCCCACCAGCATACGATATTGAGCATTGGAAAAATGTCATTGAGCCAAAGTGTATGCAAAGCACTGGAAAAGCAACTGTCAAGCAATATGTGCAGCCATGGTTTGTTTCAATGCGAGCAAGCGAGGAATCATCTTTTAAAGCACTAGGCCACCGAGAAAACGCTCGCTAAACACACGCTACATACCAACAGGCAAACACACTGTACAAAAATTTGTGTAAGAGTAAGCAGCAAAACTACTATCATAAAATGCAGGAGGATTTTAACATCGTGAGAAATAGCAAAGACTTTTGGGAGCTGGCGAGGAACTAAATGGACGTAGCGAAAGGAAAAAAATAGAAGCCGACACTACCGCTAGCCACACACTTCACGCCTTCCTCAGTCAAACGGTCCCATTCACTGCAAACCATTTTCTGGACAGAAGCATTCAAGTATACGAAGTCGAGATGGCTCTTCGAAACTGTAAAGATAAGAAGGCACCGGATCGATCGCATACCACGGGTTTCTAAGAACGCTACACCGAACTTATTAACAGCTATTTGTATTATAGTCAACGCTTCTGCTATTAGCTTTGTGAACTAGCTTGTATAAAAGCCAAGCATTGCTCACTGTGAGGTCTAGAAGGTGGTAAAAGACTCTAACTTGCCAGCTTTGACTTCTAATGGAAATTTTGTACCTTCCTATAATGCTGTCAATCAGGTCGACGCCTCCCATAAAGCTGTAATACTGCAACACAGAAAACGGACGTTCGATTACAATATGCTGTTTTTTAAGACGATCGAATAGACGGGCAGAATCCTTGGGAACGACTCCAGCGTAATTAGAAGCCAATGTAGCTACTTTGTTGTCCATTCATGATGATAACGATATGTCAACTCCGTTATAATTTGTGACATATTCCGAACAGGTGCCACGTGGAATTTTCTTTTCCGGCTTCGCGCTAAACAACAACAAATGCGTCCAAAGCGTATAGAGCGCGGGCACCCTAGAATTACACCATGAACAAACAACTGATTCGGTACGTACCAGTGTATTCGATTCAGTTTAATTCAGAGATGTTCCTCCATAGCCCCCCGGGGCCGAGCGCAATCGGCTATTTACACGCACACGAGCCGAGCGCATGCCGAAGTCGGGCATATGAGCGTAAGCAGCGCTCTTTTTGCTTGCATTCGATGGCCAGACGTCGAGCAGGGAAGTTGAAAGCTGGGCTGTGTCGCTTTGATATCGCACACCAATACACTCTCACTTTTTGGCCTCGCTCTTCTTGAACATCGCTGGTTTAATTCCATGTTATTAGTGTCGGGTGAAATTGGTTCTACTAATTGAACATCTTCCATTGTACTTTTTTAAATTTATTCATATTGCCCAGCTAAAGTTGATTAAGTGACTATCTTCGATCACATTATATTCGAAAGCAATTTGTCATTTACCTGGTCCACTGTGCAGTCAGCATTGCTTGTTTGTACGACCGCTTGCTGCTGCAGCTCGATTTTTACTTTAAACAATGGCTTGAGCATTTTTGATTGTCAAATGTTTGCCGAGATAACATTTACCATAGCGGATTTGCAGTGAAGCGTAGGAGATGGCACTCTGACGAGTGGGGGCAGAGCAACGGGGCAAGTGTCGTAAGCGTTGCTAAGCTCCCATTTTCGATGCTCTTCCGACATCTCTGCAGGAAGCATCAATTTGTAATGATCTTATAAGTGCTTGTATTGTGCTTTTGTGTGGCGCTTACCGAGTGCGGTTTATAAACAAATGTCGTTTAAAAGTTGCAGCCAAGTTAATTAAATGGCATTTAGGGACTTAATTATAGTATACTTCGTGGCGGACGGGCGATAAAGCGTTCACACTGCTTGGAATGCGGCTGTGAAATTCACACTGCATTTCCAATTAAAATCCAATTTGCTTGCGGAACTGTGTAATCGTCAGACATACACGTGAAAAGGTTTAGTATCTCAAGGAATTCAACAGCCAATTGCATTTGTGCACAATTTCCGCAAGTTAAATTGCATTTCAATTTAAATTGACTGAAGTTCATTAGAACGATAACACATAAGTATTATCCCTTTGCAAATGAAATGAGTTTGCGAAAAAGAAAAATAGCCATGCGACTCTGCACCAAATTGCAGCTTAAATTAATGACATATGTACATAGCAAGCTCACACATCTTTTGATAAGCTACATACATAAACAAGCAGCTTTTATTTAGGTGAAAAGCAATTAGTTTGATTAATTGAAAATTAAGAAATTGTCATACTCATTTGAGTGCTTTTAAGAGGATTAGGAAATTTAATTGAATTATATGGCGCATAAAAGCGAAGGGTAATTTTGCCATATCCTAGGTCTTTTAATGTTAGCTTTCAATTGAAATAATATAGGGGCGTTATAAAGGTTATAATAAATGTTGCATACTTTTCTGCGCATCAAGCGCTGAAATTCTGCTAGCATATAAGGATGTTGAAATGTTTTAAATTAAAAAATGTGAAGGGTAAGTTGTTTTGTGTTCTGTTATCGTCTAACATAAGCGTATTTCTTTAACATTTATTCCGCTGAGTATACGAGCAATCTTGGAAATATAGGATAAAATTTTTAAGAAAAGTCGACAGTGGCCGACTTTAACGTATTGGGCCGTCTTAATTTTGTTACCACTTCGAGAGGGTATTATAAAATTTTTCGGTTGTTTGTATCGCATTCATTTTGAAGGAAGTATTCGGCCAGTATTGAGGGCGAGAAGTCAAGTTGGGGGTGACATTCGTGGAAAACGTATGAAATTTGCGAACGAGGATGCTCAAACGTACCATCCGCAGCGTTTGAGTATTCAAAAATTTTAAAGGACAAATAATGATTAAGATTGCCAACCAAATTTTTTTTTGTTTAAATGTCTTTTTTGGTACAAATACGCTGCACATTTGTCGGGACCGGCTGGATCGGATGACTATAGCATATAGCTGTCATAGGAACGATCGGTCGAAAAACTAGTCTTAGTGAGAAAAACTTTTTTGTTTTTGATGGAAACGCCTTTTCCATGATTTCACTAAGCTTGGTCGAAATCGGATGACTATAGCATATAGCTCCCATAGGAACGATCGGTCAAAAAACTAGTTCGAGTGACGAAAACTTTTTTGCTTTTAAAGAAAACATCCTTTTTATTGGCAAATTCTTATTTTATATACATTTTATGTACTTATTCTACAAAGTATTATCAAAATCGGATGACTATAGCATATAGCTGCAGTATGAATGTGTATATGAAAAACGTATAAATCCATTGCCATGTTAATGAAACGTTCTCAAAACTTCGAGGCCAATGCCTTCAAACCGGAATAAAAGATGAGACTTAGGGAGCACCTAGAAAATCATCATCTAAGACCGACGATCGTATGGTTCAGTTGGTTAAACGCGACCCGTTCAAGTCTTCCAGGACGATTGCCAATGAAATTGGGAATATTGTGTCATCCCGGACCGTTCGGCGACGATTGGCTATAGGAAACCTAACAGGTAGGATTGCTCGTAGGGTTCCTTTGCTTCGGTCGGCAACTTGACAGATGAGCAACAAATTTGCATTAGATCGTAGAACTTGGTACGGACCGGTGGGTGAGAAAAAATGGCGTAATATCCTCTGCAGTGACGAAACCAAAATAAATTTATTTGGAAATGATGCCAAAAGGAATGTTCGTCGTCCCAAAGGCAAAGAATAGGATCCCAAGTACACATATAAAACTGTGAAACATGGAGGTGGTAGCCTAATGGTATGCGGCTGCTTTTCATGGTATGGTGTTGGTCCGATTCATCGTGTTGACGGAATAATGGACAGATTCGTATACAAAGATCTATTGCAGACGGTTATGCTACCATATGCCGAGGATAATATGCCACTTTTATGGAAGTTCCAGCAAGATAACGACCCGAAGCTTGCCTCACGAGTAGTCAAGGATTCGTTCCGAGAGCAAAATGTGGATGTTCTTGAGTGGCCAAGTCAATCCCGGGACCTCAATCCCAACGAGAATCTCTGGGGTGAACTCAAAAGAGAGGTCGGAAAGTCTTTTTGTCAAAAATCCACTTTGATATATTGTCCAAAGAGTATGGTACAACATTCCAATTGGAACTTTTCGCAAGTTAATATCCACCATGCTAAGACGAATGGAGATTTTTGCGAAATAATGGCGGATATACCGGTTATTAGCTGCCAAATACTTAGATTAATATAAAACAAGACCAAAAATAGTGAAATATTGATTTAATTTAAACATTTATCTTCTTACACCTATTATTGTGTCCAGCCAAAATTGGCGGATATAAGGAAATATTTAATTTAGTTGTATATAAAAGGGTTTGTGAAACTGTTTTTACTTTTTGTTTAAAGACAATTAATATAAGTTTTGAAAAAACTTTGATTTGTTGAGATTAGAGAAGATATGAATTAGAAATAAAAAGTTAAAAACGAAAAAAAACACACCTATTATTTTGTCCATGAGTGTATATAGTATAGATTCCATAGAAAAGTAAGGTCCAAAAAGGAAGTCTTAGTTAGAAAAACTTTTTTGTTTTCAATGGAAGCTGCAAGAGTATACAAAACTTCGGCCGAGCCGAAGTTAACTTTCCCCTATTTTTTTATATCTGATTTGTGTTCAGATAGTCGAGTCTTAAGTTTGGAATTTGTCGTCCCAACAAATATTTTGTTACATATGGGCATTTCGCCAGAAAGGTCCACCGAGACCAAAAAATATAAAGCACTTAAAAACCCTTTTTCGATCATATTTTTATCGGGAATTGTGGCAAATAAATTAAACTAGTTTACGTCAATATATACTCATATTCCATATTCGAGATTTTCGAAAAAAAATCACCATTTTTCTTATTTTTATAATTTTTTGCAGGTTTTTTTATAAAAAAGTGCCTATAGATTTCATTAAATTTTGCTCTCTAAAGTCATTTTAAGGGTACAAAGTGTAAACAAAGATTGCATAAGAAACCATAACAAACTATTTGAGTGCAATTAACAGTAAGTTTTTTCTTTGCATTATTAAAGAAACCACAAAAGTAATCATAGAGAAAAATTTGTCACATAACGTATGTCACGTAACGTATCATAATGAGTCAAATATGAAAAACACCAACATTTATTTTTCAACAAATCAGCTCTAAATATATAATATCATGATTGCAGATCGTACAAAAGTTAGTTGTGTTAAGAAACTCGAACGGGTTTCGCAGATTTTTGAATTTTTATGAAAGTCAAAAAAAACGCACTTCCATATTCTGTCGCATAACGTATTCCTTTTTGTTTGCCAGTATCTTGAGACCTTTTCTTTCTACAACTCTCTGCTTATACATTAAAAATAGTGCTACTAAAATACTATTCAAAACCCAATATGGACAAATTTATTTTACAATTTTTCTTTGTCTTTCTTTATGATGAAGGTTAAAAAATTCGTACGACTGTCGCGTGCGTGCTGTGGAAATGCCCATATATTGGTCCCGTCTCCAGCTCATGGAGTTTTGTATTATATATTAAGTTATTTTTGTCCAACGTTGATATCCTACTTTTCATATTGCTGAATAGTGCAGCCATAGTGTATGTTGGTTTGTGAGCTATTGTGGTCTGTTCTCTGTCATATAAGTCCGGTTTGGCGATCCTTTCAAAGTTCTGTGGAATATATGTTACTGATTTGTAAATTTTGGTCTGCTCCGCTGGTGTTTTTGTGGTTTTATTTCAATGACGTTGATTCTCGTCATTATAATGTGGTGGTGAAACTTTCATTCATTGTCAGTAGATTTTCGATGGTGCTTAAGTTCCATTTGTGAAAAATTAGATCGCTTATGTCTATTATCCGCTTGGCAAGATTCTTAGCCGTATTAATTATTTTATTTTTTTCGGATGCTTAGAAAGATTTTATTCGCCGCGAATGCCGATGATGGCAGTGTTGTTTTTTATGTAATTTTTATTTATCCTGTGGACTGCAGAGTCTAAGAATGGTAGTTTGTTATTTTTTCTGTCTCCAACGTTAATTGTATGTCCTTATGATCTTTTCTAACTATCGCAAATAGATCGTCAACATACTAAGTTAATAGTCTGGTGGTCTTTACATTTTTCAGCACTTCTTCCATAACAATATCTGCCATTATTGGAGAAGCCGGAAATCCCATGGGGAGGCCTTTTAACTGGACATACAGTTCCTCCTCAAACTCAAAACTGTTGTACTTCCATAAATATTTCTTTTTGGCATACTCGTATAGTTCTTGATTATTTCAAGGACTCCATTTGGTCTTTTAATACAGATAAGCTTTATGCTTCCAAGCTATCTCGCGCACCCTAAGACAGCTGAGGTAATAAAAACCAGAGCCGTCTTAGGACTTTTAATTTGACTCTAGTCAGTATTTGGTTGCTGTTTTTGTGTAATTTGGTAAATTATGCTAGCTTGTTAGCTAAAAGCTGCCACACAGCGAATGTGTTGCCTACTTCTGTGCCATCCAAATTAGGTAATGCTCCCTTCTTGTCGCTGATGTACTCTCTTCCTCTCTTGTACGTTTGATTGTTGGTAATTTTTCACTGCATTTTACGCTAATTGAAATCGCAATCGAATTACATGACTGGTCGAACCAACAAACGAGGGGCTGACGAGATGCGAATAAAACCCAATGAAAATATAATCACATTTATGCAGTTTTTATGCCTGCAATGTAAATATTTTCGTTGTAAACACGAAACGTCGAGCAGGGCTTATGTGTGCTCGGCCGTCAACAACATCCCGTCAGCAGAATGGCTGCTGCTCCAGCCGGTGCTGAGTAACCATAACGCCGCATGACGCTGTTGTCCATTTTGTGTGGCAGAGCGTGGAGTAGTTGTATATGTGTGTGTCTGTCCTGCCGCGAGGCGTCCTTTTTGGCTGCATTCAATTTCATTTCGAGTTCATTGAATTTGCGCTGATTTCTTCTCTTTGGTTGCTTTCATACATATGAAAATTGCATTAATAACAAGAAAAATTGTGGCGTGAAATTTATGAAAGCCAAATTCATGTTTACTTTATCATCTGTCTGTGTGTGTGTGTGTGTGGGACAGTGTACAGGATGCGCATAAATATATTTCTGATTTAATTCCATTTTCAAAACGCCAACCCACCGATAGCTCCCACTTGACTACGTAATTTAATAGTTTTTCAATAGCAACATAATTGGTTTTAGTTAATATTGACACACTGGGCGCGTTGGCCCAGCTGTTGCATTATTAATGGCCAATGGAGAGCTCCGTTTCCGGTCTTTGGCCAGCCAGTGAATTAATAGGCTACATTTCAACGGAAACGCGCTCGCTCGCCGTTTGTTTGACAATTATTTTCTATGATAAATGATGGCATGCTGCCCTGATGCGTGCGTTGATGTCACGTTCTGATCATTAATAATGCATTTTTTTTCTTGTCTCTATTTGCAGTTCAGCGAGCAAACGGCAAAACGGCAAAAGGTAAACAAACCCCACTCACATTTATGGCCCAGGCGTGTCGAATTTGACAACCTTAACATATCAGAGACACATAATCTATCCCTTGGCATGGCTGATTAGCCAGTTAGCCGGAGTCACGTCGTGTAGCGACTTTTCCCAGTAAGCCAGTAGTCGTGGTCCACGAACTAAGTATAGAACTTTTAACGAAAACTGACAACCGCAATGACCAAAGTGTCATAAATCCATAACCAAGCGTCAACAACATCAACAAACATTTTGTATGACCCAGGCGACATGTGACGACGACGACGACGGGAACGACGCACAGTGGTTCGTGTTTGAAAAACATTGAATGTTTTTGTGATTTAAGAATGATAATGAAATTTTTGATTATTCATATATTTAACAATTTAAATTGTTTTCAAAAATTTTAATTAACGCAATTCAAACGCTGAGTCAGGTTCCGTAGGCGTACCTGCCCTACATCACATTTCATGTATACAGTTTTTAAGTTCACTAACCGAAAGTTATTTTTGCGATTTTTATACTTCTAGTACCAACCCTGAATTATTACAACGGGTTTTATCATTTAGATCTCATGTCAAGCAGGCAAAGCAAGTTTATCTTCAATTTAAGCCACGTTATATCTCCCACAGTTTAATAGATAAAAGGATGTCCGTCCGTCTGTCCGTCCGTCTGTCTGTCTGTCCGTCTGTCCGTATGAACAAACAGATCTCAGAGATGATAAGAGATAGAGGTTTGACATGTATGGAACATACGTTTCTAATACTTGCAGGCAGATCAAGTTTATTTCCAATTTTGGCCACGCCCCCTCCCGCCCCCGCAAATTGAAAAGAACGTCATAGCTCCCACAGTTTTATAGATAGAAGGTTAGTTCCTTCTGGACATATTTCGTAATCAGGATTATTAATCGATCCGCCAAAGGAATGGTAAAGATCAGATAAACGGTTGTCGAGTTATAAGGAAAACAAACAATTATGGTCATATCTCCCACAGTTTTATAGTTAGACGGCTCGACATACTTAGTCTGGACATATTTAGTATTCGGGATTCGTTATCGATCCGCCAAAGAGATTTTAAAGATCGGATGAATGATACTCGAGTTATAAGGAAAACAAACAATTATGGGCAGCACCTGTCGCAAAGGCGATGGGCAGCACTTCACAGGTACAGAGTATGCTATAGTCGGTCTTGACTGACTATCTTTCTTGTTGCTATTGTTTTTGCTTTCGCTTGCTATACATCAAACAGACCATGACCTTAAAAATGGTATTCTCAAGAGGTCCGCTCTAATGTTCGTACAGAATTACAAAGTGCTTAGTAAATAGTTGTCACATTTTAAATTCAATCCAAATTCGTACAACTGTTATTTTAGACCATTGAACATAAACAGATTTCAAAGAATCATAGTGCTGGTCAAAACAAATAGTCAAAGGAACTAATAAATTTAACCATCTCTTGTTCTTTAGTGCATGTATGACTGTGTAAAGAAACTTTATAATTTTTTTACCCGATCATCAGGTTCAAAGAACTATATAAAAATTCTACAATGACTGCACATACATAAATAAACTCGGAGTTGGTAGCTTTCAAGTTTTGGAAAATCTACTTCTAAAGGAAAACTGCTGAATCTATATATAAAGTTTTGTATACCCTTGCAGTTTTTTTTCTAAATAAGACTAGAATCGCGTGGGAGCATATAAATCAAATACATCCAAATTTGAGGACATTTCCATTGAAAACAAACAAGTTTTTTTAACTAAGACTACTTTTCAGACTCTACTTTTCTATGACAGCTATACTATATAGAAGTCTGATTTCGAAAAAATTGGTGGAATCATGGAAGAGCATAGTAAACTAAGAAAAACGAAGTTTGGAGGCGTTTCAATTTAAAAAATAGGGGAAAGTTAACTTCGGCTCGGCCGAAGTTTTGTATACCCTTGCAGCTTCCATTGAAAACAAAAAAGTTTTTGTAACTAAGACTACTTTTTGGACCTTACTTTTCTATGGGATCTATATTATATAGATGTCTGATTTCGACCAAACTTGGTGAAATCATGGAAAAGCATAATTCACTGTTAATTACGAAATTTGGAGGCGATCCCAATTAAGGGGCACACCTAGTGTGAAATTTCAAAAAAATCGATTTTCTCTTTTTTTTCATATTTCGGTAGATTACACCTTTAAAAATAACATATTAAAATTTCAAATCGATATCTCAAATAGTTTTTGAGTTATAGCAACTTAAAGAGCAGCCGCTCGGCAGCTAGAGAGACGATAATTTTATCTTTTAACGCGTTTTTCTCGAAACAGCATTTTCCGAATTTGCTGCAGTGATTACTCAAAACAAATTATCCGATCACTATCGAATTTTTTTACATGTTCTATATATAGTTCTCCGTACAATGACCTATCGGTTTTTGATTTGATCAAAAAATCGAATTTTGGCAGGCCAAAAACGACCAAAATTTTGGGGTAAAATTCGACTTTTTTTTTAAACGCCGCCATATTGTCAATTTTTGATTTTTTTTTTATCGTAGGTCATTGTACAGACAATATTATCTAGTTTAACGAGAATTTTTTTTTAAATTTCATCCACGGAGAAGGCCGGAATCACTGCAGCAGTGAAGGAACTTTTTTTTTTCGCGCCGTTGGAGATCGACTATAACTTAAAAAATATTTAATTTTTTTCTTCAAAAATTTCACTGTATATTCTTGTAACATGTATAAATATATTCTTAAAATTTTGAAATAATTGATAAAGTAGTTTTTTTAATAAAAATTCAAAAAAAACTTCTTTTTAGGACATCACATAGGTGTGCCCCTTAAAACAAAAAAGTTTTTCTCACTAGAACTTCTTTTTCGTCAGATCATTCATACTGCAGCTATATGCTATAGTCATCCGATCTTAATAAAACTTTGTAGAAATGTGTTCAAGTATGTAAAATGAGAATATGCCAATAAAAAGGACGTTTTCATTAAAAACAAAAAAGTTTTAGTCACTCGAACTTGTTTTTCGACCGATCGTTCCTATGGAAGCTAAATGCTATAGTCATCCGATTTCAACCAAACTTTGTAGAATTCTGTAAAAGTATATAATATAAATGTACGCCAATGATTAGACGTTTTCATTAAAACTAAAAAAAATGTTCTCACTAGAACTAGTTTTTTTAGACCGATCGTTTCTGGGCAAATATATTATAGACACCCGATTTCGACCAAACTTGTGAAATCATGGAAAGGATTAGAAAACTGAGAAATTAAATTTTCTCTCTTTAAGACTAGTTTTTCAACCGATCGTTCCTATGGTAGCTAGATGTTTTTTTTTCCCCCTCCGCGGTGTTTCGACAAATGTGCAGTGTATATGTACCAAAAGACTTCGTGCAAAGTTTGGTTAGGATAGCTTTAAGACTGACGGAGGAGATAGTATAGAAACAGACAGACAGACTTTTCTTTGCTCATAACTTGACTATCGCTTGTCTGATCTTTCCCAAGACTTGGTGGGTGAATAAATAATGTTGATTACTATGACTAGAAGTTCCAAAGAATCTACCTAAAAAAGATAGAAGCAAGTCAGTGCTTCCATCAGCGACAACTCTGTGCAAAAATGCATTTGGAATTCGCTTATTTAAGTGCTTGCTCTCCATCGTAAAAATTAGTGGTTATCCATCGCGCTTCGAATTTCGTTCCGACACAGCGCATTTTCCATTAAATGTCACAAGCTCATGTGACACAAAAAAAGTGAAAAAAACTAGCTGCATTTTTACGCTGCATACCTTTAGGGTGGGGGTTGTATAATAAATTCACAAATGAAAATAAAAAACTCAAATCGAAATGAGGTTTGGGTTGAAAGTTTCCATTTCTCTTCAGCTGTCAAGAACCAGACTAATTGAACACAAGTGTCCCCCTCAATTAGCCAGCATTTCAGGATGTGGGTATTGCAGCTGTTCGTACAATTGCAGCATATTTACCATTAATTTTAAATCATTTAAACAATCGATTCACACTGTGCAGCTTGGGGAAGTTGTGTGGGTCATGTCAACTTGGCGGGCAATGAACTAATTCACCCCCGCCTCAATCGTGGAATAAATTGGGCAGGGGTGACATCCCTAGACGGGCTGCTGGCCAAAAGCTCTCATGTCAACCGCAGGCAGACGGATTGACGATGGCGATGGGTCGTGGTCCTGGTTCCACTCGAAACTCGTCTCGCGTCTGCCAGATAAAATGAAGTATTTCGTTATAGTGTGTGCGGGATGCTTTTCAAACAGTAGCAGCGACAACAACAACAACAACAGCAACTTAACATCGACAACAATATTGTTTGTGTCTGTGTCGAAGTTTATCGATAAGTCGTCGTTCTATGAAGGAATCGCAGCTGCCGCGCCTCACTACTGGCAAAAACAATGGCGCATAAATTTCATTTCTTCCGCCCCGTTGCCGTCGACTGCTGCTGCCCCATAAAAAATAATAAAAATATATTAAATTTATACATACTTACACATAAGATCGCTATGAATTCATAAATTTTCGCCGAGCTGCCGCCGCATCCGCAGCCGTAGCCACAACCACAGCATAACAACGGCATTGACAGTTAAATGAATGACTCCGGGGGTTGGCTGGTTGGGAAGAGCGGCTATGCCTGCAGAGACTCCACGGCTCCTCCTCCATTTTGCGCACTATGTTTTGTTTACTTGGGGCAAATTTATGCAAATCTGTTAAAGTTTTGCCGTCATCGGAAAAGTTGCCGCCGTCAGTGCCGCTGCATAGTTTTATACTCTTTGAATTTATTGAGGTTTTTTTTTTTTGCCTAGGGTATATTCAATTTGTGGTTAGAGGTGGTTGTCTGTAGGCGAGGTATGCATTTTTGAACTTACAAAGACCTCAGACACATATTTTTTATGCAAACTTTATTTAAGCAATAATCATTTATTCCATCGGTTTCTTTGTACGGCGTTGCAGAGACCTCAACGTCTCTTGGAACTTGCTTCAGTTGGCGGTTAGCCTTAATAAATATCTGTCGAATAGTATGGCCATTCCGCAGAGTTGATGAAACCCGGGGCTGAATCCTACTGAGAAGTCAAAAAGCTGCTTGGCCTAGACTATTTTGACTCCTCTAATACTGATTCTGCAATATTTGGCCATCGCCTATTTTAAAATACTAGAATTCATCCCAAGCTCGAGAGCCGCCCATTATAATCGTTCAAAAAACTCAACTGTTTGCATCAAAATTTGTTTTTTTTTGATTTACAAATTGACATGACTCTTCAGTACTCGAAGCTGAGTTGATTCCGTCCATATGTACACATAGATCTCAGAAACTAAAAGAGCTAGAACAACCAAATTTGAAATGTCCCATTGTCTGCAGTAGAGTTGGGTTGTTTGTACATGAGTGAGTGAACAAAATTGTATAGTTCACTAAACTGAACTAGTGTACATTTTCTTCTTTAATTGTTCATTTTTGTTCAGTGAGAGTTGTTCAGACGCTCTGGTTCTGTGAGTTGTTCAGAGAGTCTTGTTCAGTCGCTCTTGTTCTGTCAGTAGTTCATTGAGAGTTGTTCAGTCGCTCTTGTTCAGTCTCTGTTGCTCTGTGCGTTGTTCGCAGAGTTGTTCAATAACTAGCTCAGTAGCCAGTTTATGTGAATTGTTCAGTAACTAGCTCAATAAACTATTCAGTGACCTGATCAGTGACTGTTCACTTAATTCGGTTACTGTTTAGCGGTTTTTGGTTTCGCGTTTCTGTTTGTTGTCAATGTATGGCAGCTCTGTACTAGGCTTCTGGTATTCAATCTCGTCCGAAGTGCTGCCCAAGTCGGTCAAGCCCGACTATAACATACTTTGTACCTGTCAAGTGCTGCCCATCAACGTTGCGACCGGTGCTGCCCATCATAATTGTTTATTTTTCTTATTATTCGACTATCGTTCATCCAATCTTTACCAATCGTGTGTCCTGATTACAAATTATTTGTCTATAGAACTGTGGGATATGTAGAAAGGCTCTCTTGCTGCAATACGCAGTGATAAGTAATGTAGAAATGTCGTGGTCTACATTTGACGCCACAGACATTTGACCTAACGACACATTCCTATTCATGAAATCAATATATGTTTGTTTAAGCTGCTCGCTTAACCCTTTTTGTACCCTTGCAGAGGGTATTATAAAATTGTCCGGATGTTTGTAACGCATTAAAAGAAACATCTCCGATCGCATAAAGTATATATAATCTTGATCAGCACGACAAGCTGAGTTGATTTAGCCCTCTCCGTCCGCCTGTCCGTCTGTTTCTAACTGGTGACAACAAAAATCTGCACAAACTTTGAGAGAGCGCGCCCTTAGCTGAGCTTTCCCTAAAAGCTTTCGGGATGACATTTCTTTCTCTTTGTTCTCCTGTCAACACTTTTTCATGCCCCCTGACAAAAATTTTGATAAGTAGTCGACATCATGCCGTCCGAGCAAGAACGTCTTCGTGATAGCGTTGTAAAATTCTACGAAATGCACGCTGACAAGGGTAAAGTGTTTACAGTAAACCATTTTACCCAAGAGGGCAAGTCCAAACGCACTATTTATAGTATTTTGCAACGAAAAATAATAAGAAGAGAAGTTGGAAGTCGTCGGAAAGCAAACATTATGACCGGCCATGCTGTCAGAAAGCTAACCCAACTTTTTAACAACATAAGTCAACGAGATGCAGCCAGAAAATCAAATTTCAGCCAACAACACATATGTTGGCAACCACAAATTGTTGCCAGACGTACGCGAAGAGCACCAAACTACACACCTGACCAAGTACAAACTGTCAAATCTCAATGTCGGTGGATGTGCAACCAATATCTTGGCAAACTCTTTGCTTTAGACGATGGAAGTTACTTTGGTATGAGTCGTAGCCATGTACCGGTAAATAGTGTTTTTTACACCTCCGATGTATCGTCAACACCTGCTGATGTGAAATATAAGTTCAAGCAAAAGTTTGAGCCCAAAGTTATGCTTTACATTGCGATCTCTGAGAGGGGCATATCGAAGCCGTGGTTCAAGCCACTAAACTACAAGAAAGTGTACATAAAAGAGTGTTTAAAGAAGGTTTTGATTCCTATTTTAGGGGAAAATCATTCCGACAATAATTGTTTTCTGACCTGACAAAGCTTCTTCTCATTACGCTAAAATGACGACGGGTTACCTCAGCAGCAAAGACATCCCTTTTGTACCAAAGAAACGGAACCCAAAAAACTTGCCGCATTGTCGTCCAATTGAAGATTTTTTTGGAAGTCTGAGTGCTGCAGTTTACAAAAACAACTGGAAGGCCAAAAATATCAAAGAACTGACCAACAGTATCCGGAAATACGACTTCAAGGTCGTACAGGCCGCCTACGCAGACATTTTCCGGAAGCTACTTCGAGTGGCGGATAACGGTCCTTTCGACCAAATCCATTGATGCAATTCTTTTGAATTTGTAGTCATAAATAAACTATTAAATTTTCATAAAGATCCGTGAAGAATTGTGATTAGGGAGGCATTTTAAATTTGTGCATATTTTTAGTTGTCACCCATTATTCCGTATTTAATAAAAACGGAATGTAGTCTCCCAAACTTAGCTTTCCTTCCCTGACAGCTTCAAAAAATCCTTCTGTGTTGATACGAACGTCTATTTTCGATGAAACATAGAACTGCGGGTCTGCTTATATAATATCATCAGATAAATTTCACTATCTTCAGATCTGGGGTGATTTAAAGCATGAGACTGTGTGGAACTGAACAAATTTGTTCTTAATCTGCAAGACTGCAGTTGGAAAAAGATCCATCAACGTGACTCCGGGTTGTGTTCCTTTAGTCCGGCCGGCGGAGGGGGGGGGGGGCTACGCGGCGTTGGCGACGGCTGGGGCAGAGCCTTCTCCTCTCTTTGAAACCGCCCCTCTGGGCGGGTTCCTGACAAATCTTTAGTATTAGGGTGAGCTGATGATATGTGCAGACTAGGATTTGGCTGTGGTCGAGATTTGTGCAGTAAAGTGTGATGCTGCAACCGACATACCTTGCATCTTGACTTGGATTGACAATCCTTGACTTGTTGAGCTTTGCTCAATAGACGTTCTCATCTCATGCTTTGATCAGCTCGTAGCTGTAGTGACAATTCTGCAAATTTTTTGCAGCTACTTATAAAATGGGTATTTGAATTGCAGTGGAAGCAATCCGCATTATTGGTTATGAACGACTTTGTTCCCATTTTATGTTTGGCCTTGTGCCTAAGATTCTTATGATCTGCTGAACGACTGCTACTCTGTTGACTTTCCAAAAGTTGACATCTGCGATTTAGAGTGGAGCAGCAATCATCTCATGATGGTAACTTTTGAAAGTTTGCTGTTCATTGTATTTTGTTTTGGACTGGGTGTCCACCTTCGAAAGAAGCTCATGAAAATGACCTCCATAGCAGTTTCCAACGAAAAGAGTGATCCGCAAATTGCAGAAGCTTTATCGACTAGCCTTTGAAGTTCCATCGGATCTGGTTGCGATAATGATAATGCAATCCATAAATATAAGCACATTATCATATCTTGCCTTTAACCGATCTAATGACTTTTCTTAATTTTCTTCCGTTATTTGAAACGATCAAACTAACTCAAGTGCCGTTCCAAATAATCATCCCAATAAATAGTTGAATTTATCCATTTTGGTTATCGCAGGATCATTATGTTCCAAATTGTTTAATAAGCTACTAAATCGCAGGTACTCTGCGTATTTGAAATCAAAAGTTGGAGGTTTTATTTTTGGCTATCGCAACCCTGTTGTTCAGCTGCACCGGTGCGACATTAACGAATTCTCTAACTCTTCGTATGTGAGCACTCGCCACCAGACCAACCACAAGCCAAGTATTTGCCTAACGAATTTTGTATTGAATGTCCGGAAAACGTACCGATCGGTACGACCCTGCATTCCAGTCGTTAGTGTGGTGATGGGTGCACACCATAGTTCACGTACTAGCGCTGTGATGCCTTACCTGTCGTTAACGACGCGACTGTCGCACAGTGGTGCATCAGGTCGAACTACAGGGAAATGATGAGCAGCTCCGTGTTGCATTGTTGACTCGAAAAAACTATGATCTGACGTATTTGGATGTTGCTTTGACTGAATGATAGACATAATCTTAACCTTCGTCAAAACATTGTTCATCTAACTCTGCTCTACACGTGTCAATGCTATGTAAGTTCTCAATTTGTGTCTGAAATTGACACAGTTGTCGATAAGGCGACTCAAGAATTTATCTTCATTATTCCCATCTTTACTAACCTTTGATAATTGTTATTTATGTGCCGCTGAAATGTAGTTCGCTGCATTCTCAAAATAGTTAATTTCTCTTGGATGCCTCTTACTGGTCCAAACTTCCTCCTCCTTACGCACCTTTTGATCAGCTTGAACCAATTTTTTAAGCAGATTGGACGAGAACTTATCTTCTTTCCTGTCCTGTCACGGTCGCCATTAATTTTGCCTCTGTGTTTGGCACTAATCTTCGATCCTGGCACGTGTCGAAATGAAGTGTTTGTTTGTTTAAATTCCGTGTTTAATTCTCTTAATTCTCTAATCTCTTGTCTTTAATGATCTTTTCTTGTGTGTGTGGCTTACAAAGCGCCATAATGGGGGGGGGGGGTGCGCTTACGTTATACGTTTTGTTTACGTTTTTAGAGTTGCCACACAGTCGACAGTATTGGCGTGACACGCATGTATGACATACAAAAATAAATGAAATCTTATGGCTCATTAAATTAACAAAGTTGTTGGTCTCCTCTAACAGATACTTAAAAAAATGGTAATGGTTTCATATTAAAATAATGTTTTTTGGGTGGAAGAATCCAAGAATCAAACCAAAATTTTTGGCTAATTCATAAAAAGAGAGTTACTGCTCGGACAGGAAGAAGTGGATGTTAACTTGGAAAATAAATAATAAAGTTTTATCATAATTTTGTCATCCGTTGTAAATCCCAATTTATCCTACAACTTTCCTAAGGGTATCAAGTGGTTAACATAAATCAGTTTGCTTTTAACCAAGTTGTTTTTGTTGCTGTGGCTGCCTTACTTTAATATAATAAATATAATAAGATTCAGAGATTTGCCCACACTCCCATGCATATACAAGTGTGCGTACAATAGTTTTACCGTCTTTGTTGTTGTTGTTGTGGTTGACGCTGCTCCTGCCGTTGACACCGAGGCCGTTGCCGGTCTTAGGGCAGTTCTATAATGTTTTTATGCTGTTGGCGTTTGTTTGAGCCGTGTCGTAGTTTTGCCGAATAGCTTCATATTTATGCAAAGTTATGCGGCTTAACAGATAAGTCAGAAGTTTTTCCTCTCTGACAACGGTGCGACTTAAGCAGGAACAAGGAACAGGATATCGATGCCCAGAGAAAGAAAGTTGATGTAGATTTGCATGTCCAAGAACAGATTGTGGTGTCCTTTTGAGAATGGACAAGCAGCTTTGCCTAGCATACATATTTATGGCTGTGTGCTCACTTTTTATATGAAAATTTAGGGCAAACTTGCTCCTGCCAAAGCAAAGCAGCCTAGACCATCTGCCACTTTAGTTAATTCCAAATTATATTAAAAACTTTCAGCCCTGTTCCTTTAACAGACTTTTTCATTATCTCAGAGCCAACAAAGCGAAAGCGCGCCCTCGTTCTTGGCAAAGGAAAAATATGAAAAATTGCTAACAAACTAGCGTACCCTTCACCACTCTCAGCTCAACTCTTGGCCAAAGGCGTTGTGCGTCGTCCAACGGTATTTGCATTGTGCTGCTTGTTGCTCCTACGAGCTGTAGCTCGAATTACTCATTCTCCATTCCTCCTCCATTATGGCTAAAGGCGTGGCCTGTGCTTTGTAATTCGGCGCTGGGCCACAGTAATCTTTGGCATTAGTTGCAGTGGAGTTCATTTGCTCCGATGTGCAGTGTTTTGGCTCACTTTGCTCGACTGCCTCTCGACTGCACGCTTGGCTTGTCCTGTCGAAGTGAAAAAAAAGAAACTGCAACGTGACACTTGGGCGCTCATTTAATTTGGCCAAGCAGCCGCAACGCTCTCAACTTTCGCTGGCCTGGGCGCAAACAAAGCAAAAGAATGGCAAACTAAACAGCGGCGGCAGGAGCAGGGACTACGTGCTGCACAGGTTGGGTCTCTGCCCAACCTAACTAACATTGATTTGGCACACCTTGCCTGTACACTCTGAAAAATAAGTAAATAAAATGCCATACATTTTTTACTTAAATTGTTACCTTTAGAAGTCATACAAAACACTGCCCAAAAAAATGGGCAATACATTTTGCATAAGTAATGAAACCCCAAAAAGTAGGCAAACAATACGAATTGTTTGCTGAATACACAGCAATCATTTTTTTTAACGGAAGTTAAGAGCCGATTCTTTCAGTAGGTATCGCTTTTCTCCAGCGATGTAGCATTGCTATCGCATTCTCATCCCCCTTACGGATAGGATAGATTTGATACACACGTCTTGTGGTTGCATTGAGGTGCAAATTACACTTTGTCTCGTTGCAAGACATATCTTTCCGAACCTCATGCCGCCAAGCTTCTATGCTTATTTCCCTGAGGTTTTAATTAAACAATATATACCAAAGTTGGAAAACCTCCCCCATTTATGCCAATGGAACAATTTTGTGACAATTTAACAAAAAAGGTATCCGACAAAACATATACGGGGGTGTCCGAGAAATCTCTAGAGACTTTGCCTTCGGTTGGTTGGTAACAGCTCAAATCCGGTTGTCCGTTGGTGTAACTTCGAAAGATTTCATTTTCTTATTTAAAATTCTAGTTAGAAGATGTGTGTATAAGATTATGGTCTAACTACAAAAACAGGGCTGCGTCTATCGCAAATAATTTGTAACAATTTTTATACTCTGTACCAGAGGTACACAGAGTATATTAAGTTTGTGCAAAAGTATTCTAAAGCCAGAAGGAAGCCTTTCCGACCCTATCTATATGTATATTAATACTCTAAGAAATTTTCATACGAATGTACGGCCCCCTTTTTAGCATAGTAAAACAAATTCAATAAACCCAAAATTCATTCCATATGTTCGTATGAGTACAAGGACCACGCCATTGCAAAAAAAAATTAATTGCAATTATTTATTGTTTTAGAACGAATTAAAAGCTGTACCAATACACACACACGCTTCACACAGATAGGTGAGCAGACCAACGCATTGTTTTTGTTTCAACAGGCCAACACTCACTGTGTGCTGTGCTCAGTTGTAATTTGACATTTGTTAACAGAGAGAGTGGCTCTAGGAGACGATCAACGGAAAAAAGCTTCTACGCATATTTGGTTTTTGATTTAAGCAGATTTACAGCTGCTGGGTCTAACTGAAATCCAATTGACAAGAAATTTTTGTGCGAGGCAAGTGCTGCTAATAAAATGTATTTCGGAGCGTAAACAATAATTAATATTGTTAAAAAATTTGTTATATTGCTGATCCTATTGATATGTTCGTCTTACTTTCTAGCATAGTAATGTTGGAATAGTTAAAAAAAATTGTATTGCTATTATTTATTGTTGTATAGCGAATTAAAGATACGGCGACATGCAGATGGCATTAAATTCAATTGACTAAAAAAATTGTGCGAAAATAGTCCTTGGGAAAATTCGATGAGATACAGGAAAGGAACATTATAAGGAAACATACAATTCGATGGCCAATTCACTAATCAAATTGAAATACACCGAGCACAATTGGAGACTGTGCTGTGATCTTGAGATCGAATCGGTATTACATCGAATCGGAAATAAATCGAATCTAGGGATTTATTGCCTGTGGTAGGGTCAGGCACTATCACTGCGCTACAAAATCCCTTCAAAAAATGTATTTATTTTGTCTCTTCACACTCTCCCCAAGCAACATTTCCCAGAAATGCATTGAAAATTGTTTCAAGACTTACACTTTACCAAAACTTTAACAAAAGATCAAGGAAAGGAAGAAACGGTGTTTATAACTTTCTGGGTAGTATAAAAAAGCCAACTATGCCAAATGTTGGCTGACTATTAAAAAATTGGAATATATGTTAATCTGTTTTTCCAGGGTTTCAACTAGGGATGTCGAAAATAATATCGAAAAATCGAATATCGATATTTTTGTCCAAAAACACGATATACCGTTATCGAATATTTTTCCGAGGCGATATATCGGATATCGAATTTTTTTTACCGATTTTTTTTTAGCGATATTTTGCTTGCACCATTCGGTCACACTGCTGCGGTTTCTTGAGTTTTTTGTCGAACAAAAAAAAAATGCTTAAAACGTATTTAATAAGAGTGGATGCACAAAAATCACAGTGCAAATTGTGTTATAAAACTATTAAGGCCAGTGGCAATTCGACAAACATAAAGACGCATTTAAAAGCAATGCATAGAGTTGCTTGACTGAAATGCAAACCTAAAACGGTTAACGAAAACAAAGGGTGATTTTTTTAAGAGCTATAGGAAAGTTTTCAAAAAAAAAAAAACATAAAATTCAGAAAAATGCATAAAATCTTTATTTGAATCGATAGTACGGTCCAATAATTTAATGTTTGAAGATTATTTCATGCAAATGTTGACCGTGACTGCGCCTCAAATGGTCCATTCGCTTAGTCCAATTTTGGCATACTCTTTCAAACATTTCGCCCGGTATCTCACGAATAAATGCTACAATGTTGTCTTCCAATGCGTCAATTGAAGCGGGCTTGTCTGTATAGACATGAGCTTTAACATAGCCCCACAAAAATAGTCTAAAGGCGTTAAATCGCACGATCTAGGCGGCCAATTGACCGGTCCCGAACGTGAAATAAAATGTTCACCGAACTCGCCTCTCAATAAGTCCATTGTTGCGCGTGCTGTGTGGCATGTGGCACCGTCTTGTTGAAACCACATGTCATGCAAGTCAAGCTCTTGCATTTTGGGCAAAAAAAGTTGGATATCATCTCATGGTAGCGCTCACCATTCACAGTTACGTTACGATTCGCATCATCTTTGAAGAAGTACGGTCCAATAATGCCACCAGCCCATAAACCGCACACAAACTGTGCCTTTTTCTAGATGCATTGGTAGCTCTTGCAATGCTTCTGGCTGATATTCACTCCAAAATCGACAATTCTGCTTACTTACGTACCCAATCAGTGGGTCGATTAAACTGACCATTAAATGGAAGAAGCGCGCGATGAACTTTCTTAACAGAGCACGCATTTTGATAATAAAATTCAATAATTTGCAAGCGTCGTTCGTTGTAAGACGATTCATGGTTAAATTATAGATAGATATATATTTTATGACAAGTATTGATGAGCTCACTCCCAGCAAACATTTTTTATCGCGGAAGATAAGAATGCGATTCGGCTTGTTGGTATCGCTTAACTCTAGCGATATCGCATTATTATCGCATTCTTATCTCCTTTCGGAAAGAAATGTGACACTATGCGATAACTTCTGGTCGATAACAAAGCGTTACTTCTGGGAGATAGGAAAAAGTCTCTTCTGAGCGTTAAGATGCAATAAGAAAAAATAATAAAAAAACGTCTGGGTGATAAAAAGGCGTTTCTTCCTGGATATAAGAGAGTAAGTTTCTTCCTAACGTTAAGAGAAAGTTCTGAAAAACTACGAATTATACAAATTTCTATAAACTTTATACTTACACAGGGATTTGAACTCGGGACCCTCGGACTGAACACGATTAGAATGCCGTCTCTACCAGTTGCACAATCGCACACGATGGTTACTACACGGCTAAGATACTACTTATATTGAATTACCTAAAAGTATTCAACAATTTATTTCTGGCATATCTTAATTACATTACTTGCAATTCTCAAGTTTTTATTCCGTCGACACTCAATATATAAAGGGTAGCAGAAATTCAAGTCTGCTTATCATAGGTCGAAAATAACAGTTAACACTTATTCTCAAGGTGTTTCTCACTGACGGAAACACAAAAATCATAGATAATTTCTGTTTCTCACAGTGCCTTATTTTTCTGAGAATTGTTATTGTTTTCTATTGACTGTTAATTTAAAAAAAAAAACCAAAATATCTGTCTTTGAAAAACACTTATGTAAAAAGTGTTTTCTTTTAAAAGTTAAAGAATAACAGAAAAACGTTAAGTGGAATGTTTCGATTACTTACGGTATGACCATTCACTTGGTGTATATGATCGGACAATGGAAAAATACCAAAGAGGATAAAAAATATTAAAATTTTAAGTGGAAAATCATGCCAGGATCAAACCATGGTTATGGCCATACTAAATCGCGATAAATACCACGGAAGATCAATGAAGAAGAACATAGACAGAGCATTAAGAATGTATGAAGCCAGTTTACAGAACTCATTAAATCGCGATAAAATACCAATGAGGATATAAAATAGTAGTAGTGCTAGACAAACTTCACTCCCAATCAAGTGGTATATCAATCAAGGATAATGCATAATTCATAGTCAATGGGTCTCCATGCATAAAAAACCAGGGATGACCATAGGCAATGAATATAGTCAAGATAGGCATAGGCAAAAGAATATAGTCAAGATCATAAAGAAAGTTTCAAAAAAAAAAAAAAAAAAAACAAAAAATGAATGCCGATAAGCGGAATGTTTCTATTAGTTATGGTATGACCATTTACTTGGTGAAATGGATAACAGTTTTTCTTCACCAGTTCTTACATATTCACTGTATCAATAAATGCCGTCGTAGATTGGTAATATGATTTCCCGATAGCACCGTATCACATATATTGCATTTTGAAGTATTTGATGGCTCATTGTAAGCATAAAAGATGCGAACTCTTTGTTCGGCATTTCTTCCCATTTTAAGGAACGTTGTTTAAATTCAGCACCGTTCACTTTTACACAACACAAGAACACACGAAACTAGAAGGAATCAAGAATATCGAATCAAAGCATTCTCTCTTATGTGTGGGATATTTTAAGTGTCTCAAAATAACAGTTTTTTTTTTGTAACACTTTAACAGATGAGTGGGATATTTTCTACCTCTGCTGCTTATTGATGTTTCGCCAATTTCCTGATTGGATGATAAAAATGTGATTCCAGATTTAATTTGATTGTGTAAATCGCCAAATTCTCTCTTAAAACTATCGCCAAACTCTCCCTTTGATGAGAGAGATAAGTAACACGACAAAATGTTTGTAGGGCTTGCTGCCTGACCTAACAATGAATACATGAAAAATGGCTCTGCCTGAAATCCTTGTTTTCGTATTCTTTAGTTTCTTTCTGTGTACTTTTAGGGCTTGGAGGGCTGACTTCCTCCATTTGCTGGCTGGGCCTGGCACTTGACTGACCTCTTAAATTCATTTAATGTTTAGTTAGGTCGGGTTTAGCCCTGCTCCCCACGACCCGTGTCAGGCGACAGTTCGGGCCAGGTGGTCGGGGCCGCTAAATTAATGGCCAGGCTGAAGTGCTCTAAATTTTCATTTTCGCTTATATATTTTTTTAATGAGTTTCTGCCCTGCAGTTTTCGAATGAAGTGTTCTCGAAATGTAATTATGCGACTTGCTGTGCCTTTAAATTTTAAACATCTTTATGGATTTTTATTTAATAAACTCACTTTGTGGAGTCCTCTCTTAGCTGCGCTCATCACTGGTGTGTTATGAAAAAAACCACAGACTGATATCTGACCTTTTTTAGGAATATATAAAAAAATAAAAGTTTAAAAAAATACTTTAGAAGTCTTATTTTTACTATATGTTATATATGAAATGAAGGGTTATAAGCCATGAGCCGATCATTTGACGGTGCTACGTGCATTAAACAAATCTCTGCCTAAACATGTTCAAGCAAGAAGGTTGTCACCTCTTACTATATACGAAACTATGAAGCTGAAAAGCGGAGTCAGTTTTTTATTACAACAATAGCTGGCCCCAACAGATGGTGATCAGCGGATTCAAAAAATTACGATGTCAGTGTATCTCGACTTTATGATCATAGTTCTTCAAGCTTATTCATTAAACCACGACGCTTAACCTCAAGGTTGGATGTCTGAACTGATGTCCTTGGGATCTGATTTTCAGCGTTGGACAATTTCCTAACAAATAAACATTACCCTCTTCAGGAAGCTGAAAGAAGTGGTATTCAAACTCTTGCATGCTGCGGTTCTCCACCTTTCTTTTTTTTTCCGGGGTTCTTGGTGTAAGAAAAGCCTAAACTAAGGGAGGTGTGTGAGCTTATTCTCGAAGTTTCTAACTCAGTAGCATTAGTTGATTCAGGGGCGGCAGGTGGGAGGCATCTTCTGGAAAACTGGGTGGTCCACTGTCTTGGAAGTATTCTCAACTGGCTTTGTCTCCTGGTGGGCAGCTCAAAGTTTTTTTGAAAATTGCCCAGGCGCGTCAGAGCTTATCACTGCTCATTTCAGTTTAAGAGTTGCTGTGTTCTTTCAGGTTCGATGGCTGTTGATCCAATTTGGTATGACACTATTCTTGAAGACCACAAGTGACTTTGGGTTACTCTGTGGGCATTTAATTTAGTTGCATTAGGTGGCATTCACTTAGACACAAAGACTAAACATTGAGAGAGGAGCTATTACCACCCAGTATGGACATGACTGTAACATAATCGGTTCCACGATATTGGTTTAAACTTTAAATGTTTTTTAGCTGGAAGCTGGGATAATAAGAAGACTTGGTTTCCAAGTTCGAATTATCAAGTTTTATGAGGAGTAGAACTCAGTTTCTGGGTTATTTTTTCTAAATATATTTAGAAGATAGTTATAGAATTCTTATTTTCAATGATGTATGATTTGATTCAATGTTTTGATTTACTGATTTCTTTTTCTTTAAGCATAGTAAGGAGCTTGATTTTTGTTAATTCACAACTAGTTATATAGCTTACACTTTTTGGGAAGTTTCCCATTCTGACTAGTCTTTAAAACAATTCAAAGTCTTTTGGTTCGAAGCAATCAAAAAATATATAAATAAAAGTGTTCATTTGATTAAGTTTGATTTTTTTTTTGGGTTTGTTGATCTTTCTTAACTGTTTAGTCAACTTGAGTTCTAATTTGACTTTCTTCTTTGATTTTTATTGGGTTAATTTTTCTTTGGTTTTGATTGTTTCGTGTTTAAGATCTTTTTACATGTTGAGTTGGATCAGGTCTAAAAATCATTGACTAAGCTTTTTCTTCATTTATCTTATTGAAAAGACTTTTATGACCTAATATTATTATCTTAGCGATTGATCTATTTACTTTATCAGAGACCATTTTATGTTCCATGATCTTTTTTAGTTGGGAGATCTTTGGAGTTGCAGCTGTTTACTGATCAATTGAACTTTATGGAAAGAGCAATAAAGAGCGCAGAAGATTATGATTCAGTTTTAACACTCAAGCTCTGTTTGGTTGTTCTAAAAAAAATTCATTATAGATGGTAGTCTTACATTTTGCTCAAGGCTTTTTTTGAATTATATAATTTTGGAACTCCATTTTGTTTCCTGTTGACAATTTGTTTAGGTTCTGTTAACAAGCAAAACTTTGCATTCTACTTAGCTTCAGTGTCTTTGGCAGATGGAAGCATGGGTCCATAACTGGTGAAGTTTGTTTGGATTTTGTGCCAGCTCATAACAAGCATTATGTTTTTCTTTGGTGTCTTCAAGGCTAATGTGGGCTTTCTAGGGTTCAGAGACTGGGTTCCCAGAGGTGTACTGTTGTGTTATAAGAGTCAGTATTTTTAACATTTAATTAAGACCAGTGATGTTCTGTGATTTATAAAAGTGTTTGGGGCGATTCAGATGAGAGATCAGAGGGCAAGTGCTGTTTAAGAAAAAGTCAGGTCTCCCATCTGTGAGGTCTTTTGACCATCAAACTCCGTTTTAAGAGACTATGGAAGATCTCAACATTTCTAGTTTTGGTTTGATCAGTCAGACTAATTCCCAACTTTAAAGAAGAACAGACTGGGAAATCTATTAAACCTCAGGTTTATGGTTTGTACAAGTGTTTTATCAATTCAAGTTCATTGTTTGCTTTCTAATGTTTGTTTTGACTTTTTAGAATATGGCGAGGAGTTAACAATATGTTGAAAAAATTTGACAGTAGAATCAAGTTATACAAAATGTGGGGAATCTTTCAGAAAGCATAAATTGGGAAACAGGGGAAGCGATTACTGGATGGAGTGAAGATGAGTTTTGGGTAGTATTCCACTCAGGAGTAATAAACATTAATGTTTATCTAAATAAAAGATTGGGTGAAGCAGTCTTTCATGGGTTTCTGTTGAACTGTTGTTGATATAATTTTGGGACAGTAATATCTTCCCCCCAGTTCACCAGACATAATTTTCTGTTTGCATGAAGATCAGTGATGATGGAACAGAAGCCTCCAGTTTATTCCAGAGGAATATTTTGGAGTTTTTCATCAGATTGGAAGTCATGTTTTGCCCCTTATAACCAATGGCAATTCACTATCAGTTAAGGTAAAGTTCTTCATCAATTAAAAAATAATAACGGCAGTGTATTCTACAGAGACATACTAAAGATAAAAACTGCCTCCCAAAAAAAAAATAAGTTAGTTTTCATGTTGTTGATGGAACTCTGAGTTATCGTTTTTTAGAGAGTTCTGTAAGTGAGTAGTGTACAAGTATTATCATGCTCTTACCATAGTCACTTCAGACTAAGCTTCCACCTGCTACCTTTCTAAAGTAGGTCTTTTGTAGGGATCAGACATACATTCAGTGCCTCTAAAAAGAAAGGGAGATTTGTGGTATTCTCATAAGGTACAAAAGATCCACTTTAATAAAATCTGCAGTGAGCTTTTGTTGAAAAAAAAAGATCAAGCGTTTCTGTTTGTGTATGTTCTGAGATTCCAGCATGTCCTATCAAGAGTTTAGTTTTTTCATTTCATACAGGTCATGAAATTAAGTTCATGGTGAAGAGACGTCTCAGGTTTGTTGCTACAAAAAAAAGAAAAAATTAGAATAAGGTTGCTTCACTGGTAGGTTAGAGACTTTAAATCATGTTGCGGGTTTTGTGCTTTAAGAGACGTCTCACGACAATTCATTCTAAGCAGAGACTAGATGTTTGTGATTTGAGTTCAGTCGACTGGCGAAACTTTCAAGTCAGATGGTCAGAGCTGATCTTGAAATCATTTATGACTGCAGCTAATTCAGTTTAAATGAGCTGGTGCGGGCAAAAATGCAAATCCTTTTTAACAAGCATTACGGTTTGGTAAAAGTCAGCTGATTCAGATGGCAGCTGCCAGAACAAATCAGTTTCTTCCACTGTGAAGTGCTGGCATTTCTGATTGCCCTTTATAACGGTGAGAAGCTGATGAAAGTTAGCTCTCTGGTTCTGCTCCACGAGGCGCTGAAGGAGCGCCATGATACAAGTCTTTGGCACCATTTGTAAACTAATCGTCAATTGGAAGAGGTAGGAGAGAGGAATAGTTAGAATTTTGGGGTCAGATTTTTTTTTTTAATTATAAGATGAAGCATAACCATCTATGAACATAACAGGATTTCAGTTGTTCTTCTTATGGTTAAAGTTATGATAGTTTTATTAGTTTTGTTTTATTTTAAAAATGGACGGCAGTATTAATAAAATTGGTTGAAAAGTATATAAAAGTTCTAGTATGTGTCGAAGGAATAACCAGGTTTTATCAAAAGACCACTGTCTTTAATGCTATATACTCTTTTCTTTTTCTAATTTATTAGGCAAACTTCTGATTGACCCAACAGATTTGATATATCTAAGTTTGAGTCCTATATGAAATTGTTTGGAGTTTCAAATAATTATAGCTAATAAGTAGAATGACATTTTATCTTATGATAAGAATTCTTTTTGTTTGTTTTATTTCAGAATCTATAAGGATAAATCTTATTCAAACAAAACGACTGACTTAAGGTGGGCGTTGCACCAAAAGATGCATTACTGGTTTGCGGCGTTGACGGTCGGGGGAGTACGCGATGTTCTGCTGGACAAGTATCTTGATTGGAGATGATAACTGGGTTCGTTCAGAAGGCTGCTTTCCGTTTGCCCTTTGCTGGTGGAGACGTTGTCGATTGGGCGACCTGTGAAAACTCTTCTTGCGCTGGCGTGTCCGATAACGCAAAAATAATTCGCGGGTTTATGAGCTTTAGCAGATCTGACGGGTGGTGATGGTTGAATTCAGTTCTATCGATATGACGGACATGGAACAAAGTTTTTTTTTCGATTCCAGTTCATTTCTGGCGTTGCGACGAACTAACCTCTGTGGGCGTTTGTCTGACGTGTTTACATTCCCCAGCGAAACGCGCTACCCAAACCTTTCCACCATGATTTCACGAAAAATGACGGAAGAATGAAAGTTTTGTTATTTATTGATATAGTGATTGTCAGGAGGAAGTTTATCAAATGTTTGACTCATGTTGCCCCATAACAGTCTTGGGTTATGTTTTCTATGACATTTGATCACTAAGTCAGTTCTGGTTGAGTTGGTGGTTGGTTTATTTTTGACGATGACTGGCTGATCTTTTTCTTTCCCATTACCTTTCAACAGTGTGCTAAGTTGGACGGAAGCCTGCTGCCAGGTTCAGGAGCATCAAAACTTAGACAGACCAGAAAAGTTAGGAAGCTGCACCTTTGTGTAGCTGACAGTAAACTCAACAACCTGACTATAGCCATATTCTTTGATATATTCAGGTGATTCACAGGGTTGATTCTTACCTCAGGGTTTTGCATCTAACAAAGAATTTTAAAAAATACAAAAAGGGGTTAAGCACTGTGTTTTCTGAAACTTCATTCACCAAAGTGTTGGGAGAGCTTTTTTTTGTGGAGGTTCCTAACTTAGTTTTGCTATCATGAGCGGAGGAGAGGCCTTCTTGGTCAGTTACAGATGGGGACTTTAGACCAGTCTGTGAAGGCAGTGAGATGGGTTGATTCTCAAACATGGGCCGCTGTCCAGTCTTTGTTTCTTTTGCTGTTTGTATTTTCTGTTTAAACTATCAACTAATATGACAGAACATCAGGCCATGCTAAAAATACATGAGAGGTTTTAAAGCTGGTCATTCCACCCAACAGATAACAAACTTTAAAATGTTAACATGAATCTTTCTGAGCCACTGGATGGTTTAAGCATAACCTGTTGGATCTTGCCTCTAATATTTGAAATGGGAAGACAAATAAGAGGATGGAGGAAATAAAACCTGTTTTTGGAGCCTGCAATTAGCAGATGCATTTTGATTCTTTTCTTTGAGACAAAGCTAACTGACTTGTTACTAATTATAAGCGTTGAATTTCTATTTGGTTACTGTTTCAGTCACTGTTTCGGTTACTGTTTAGATCACTGTTCGGTCATCGTTTTGGTCACCAAAACCCACCTGCTCCTGTGGATGTCTTGTAAAGACCAAAGCTGCCCCCAGTCGACCGTCCGTAAAAGAGCTTCGTTCTCAGAAATTTCATTAACATCGGTCAAGCCGTTTCGAAGGAGTTCGATAACTAACATGTGATTTTAATATATATAGAGAATATCTTAGCGGAGAACTTAAAAGATGTGCTCTGGTCTTGCGATCCTCCAGTAGTCCTTGAATGTGGCTTAACTTCGCTGGCAACGCTGCTCCAGCACAAGCTACTAGTTAACCAGCCCTTGTTGAAAATTCTTCTCTAACTTTCCACCACAAACTTCGCTTGACACCCCAAAAGCTTTTAGCACTTGCTTCCAAAATTCGTCATAATTATTTAATACATATTAATAGACGCCGCCCGCCTGAAATGCCACAACGGTAAATATATATATATATACACAAGGTCAGAGAGCAATCCAAAGCTTTGCTAATTGCCAAAACCCAAATCAAAAGGCTAGTCCCTGTTGGGACCCCTTGAAATGACATAAAATATTTACACGTCAAGTGTCACGAGGCCTTAGCCCAAAATATACAACAAACACGCAATAAGGGACTGTAAAGCGACGCAAATTGTTTATTTTTAGCACGTTTATAAGGCCATCAGAAAAGGTTAAGTCAGCGGCTAAACTCATGAATATGACAGAATTTCGGATTGGGCCATAATTTGCATAATTAATTTGGATCCCTTTTGTGTTTCAGGCTACGAATAAATGCCACAAAACGAGTTCAAAGAAGCGCATCCAAGTTATTTATGCGTAAACACGCGCCTTTGACATAGAATTTTGTTAGCGGCAAATGTCAACAATGCGAATTGCGGCCAAAGTTAAATATTTGGCATTGGGGCGACCTGAACCGACCCGACCCGACCCGACCTCTGGCCAAAGCAAGCCTTTCTGACCACACAAGACTCGACGTCTAAATAAATTGCTGTCATTTTAAAAAATTTCCCCAAGGTGGAAGTGAGCGGGAATGAGAGCAGGGGCAGGGGCAGGGACAGGGGCATTCGTCCATGTGTTGACTTAAGCTTAAAATCAAACCATTTGTCAGGCAGCAGCAGCAGACAAGACAGCGTTGCATGTATTACACACACACACAGACACACATGCATGCACACCCCGGGAATGTTGCTTATGTGTGCGTTTGAGTGTGTATGTGATGCATGACTGCAATTTGGTTGCCTGACTGCTAGGCTGGTGCACTTTAACCGCAACATACGAGTATAATATTTCAAGCATGATTTCTTATACAGCTTTACAGCTCTGTCCCTTCACGTACTCCCCTCCACCTCCACATTGACCCTCAAATGCAGGACTGCAGCTGGGCTGGATGGCCACGGCTCTGGGTCAAAGCGAAAGTGGCACATTTTGGGTGGAAATTTGTGAGCTATCTAGGTTACTGTGACAGAGTCACCATGGTTGTTGTCCTAGCTGGTAGCGCTTGTTGTGCAGCCTGGCCTACAACACTCACACACACACACACACACACACTTACAGTTTCCGTACGGCAGACCCAAATAAACATTTCAGGCGCTCGGACTCACGTGCTTCGAGAGACTGAACTTGTGCGCCATTTTTATTGCCGCGTTGCTTTTGCACCATTGTTTTGTCCGTCCATGTACATAGTTTCCCCTGCCCTCTTACTCACCCCCTCTATGCTTTCGTTTTTGTTGATGTTTTTACTTTCGCAAGATTCTCTGGCTCGGCGCACAGCAATTTCCAGTTTCTGTTTATCTGTTTACTTGCCGTCGTCTCCGCCTGCTCCGTCTCACCTTACCTCTCCTAGAGATCTCACGGACTTTGGCTTTTTGTTTATCTCAGTTCTTAAACTCTTTGCGTGCAAATGTTATAAAAAGAGGAAAAACTTTAAAATAAACTTGGCAACTTCTTGAACCAATTAATGGCAATTTCATGCGTAATTAATTTAAGCTGCATAACGTGCTCTTAATAACTTTTTAGTCTTAAGAGGTTGGAAATTAAGCTGTTAACAATAACATTTTGATTCTTAAAGGTTACAAAATAAATACTTAGTCTAACTTAGCTATTGTTACTGAGTAACACGTCCAAGTGATAAAAATGTTCAAATTTCGGCGGAAAAATCATCTCAAAAAGGTGTAAGAGGTTTAACAGATACCAACGGGGGGTTTTTTTTCCAAAATCTCCGCCAATTAACCGCCCTCGACAGATGCCAATACGCCCCGAACAATTCCATTATAACATTGACACCTGCTTATCTTAAGCCCCTTTAGAGAAGGAGACATACTTTACTCTTCCAAATTGAGCTTTGAACGCTGTCATATATTTTTCTGCTTTGAACATTATCTATTTACAATTTAAAGAGTCCGGCTTCATAAAGGGTGATTTTTTAAGAGCTATAGGAAAGTTTTTCAATAAAAAAAACACATAAAATTCAGAAAAATGCATCAAATCTTTATTTGAATCGATAGTACGGTCCATATAATTTACTGTTTGAAGATTATTTCATGCAAATGTTGACCGTGACTGCGCCTCAAATGGTCCATCCGCTTAGTCCAATTTTGGCATACTCTTTCCAACATTTCGGCCGGTATCTCACGAATAAATGCTTCAATGTTGTCTTCCAATGCGTCAATTGAAACGGGCTTGTCTGTATAGACATGAGCTTTAACATAGCCCCACAAAAAAAGTCAAAGGCGTTAAATCGCACGATCTAGGCGGCCAATTGACCGGTCCCGAACGTGAAATAAAATGTTCACCGAACTCGCCTCTCAATAAGTCCATTGTTGCGCGTGCTGTGTGGCATGTGGCACCGTCTTGTTGAAACCACATGTCATGCAAGTCAAGCTCTTGCATTTTGGGCAAAAAAAGTTGGATATCATCTCACGGTAGCGCTCACCATTCACAGTTACGTTACGATTTGCATCATCTTTGAAGAAGTACGGTCCAATGATGCCACCCGCCCATAAACCGCACCAAACTGTGACTTTTTCTGGATGCATTGGTAGCTCTTGCAATGCTTCTGGCTGATATTCACTCCAAAATCAACAATTCTGCTTATTTACGTACCCATTGAGCCAAAAATGAGCTTCGTCGCTGAACACAATTTTTCGGTAAAAAAGTGGATCTTCGGCCAACTTTTCAAGAGCCCATTCCAAAAATTTCGTGTCGTCGGCCAATTCTTGCACCAGCTGTATTTTGAAAGGCTTCACACCTAAATCCTTCCGCAAAATTTTCCACGTTGTTGAGTAACAGAGGCCCAATTGCTGCGAACGGCGACGAATCGATAATTGATGGTCATCATTAACACTGGCCGATACAGCTGTGATATTTTTTTCAGTTCGCAATCTACGTAAGCTTGTTGGTGGTTTAATGTCCAACAATGTAAATGTGGTGCGGTATTTAGTCACAATAGCCCGAATAGCCGCTTCAGTGGGTCGATTAAACTGACCATAAAATGGAAGAAGCGCGCGATGAAATTTCCTAACAAAGCACGCATTATGATAATAAAATTCAATAATTTGCAAGCGTTGTTCGTTTGTAAGACGATTCATGGTTAAATTATTGACCAAACTGAAGATGTTTGACAGTGAAACAAAACACGAAACGTGCGTGAGCTGTTTAAACCAGTGTTGCCAAAAAGATAATAGCTAAAAAATCACCCTTTATATTCTTGATCAGCATGACGAGCTGAGTTGATTTAGCCCTGTCCGTCTGTTTCTTTGTTATCTCCTCTGTCAGTTTTAAAGCTATCCTCACAAAACTTTGCACGAAGTCTTTTGGTACAAATACGCTGCACATTAGTCGGAATCGGCAGGATAGGATGACTATAGCATATAGCTGTCATAGGAACGATCGGTCGAAAAACTAGTTTGGGTGAGAAAAACTTTTTTGTTTTTAATGTAAACGCCTCAAAAGTCCGTATTTCTTTGTTTACTATCCTTTCCCATGATTTCACTAAGTTTGGTCGAAATCAAATGACTATAGCATATAGCTGCCATAGGAACGATCGGTCGAAAAACTAGTTCTTGTGAGAAAAACTTTTTTGTTTTTAATGAAAACGTCCTTTTTATTGGCATACACTTATTTTATATATTTTTGACACAATTCTACAATGTTTGTCGAAATCGGATGACTTAGCATATAGCTCCCATCGGTTGAAAAAAGTAGTTCTAGTGAGAAAAATTTTTTTTGTTTTAAATGGGATCGCCTCTCAATTTCGTAATAAATAGTGTATTATGCTTTTCTATTATTTCACCAAGTTTGGTCGAAATCAGACATCGATATAGTATAGATCCCATAGAAAAGTAAGGTCCAAAAAGAAGTCTTCGTTAGAAAAACTTTTGTGTTTTGAATGGAAGCTGCAAGGGTATACAAAACTTCGGCCGAGCCGAAGTTAACTTTCCCCTATTTTTTTGAATAATACTTTCTAGGACAGAAATACGCCCATTATGGTATTGACATTGGTAAACCTTTAATTGTGTGCTTAAAGTGAAAATGTCAACTAGCCCAATATCAATAACATAATGGGCGTATTTCTGTCCCGGGAGGTATAATTCTAAAAATGTACTTTCGAAATATGTAAATGGGGGCACGACAGTATTGAACTAAAAATTTTAGGCGTAAGTTAATTATTTCCTTAAGAGTAATACAATCTAACTTGTCGTTCTTTTCTTTTCTTTCAGGTAAGCGTGGAAATATGAAAATAAGTGAGTCCCCATATCGAATTAAGGAGGGTTCTTATTAACGAAGTAATTGAATTGATGAAGAGTTTTAATTTAAATATTGAACGGGCGGGAGGTAAATCGAATTATCTGGAGTTCTAATTAACTGAGCTCTACACGTAGTAAAGAACTGTATACTATGGCAGGTACTGGGTATAAAAAAGTCAAATTAACCTTACTATTTAGCTGATCTAGTTGAAATGTCAGCCTTTTCGAAAATGTGTGTTTTGTGAGTTAAAAGGAATCGGGGAAATCAGAACTTCCTCTGAATGAAGAATATATATACTTTATGGCTGGGGTGCCCACAACCTATGCGCGGGTCCTGCGTCCCTCAGCCTAGTTTTTGTTGTGGGCTACGAATAAATTTGTGTGCATCAGATTTAGATTATTTAAGTTGTAAGTTAATTTGATGGTTAAATGTAATCCAATTTTGTTGAATGTAATCCAATTTATATATGATTCGTAAATAAATATATGAAATCATTCTGTCCAAAACTAAAATGCAAAATGAATAAATATGAGCACGACTTTGCTAATTACTGATTAAGTGGCTTATTGGTTTTTGTATGTCAGGCTTCAGTTGGCTCGGAGAAACAATGTTTAAACATTTTTAAAACTTCGTTTGTAACACCTCTGATTGCTTTTAAATTGGCCAACCCAAAGGTGAAAAACATTACTTAAGCTACATGATGGACTCTTGCAGTTAATTTACAACCGTAATACTCATCACCTATGCCCACAAAGAATGGCCTAAGGTCAACCCAACTAGTTTCACTCTTCGGCTCACTGTCAGCCCTCGTTGCTTTAGCAATCAAGAGCTCAGCAGCTGGTCTTTGACCAGTGAGAGCCAAAATGTCATGTGTAATGCCACAAAAGTGCCTTGTCTGTCGACTTTTTGCAGTGACGTGGTCCGAAATCCTTAACCATAAAAGCTCTCTGGCCCCCAATTGGAGCTGCCCAGCACTTTGCATATCACACACAGACACAAATGAGTCAACAGCCTGTGGCCACCGACATTTGCCGTGGGCCGTGTGAATTTTGTCAAATGTTGGCGCTGGCATTTTTAATGGGCAGCAGCAGGAAGAGCAGCAGCAGCAGCAGCAGTGCCTCTCAATTGGCTGCGAGTCGTGGCGACGCCTTGGCTCGCCTCCAATGCGGAACACCCCGCATGCAGTCGGGCAGAATTTATTGTGTTTGTTGTACGAAATTAAATAAAAATTGAATTATGTTTATATCCGCCAGTTGCTGTGTTATTGTTGGCTCTGCTTGCTATAACAACGCGCTTTGTTCGTGCCCCTCCCGCTCCTGTCCGTCGTCTTCGTCTGTTTTTCATTTCGTATAATAAATTGCATTTTCCATGCCAGTGAGTCGTCTCCGAACTCCGTTTGTTTGTCTGAGTGTCGCCGCCGCCCGTAAGTATGCAAGGGGAATTGCATTCCAGTCGCATTTGCCCATTTGCGGTGTGCTCTCAGCTTTGCTCTTTTGGTTTTTTTTTTGCATTAGTATCATCTCATTTCACTGCCCCACAGTATTGCGTATAAATCTGTGCAAGGGAGAACACCAGTCCACAGATGTTTCCGCTTGCACGCGCTAAATCAATTTGCTGTTTAAAATCCGCCTGCGCTCACCTTTTTGGCTTTCGTTTCAACGTCAGTCAAAGGGAAAATAGCTGTTTGCTGCCACCTCCACAGTTTACTTTCTACGTGCATGCTGCCGTTAAGTGATTTTCATGAGTTTAACGAAGTGGTTACCACCCGCGGACCCACAACAGCAGCCATTTTGCTGCCTTCTTTGTATGTTCTTGGCTTGCGCCTTTGACTCATCGTAGACAACAGAAAAGAAAAGAAAAACCCCAGCGTCATCATGCTGGAAATGTTTTGTACTTTTTGCCTTTTGGTACTCTTTTTGTAAAGGCACAGCCAACTTTATGATTGAATTTGCTATACAAAAGGTGAGCAGCTCAAAGTTGTCTTCTTTGCGATAAGGAAACAATTTTGGAACTGTAGGTTCTAGAGGCTTACTGATTAAAACACAATTGCATTTTTGTGAGTGATCAACCTTAGCTAGCTTAACTTGGAGCTCTGGTAATGATTGAATATTTATTTTGAAACTCATTTTTTTTATACACTTTTGATTAGTTGACCACTGCAAATGGGTCTTCTTACATGCTAACAATTGTGACCCTCCCGCTTGGAAGTTCGGTATCTTAAATGTTTTTCTGCGCTTGTGTTCAACTCCAACTGATAGTTGCACTTGTTCAAAATATCTTTGAACATATTGCACAGGGCGACAAATTGTATTTTGACATAAGTATTCTGTTTTTCGATAGTGAATAGTAATATTAACATTGATTTCATGCAGACTTTTTTTACATAGGTGTGAAATCTTTTCTTTTCCAGGTCTTTTATTAACATTTTAGAACTAACTTTTATTTTTTCAAATTTTAACCATGCCATGTTTGCTTAAACATCTTGCGCCGGCAATCGAAAATATGAAGCTTGATTTTCTCTGATTGAAAAAATTTTTTAATAAAATGACATCGATCAGCTCAAGGATTGCTGCTCTTTTAAGTCGCTCCTGGAGTCCGTCTCTCCTTTTGAAGATTGTAGTTTTCGAGTCTTGTACCGCGACTTGTCTTCCTTCCTTCATTCCTTCTCCCTCCTGATGAAAGTCACCATTCCTTCTTTTGAAGCCCTCTTTACGCCGGGCAATTCCCAACGTTTGGCAGGACCATGATTTTTATAAAATGGCATCGATCAGCTCCAGGATTGCTGCTCTTTTCAGTCGCTCCTGGACTCCAGGATCTTTTGAAGATTGTAGTTTTGGGGCCTTGTACCCGATGCTGCTACTTTTCTTCCTTCTTTCATTCCTTCTTTCTCCTGATGAAAGTCACCTTTTCTTCTTTTGAAGCCCTCTTCACGCCGGGCAATTCCCAACGTTTGGCAGGACCATAATTTTGGCCATAGATAGCCGGAAACCTTCTCACGCAAGGCCGTCCCTTTCGTTTGGCAGGTTAGTTATTTTTGGCAATTTTTTGATCGCCGGAAACCTTCACACGCAAGGCAATCCTTTTCGTTTGGCAGGTCGGTGTTTTTGGCAATTATTGCCAGAAACCTCCTCTCGAACGATTGGCAGGTCAGTGCTTTCTCCTTCTTTCTGATCACCTCCTTAGGTTTTCCTCGTAATACCATTTCTTCGACCTGAGCAAATGCCGGACCAAGGACTAATGATCAATAAAATGCAATTATCTTGCGAGTGATCCACCTCAGCTCAACTCGGGGCTGCTGTAATGAATGAATATTTATTTGGAATCTCGTTCTTTTTATACATTTTTGATTAGTTGAACCCAGCATTGAATGCACAGATTACACTATGCAACAATTTTTTGATCCCGGCTTCTAAATAGTTGATCCTTATGTAAAATTTTACGCTGAATTCAAATCTGCTCTCAGATATGTCAAAAGTAGAACGGTTTTTGAGATATAGCCAAATTTTCAATTAAAATTAAAGATAATAAAATTATTTTAAAAAAAACGACAGTTGTTTAAAATCCAATCATAAATGACGATGTTATGGCACTTCAAAGTTGGATTTTTGAAAATTTTTTGACAATTTTCAATTTTTTGCTGCCTTTCATTAAATTTTTTTCAATCTTACCATAAAAATTGCTCAGGTCTCAGATATTGACAAGATTGGGTAATCTCTTACGAACATTTTTTGCCCTTGGTCATCGAAATCGGATAAAAATACTTCCGCATTTGCAGCAATTGGTGAAATAACCCAAATTTTATTTTTTATGAAAAATGCTAAAGTTTTGCATTGGTCGCACTAAATATGCAATTTTTAGAGCGAAGCTCTTTAACGGACGGTCGATTGCGGGGTAAATCCAAATAACGATGGTCTTTGCGACTTTGGTTACGCTTTTTACTTTGCAAAGTCAGCAGCTTTGATTTAAGCTTGGTCTTTTCAAGAACTTCGTTAGAGCTCTCCATAAAAATGAAAATTTTTTCGGCATTTGAATTTTTAAAACGACGATTTCCACAACTTTCTGACGCCAAAATCAAAGAAGGCGCATTTGTGGGTCCGCAAATCAAAAAGCTAATGAGCGACATAGAATTTTAATCGGCATTATCAGCAGACGAGGCAAAAGCATGGGAATCATTTTGCGCAGTAGTGTCTAGTTTTCTCGGAAACAAAAGAAGTGAGGACTACAAAGAAATTGTTGATGATTTATTGGAAAACTACAAAAAAAATTGGTATAATCTCAGTCTGTTTTTCATCGAGTTTTAATATTTAACAATTTTATTTTTTTTTTTTTAAAAGGGTAAATATGTCCTTAAAAATTCACTTTTGCACTCCCATTTGGATTTTTTCCGGACAACCTAGAAAAGCACGAGCATGGCGAACGCTTCCATCAGCAAATGCAGCAGATGGAGTTTCGCTACCAAGGCAAGTGGGATCCGGCAATGATGGGAGACTATTGCTGGTTCTTGTTGCGAGAAACACACAGTCTGCACAAAAAACAAAAGCGGTCTACATCATTTGAGTACTTTTATCCAACCTTAAACTGCAATAAAAACTCCTAATGCTCAACGTTTATTCTTATTTGGCTTGCTAAGATGTGATTTTTATACTGAAAAAATAGCAAAAACTCAACCGATATTACATATCAATGTCAGGGAGGAATTTTTTAAATGGTAGTATCTTAAATTCCTCTCTGATGTGACTTTGTTTTGTTTAGATACTCCTAGCATGCAAAACAACAATTAATAATAATAGAGGATTTTAGAGGATTAATAGATTAGGTATGTTTACTTAATTGTGAATGTAGCGTTTATTTTTCATCCGATTTCGATTCGTAAAAAATTACCCAATCCTGTTAAAATCTGAGACCTGAGCAATTTTTATGGTAAAATTGCAAAAAAACTTAATGAAAGGCAAAAAATTAAAAATTATCAAAAATTTTTCAAAAATCCAACTTTGAAGTGCCATAACTTCGTCATTTATGATTGGATTTTAAACAACTGTCGTTTTTTAAGAAATAATTTTATTATCTTTAATTTTTGTTCCAGTTTATACATATCGGTTGACTAAAACCAGAGAAAATGGCATTTTAGTAGACCTACTTTTTCAAAACACTAAAATTGAAAATTTAGCGATATCTCAAAAACCGTTTTACTTTTGACATATCTGAGAGCAGATTTGAATTCAGCGTGAAATTTTACATTAGAATCAATTGCTAAAAGTGCCGGATACAAAAACTTTTGAAATTTTGTGACATAGTGTTATCAATGCATGGGTCTTCTTACATGCTAACAATTGTGCCCCTCCCGTTTGGGAGTTCGGTATCTTAATCTATTTTTGGATGCCCTCTGCGCTTGTGTTTAACTCAAACTGCTAGTTGCACTTGTTCAAAATGTCTTTGAACACTTACCGACCGATTACTTAAAGCTTATCATGCAATCGAAAACAGTTTAGTTAGCTAAAATCCCCTGGAGAGTATTCAGGCTTCGTTGTATCATAGTTGAATTTCGCCATCTTTTTGCACGCCTGGCAGAAACAATAGATTTTTGAGTGTTGCCACTTTGTTTTACAATTTTATTGCGCGAATTTTGAGCAAAAAGTAAACCAACAACAGCAACAACAACAACGCCATCATAACAAATGGGGTTCGCTTCAAAGAGTTGCCCTTTTTGCCAGTCCCCCCACTTCAGTTTTTTTTTCCTTTTTTGCCATGTGTTGTTTGATGCGCACATTTGAACGCGTTGCTTTGTTTGTTTATGGCTGTGTCAGTGTGTTTGTATGTGAGGCGCGTGTCAAAATTGGTTAAACGTGAGACCACGCAAGACCTGGACCACAGCCAGGGCTGCTGTTACTGCCCGTTTAGTCAAATTAGCTGCGTTTGCCATTGGCTGTGGCTTTAGCTTTGGGTGAAGTCATAAATCATGAGAAATTCTCCGTGAAAAACCGCTCCTTCTGCTACAAAGTCGAAGACCTGAAGCCCCGCTCTTGGGCTTAATCAAGCAAATGGCCAGCACAAATCGCGAGCTCGTTTATTTTAAGCTGCCTCATAAGCAAGTCTAATTTCTGGCCATTCAAGTGAGTTATGGTTTTGTGGTATTCTCGGCGAAATGGCGCTGGCATTTGATGATTAACTGTGCAGTCTGTGTGCCGGTGACTCTGGTATAAAAGGTGAAAGATACCACTTTAATTAAAATTGCTACAATTTGTAGCTAATAAAGTGATATGGAATTAAAGTCTTGTGCTTATTTTGATTGAGACACCATAAAGTATTGCTGGGTGGCAACATCTCTCATAATTTGTAAATAGTTTTGTTCAAATTTTCATTATTTGTAGAAATCATCCTTAACTTTCGGATACTACCAAGTTTGATCTAACTGAGAATACTTTAAAAGAGATTCGCATCGGTATATCAATTGGAATGTACCAACTTTGACATTACATTGCAGTTCTCCTGATATAAGTCAGATTTCCCTTGTTTTAAAAATATAAAAAAAAAATATTTCTCACAATCTAAAAGCAAAAACCACCAAAATGATGGGAAGGGTAAGTGCTTTATTGTTTGCTTACTCGCTTCATAAGGTTTTGTCGATGATATAACTGGATCTTACGAATAGATTGCTCTATTAAAACATCAGCGAAATTATGAATTCTGCTGTGCTTTCGTGCGTGATGAAGTCTGTCTTCTTTATATACTTTGTTGCGTGATTCAGACGCTTCTCTCACCAAAGTATCCTACTGGAAGTACTGTATTTTCTATAATCTGCCTAGAGCTATGGGCAATTATTAACCTTAATGAACAGTTGGTGTCATCGGCAGCCATTCATAAAGTATCAACAATCATTTCGCCAGTAGTTTAAAAAAAAAACTGTTCAAATTTATCGGAAATGAAATCGGTTGTTGACATTACGACAAACATATTAATATTGTTCGCAGATTTTGAATAATTTGCTGGTCAACTCCCGTTATTTCTGAAAATACTGCAAAGTCGATGAATGCTCGTCGCGCTGTGTTCCCATTATTGTATATGTATTTCCAGCTCCGTTTTTTTCGGTTTATCAACCTTTAGGGATAGCCTCTCCCAAAACAAGTCCTGAAAACTGAAACTGCAAAAACTATGGCATCTGCTTTTCAAAAACCGCTTCATAGTTTGAAACAACAATGTTTTTATTTAATTTCATTTTAAAAAGTCCAAAATGGCTTTTTCTTGGTTTATGTCGCCTACTTTGCGCCATATATCGAAAAAGCTCTGCGTTTGAAAACGCATATACACCTGCAAAGATTAATTTGCGCCGGTTTAGTGCGCAAAAAAAAGTGCACATTAAGACTAAGTGCATTTAATTCACAAATTAATGACTCTACGACATACACTTGGACCCATAGCTAGCAAATGCTAACATTTTTTTAAAAATTGTTTCCGCAAAGTTAAAATTTCTTTCCGAGAAATGACCCTTGAGAACCTTTTCTAATTTCACAAAATATTAGTAGAACACGCACAAAAACAAAATATTAGTACAACCAACATATGGTACAAACCTGTATGAGTGGTATCCATTTCAAGTTTTATTTCAAAATTAGCTTGCAGTTTCCAAAATAAAAATTGCAGAATTAAAAACATTGCAGTTTTAAATTGTAAGTGTTGTACAGCAACAGCTCCCTCCCACTCCAACCAAGAATAGTTTGCCTTTCCCTATGTTAATTAACAGATCGTTAACATTAATGTGACCACTTCAACATTATGTGAGCAAAAAGTGAAAAAAGTATGCAACTTTTTTTAAAGCCTTTATAACTCTGCCATTTATTATCCGATCTTTATGAAACTTTCAGAGATTGTAGATATTGGGCACATGAGCTTGATATCTTTAAAATTGTTGGAGTTATTTAACATTTTTTATTGTGGGGGTAGGAGGGGGCGTGGCCAAAATTTAAAATAAACTTGATCTGCGTATGGACAATAGGAGTCTACACTTTCTTTCTTTCTTGTTATTTTTAAAAGGGGCGTAACTCTGAATGAAGTCTAAGGATAGGTTAGGTTAGGTTAAATAGGCTGCCCGGCAAAGGCCGAGTTCACCCAGAGGCCTTTTGGCCCATTGTGATGCCTAGTAAAGGGGAGGGGGTAGTGGGAAATGACGGTCAGATTCTGCGCAAACTCTCTATAGTATTTAAACCATTTTGCGGAGTCTACAAAAAGAGCCAGGTCTTCTAGGGGCACAACTGCCAGACTGCCCAGGTCTTCAAAGAATGGTTTGCCCAGATGCTGGGTGCGTTTCCTAAGAAGTGCAGGGCAGTCGCATAGAAGGTGATGGATGCTTTTTATTTCCTCCTCGTTCCCATAGCTACGGCGGAAGTCATGGTGGGACACGCGCATCCTGGTGGCCATTTGACCGATGGTGCAGTGCCCCGTTATGACTCCTACCATAGTTCTCATCCTGTTCTTGCTAAAGTGCAGGAGTTGGGAAGTTCTTTTGGGTGAGAACCTTGGCCAGAGTGATCGGGAGATGTGACAACCGGGTGCGAGGTCCCATTGTCGTTCTGCCCTATTTCTGGCCCTCCACTTCAATTCCGTCATGATGTCCTGCAAGGGACATTGAATGTCCGCAACCGCTTGCGTCGCTGGCAGCGCTGAGCCGTTCCTAGCGCACTCGTCTGCTCCCTCGTTGCCCGGTATGCCTGCATGACCAGGTACCCAGACGAGGGTGATAGAGCGCTGTTGGATTTGGACGCTCTTTGTGGCGTTTGATGACAGAGCCTTAATAGCCGCATGGCTGTCGACCAAGCTTAAAATGTTCCTTGGAGTTTCATCCAAGGTGTATATCAATTTAGCCGCCTGCCAGATAGCATAAATCTCTGCCTGGAAAACGCTACACCAGTTTGGTAGACGGAATGAGAGGTGTGTCGCAAGTTCTTCGGAGAAGATGCCTGCTGCTGTGCCTTCTTCCGTTTTTGAACCGTCTGTATAGATGGATAGCTCGTTCTCCCTGATGATAGTGTCTTGCTTCCATTCCTCTCTCTCCGGGAACCGTGTTCCAAAGTTGTCGTTCCATTTCTGAACTGGTATGCAGTAGTCACTTCCCTTTGCCTCTGCACTTATTCCTACTTCCTGTAGGATACTGCTGTGGCCTGAAGTAGTCTAAGGATAGCTTAAATATGAATTTGGGTTGCCCCTTAACTTTTCCAATATCTGTAACCGCCGGGCATGGAATTGGCAGAGTTTTTTATACTCTCGAAGCAATATTTTCCCACATCTTTACAATTGCTTCTTTTAGCTGCTCCAGCGTGCCGTACTGCTTTGCAGCGCCGAATATTCTGGCAGAAATGAGGCCCAACAGATCCTCAATTGGCTTTAGATCCGGAATTAATTCCGGCTACTGTAACAACGGAATACTGTGGGAGCTGAAATATGCCTTGGTATGCCGGATTATGCTAATGGAAGCGTTATCTGTCCTAAAAATCCAATTGTCAGCATGGAACTCTTCGATGAATTGATTGGCGAATATTGATTGCGAATCAGCAAAGAAAACCCTTTATTACTGCATTAGTTAGCTCACATTCCTGAAAAAACTAGAGTCTGTATTACCGACTCTCGTGAGGAACAAATTCGTTCCTTGTAGAAGTTGCACATGGGTTAGATAGTTGATCGCAAGCACTCTGGGATTCAGTCTGAATGACAGTACAAAGAGCCATTGTTCGGGGTGGACCTCGTTTTTTGAAAGTTCCCGTAAAAATAAATTTTATTTGACTAAAAAAATTTTTGACGGACTTTATGTACAGTGAAAATTCTAGCTGAGCTTTGGTTTGGGGCATCTGGGCGCGGGCAAGATGCACTCTGCCGCTTTTTTACGTCGGGGCAACTGTGGCCCTGATTTTGTCTGTAGCTGGAAGGGCAGCCATCATCATATATGAACTTTTAGCACCGCTTGGGTCTCGGTATGGGACATCTGGGCGTGGTCTTCCAGGAGCAAGATGCACTCGGCTGCTTTTCTACCTCGGGGCAACTGTTGCCCTGATTTTGTCCGGAGCTAGAAGGGAAGCTATCATCATGAGCGTAGACATCCTGTAAAAATATAAATTATATATATTCCAATTTTCTCTATATTTTCACTTACCGCCGAATATAAAGAGCGTCGTCTCTCGGGCATGCTTCGCCAGTGGCGTTCCGCCTCTCTCACTAAAGCAACCTCACTAATGGAAGCCACCAAAAAACTTCTTATAGTCCGTGAAATAATTTCTATAAGAATTGTCCTTAATATCCGCAACAGAATTGATATTGCTCGTTCTTTTTTTGCCATTTTGAGCTGGGCTTTAGGATTTTTCGCTTATTAGTTGGGCCATCATCGGTATTCACGTTAAGATTGTCAAATATCTTCTCCAGGGATTTAGAAAGGCTTCCAAAGTCTACCCCGCTCTCATCGTCGCTCATTTCGTGGTCATCTTTGTCTCTTTCTGTATCCATATCGCCTGCTGCAGACATTATTGGACAAAATTAAAAATAATGACTAAAAATTTGAGCAAAAAATTGAAAAAAATAAAAAGAATTTTTGTGTTTCAATTCTTAGCACTAACTGAATAAAATCTAACCTACTTCTATGAACTTGACTGATTTTGAGTTTGATCGTAAACACAGCGACTACTTTGTATGAAGAAAATAACAAAAAATAATATCAATTTATTGAGTTGTCACCACTGAAGGTCCTCTTCTGGTGTAGACGACTGAAATTTTACCTGTTTTTTTTAAAACTTGTGGAAAGAAATCGGGAAAAGATGCATGGTTGCAACATGAAGGACACTCTTCTAGTCTCCGAGATCTAGGTGTTCATACAGACAGACGGACATGGCTATATCGACTCGGCTGTTGATGCTGATCAAGAATATACAAGGTGGGTCAAAAGAAGTCATCCGATGTTGTTTGGCTTTTTTTTTTCTAAATAAACAACGTATATTATTTTTTTTTGATTATATTTATGTGAAACCTTTATAATTTTATTGGTCATTTCGAGAAGATGATATCGGCCAAATGGGCGCCGTTACAATTGATTGCCATACGGGCTCGTTTTATGGCATTTTTCATCACTTCGGCAAGAACTTCGGGCTGCAGATTCTCGCACTCGTGTCGAATGTTGTCCTTGAGGGCTTCCAAGGTCTCGGGCTTGGTTACGTAAACACGGAATTTCAAAAAACCCCAAAGGAACGGTTAAATCGGGCGATCTTGCAGGCCAGTGCAAATCGCCAAAACGAGAGATGAGGCGACCCGGGAACGCCGCCTTCAGAATGTTGGTGGTGCCTCGCGCAGTGTGTGCCGTTGCTCCGTGGGAACCACATGTCCTCCAGTCCTAATTCGTCCAATTGGGGCAGAAAAAACCCGGTTAACATGACCCTATAACGCGCACCGTCCACTGTTGTCGTTTGACCAGCGGCGTTCTCGAAAAAAATGGCCCGATGACTCCTTGCAGTCACTTTGAGCGGGTGTAATGGCTCCTCGTGCATCACTCGTGGATTTTCGGTGCCCCAAAAGCGAAAATGAGCCTCATCGCTCATTATTATTTTGGTCGAAAAATCGATTATTCACGATTATCCGGTTGGGGGTATCGACATGGCTTGTTCACTTGTTTTCTACATCTGTCTAATCCACAAATATCAAAACAGATCTGACTTTGGCGGCTATTTGTAAAAATAAGAGCATCTTCCAATAGGGTGAATTCTTTTGACCCACCCTGTATATACTTATGCCAAAACAAACTTGCGTGTTGTTTGTTGTTGGCGCGCTTGACCTGCAACAACAACTTCATTGTGTCTCTATTCTCCCTCTCTTATGTCTCTCGCAAACTCGAACACAACAACAAAGTGCTTATGCGTGCGGCGAACGCTGCGCACACACACACAAAAAACAAAATCGGTCCTCATCTCATTTTGTTGTATTGCTGAAATATTGGTGTATGTGTATTGGTTTTTCGCGCTGGTAAGCTCGTTTGGGACTGCTTTATGGGGTCGGAGATGCTTCCTTCTGCCTGTTACATACATTTGCACATATACCCTCTTTACTCTACGAGTAACGGGTATAACAACCCTTTTTGGCGAGGCTCCAGTCGGCCAACCAGACACACACTGCATGTATTTGTTTTTGCAGTCGTAATAGATTTGTTGTTGTTTTCTCTTCGAGTTCGGCTGCCGTGTGTGAGATGACGAGGCAATTTTTAATGCGTCTGCCTGGCGCCGCCTGCCATACAATAACTCTTGGGAGCGATCAGAGCAAACCACCGATGGACTATAGCATATAGCTGTCATAGGAACAATCGGTCCAAAAACTAGTTATAGTGAGAAAAACTTTTCGGACCTTAATTTTCTATGGGAGCTATACTAAAGGGTGATTTTTTAAGAGCTATAGGAAAGTTTTTCAAAAAAAAAAAACACATAAAATTCAGAAAAATGCATGAAATCTTTATTTGAATCGATAGTACGGTCCATATAATTTTATGTTTGAAGATTATTTCATGCAAATGTTGACCGTGACTGCGCCTCAAATGGTCCATCCGCTTAGTCCAATTTTGGCATACTCTTTCCAACATTTCGGCCGGTATCTCACGAATAAATGCTTCAATGTTGTCTTCCAATGCGTCAATTGAAGCGGGCTTGTCTGTATAGACATGAGCTTTAACATAGCCCCACAAAAAATAGTCTAAAGGCGTTAAATCGCACGATCTAGGCGGCCAATTGACCGGTCCCGAACGTGAAATAAAATGTTTACCGAACTCGCCTCTCAATAAGTCCATTGTTGCGCGTGCTGTGTGGCATGTGGCACCGTCTTGTTGAAACCACATGTCATGCAAGTCAAGCTCTTGCATTTTGGGCAAAAAAAAGTTGGATATCATCTCACGGTAGCGCTCACCATTCACAGTTACGTTACGATTCGCATCATCTTTGAAGAAGTACGGTCCAATGATGCCACCAGCCCATAAACCGCACCAAACTGTGACTTTTTCTGGATGCATTGGTAGCTCTTGCAATGCTTCTGGCTGATATTCACTCCAAAATCGACAATTCTGCTTATTTACGTACCCATTGAGCCAAAAATGCGCTTCGTCGCTGAACACAATTTTTCGGTAAAAAAGTGGATCTTCGGCCAACTTTCCAAGAGCCCATTCACCAAAAATTCTACGTTGCGGTAGGTCGTTCGGCTTCAATTCTTGCACCAGCTGTATTTTGAAAGGCTTCACACCTAAATCCTTCCGCAAAATTTTCCACGCTGTTGAGTAACAGAGGCCCAATTGCTGCGAACGGCGACGAATCGATAATTGATGGTCATCATTAACACTGGCCGATACAGCTGCGATATTTTCTTCAGTTCGCACTCTACGTAAGCGTGTTGGTGGTTTAATGTCCAACAATGTAAATTTGGTGCGAAATTTAGTCACAATAGCCCGAATAGCCGCTTCAGTGGGTCGATTAAACTGACCATAAAATGGAAGAAGCGCGCGATGAACTTTCTTAACAGAGCACGCATTTTGATAATAAAATTCAATAATTTGCAAGCGTTGTTCGTTTGTAAGGCGATTCATGGTTAAATTACAGACCAAACTGAAGATGTTTGAAAGTGAAACAAAACACGAAACGTGCGTGAGCTGTTTAAACCAGTGTTGCTAAAAAGATAATAGCTAAAAAATCACGCTTTACTTATATTAAATTGAATCTAGCATCTGCCTAAAAGTATTCAACAATTTATTTCTTGCATATCGCATAGATTACACCACTTGTAATTCTCAAGTGTGAATTCCGCGCACTCTCAAAATAAAGGAACTCTCAAAATATTGGATTAAAAAAAAGCGATACCACATATCGACTACACATACCACCTCTCAAACTATTGCCAAACTCTCTCTTTGTCGAGGAAGATAAATAACAAGACAAAACTTTTCAGGGGAATTTAAAATTAAATAAATTGGGATTTGCAACGGTATAAGTACACTGGCACCGACAAAGTTAGCGTCGCCTGCTTATTTACCATCAATATGAGCCACGCCTAATCGGTTATCTCATCTTGCATGAGCATTGAAATCGATATTTTGCTGACCTATGAAACATATTTCCATTCTATGCCATAATCTGCGGCAAACGCCTTCGAAAAATGCTTATGATATATAAATGAATAACAACACTTCCTGCCCCCCAAAAACTCCTCAAGTCTCCATCATAATATCTATTATGTGCAAATGTTTATTCAGCGTTGGCCATTCCCTTATCTTGGCCATGTCCATCTCTATTTCCATCTCCATTATTGGCCTTCGGTGCGTGCGTGCGTGCGTCTTTCATAATATATTTTGGATTATTGCTTATGCGGAGCTTTTCTTTATCTTCGATTTTGCTTCGTTTCGATGGTAAAAGTTTTTGTTATTGGCCTTATTGCCGTGGTTGCTACCCTTTCATGCTTCGTTGCCCCAAGGCAATGGCCCATTATTCTTGCTACTTTGAGCTACTTTTGGTGGCGCATTTGAATTATGATTCAATTAAATTTCAATCAAAATTCAATGAAATTGCCAATGTCGCACACATACCGACACAACGACAGGCAGCCAATTTGTGCCGTAATCAAAAACTTTGTTTTACATACATTGCGGCAGCAGCCCAAAAAAGTATGCTATGGCAAAATTGCAAAAATCAAAATTGCAACACAGCCTGTGTGAGTGTGGATCTGCATGTGAGTGAGTGTGAGTGTGTGTGTGTGACACAAATTGAGCTCGACACGAAAAACTGCCAAACATTTCAATAAAGTTGCGCCATAAGATGGCCAAACGCAGATTGTTTAGAAATTTAGTTTTATATGCCACTGATGCACTCATACACTCGCAAACACACAGACAGACTGACACAAACATGTGTCGGAATTGAGAGGGCACTGGGACTGCGCCACCAGCTGTGACCAGGCTCTATTTGTCAAGTGTTCCCATTCTCTTGCCTGAATGTCAGTTGGTTTGTTAGTACCTTCTCAATGGGCCACACAATGGGCCGCCCTCGGAGCATGTGCATCGGACAGCAGCGTCTTTTGTTCGGCAACTTGTTGTTGACAGCTTTTGTTTGTCGCTGCCACATCTGCATAGGCGACGCGAAAAAGTAAAAGTCATGGCAGGTAGTTTGCCAGGACATCCCATCGAGATTAAGCTAATTGAGTTGTTCATATCTCTGGGTTGGAACAAATCTCTGCATAACGGTTGAGCAAACAAAATTAAGAATAATAAAAAAATATAATTTTAAATAAAGCGAGTAAGGCACGTGTCACTTGCCTACTAAGCACGGATTCGAAATCATTCCAGGCGCGAACAACACAGTTTAAATATAAAAGCACAGTATGTCCATCAACTATACTTGGACTCAGTGCATACACAAACAAACGATAGCATGTAGTTGTGCATTTACAGCGTCGGAGCGAAAAGCAAGACAGAAATCAACGCATTGCAAATTCATTGTGCGAGGAATGCCCACACATGATATTGCTGACAACTGAAAAAAATGTTCACCAAGAGGAATCGTTCAACAAACAGAGCTAGAATGATGGATGTGTCATCAAACCAGCGTCCGAACTCATTTCGAGAGTTCAGAGAGGTCACCATCGGGCTTATGTGATGGTTTGAAGGGGAGTCTCCTATAATGGGGTCACCAAGCTCCATTTTTGTGAAAAAAAGAGTCAAAACTTAGCCATAAGTTTATTAATCTGAAGTGTTGGAATAGCTTGTGAAGCCTCTCAATACGACATTATTGGCAAACAATCCTTGAACCTCTCAACTCAGACTCCTCTCAGACCTTTCAGACACCGCTCCAGCTCACAAATCAAAATGTATACCTATTATCAAATTGTGCGTATGTTTGTAACGCTTTGAAGGAAGCATCTCCGACTACATAAAGTATACCATATATATTCTTAATCAGCACGACAATCTGAGTTGATTTAGCCCTGTCCGTCTGTCTGTTTTTTATGCTATCTCCTCCGTCAGTTTTAAAGCTATCCTCACCAAACTTTGCACGAAGTCTTTTGGTACAAATACGATGCACATTTGTCGGAACCGGCCGGATCGGATGACTATAGCATATAGCTGTCATAGGAACGATTGGTCGAAAAACAAGTTTTAGTGAGAAAAACTTTTTTGTTTTTAATGGAAACGCCTCCAAAGTACGTATTTCTTAGTTTACTATCCTTTCCCATGATTTCACTTCCATATCCCTTCCCATGATTTCACTAAGTCGGTCGAAATCGGATGGCTATAGCATTTAGCTGCCATAGGAACGATCGGTCGAAAATCTAGTTTTAGCGAGAAAAACTTTTTTGTTATGTAAGGAAGCGTTTTGTAAGGCTGGGTTCGGTGTCAGTCTAGCCAGGATCATTTCCAAACTTAATTTATTGAAGTGCTGGGACATAGGGGCATAGAGATGGGGGATCAAGCAAAAGGTGGTTAAAACTGACCCGAAAGGTTACCCTATATATAGAAAGGGAGCAGAATATGGGCATGGAAATCCCCGGAAGACGAAAGCCTAGCCCGGGGGATCCGTGGACATGTCTTGAGGCACGTAAGAGTGGTCAGAATCACCGGTAAGGGGTATCCGGGACAATGCGCTCCGCGAGTATCTGCCGAGGCAAGTGAAACTGTGCCACACCTACTGCAGAAGACTACCTGACCAGTATCTTGGCAGACGAAGTCGCACTACTTGGCTTAAAAGCTATGAGAGCCGCACATTAGGCGAAATCCTGAAACATGTGCTCCCGAAAGGTCTACCAAGGCAACTGAAAATATGTCGAATATTCTTCAGGTGACGACCTGGCAGGCTTACTGGGAGACGAAGACTGAGAACTATGCTTAGGGCTAGTGACGCCACATGAAAGGTGAGAACCTGGACCATGTGCACCAAAAATGTCTGCCAAGGCAAGTGAAACTGTGCCGAATATACTTCAGGTGACAAGCATACTGGGAGACGAAGACTGCCTACTCTGCTATGAACACTGGATTGGCCACCTCGTGGGAGGGGATCGAAGAAAACAACACAAGGTTCTATGCTAGCGCTATGAGAGGTACAGGCCCGCGTCTGCTGTGCCCTCTGTTCGCAGAAGGGAGGGGGGGAAACGGTAACACACACACACACTATGCACTTTGCACACGCGGTCATGAAGTGAAAGACGGGTCATCGGTGTTTCGCTGATTTGAAAAGATTTTTATTTGCTGCACTTCATGTTTCCTTTTCTGTACTTAGCCGCAGAGTTCTTTAGCGGATTCTCCTAACCTCAAGCCCTGTGCCTCGCTTACCACGTTTATTCCCTGTGGGCGGGGGTGATTGTGGGCACTTGTCCAGTTCACCGCGTGTCTTCAGTTCCGTGTGACCAGCGCGGGTGCGTTAGTGATGACACTGTGGTGAACTGGAACTGGTTCATGCTAATGACTCCGTTGATCTTAATAATGCTAATTAGGGATGTGTTTTTGGGGATTCGTTCCCTTGGTGGCGGGAGCTCCAGTGCTCGTGTGCTTATACTAGGGTTTTTGTGGCGTACTAAGTTTAGTGCGTCACAGTTTGTAATTAAAACGTCCTTATCATTGGCATACACTTGTTTTATATACTTTTACACAATTAAAGTTTGGTCGAAATCGGATTACTATAGCATATAGCTCCCATAGGAACGATCGGTCGAAAACCAGTTCTAGTGAGAAAACCTTTTTCGTTTATAATGAAAACGTCCTTATCATTGGCATACACTTATTTTATATACTTTTACACAATTCTACAAAGTTTTATCAAAATCGGATGACTATAGCATATAGCTGCAGTATGAATGATCGGTCGAAAAAGAAGTTCTAGTGAGAAAAACTTTTTTGTTTTAATTGGGATCGCCTCCAAATTTCGTAATTAATGCTTTTCCATGATTTCACCAAGTTTGGTCGAAATCAGACATCTATATAGTATAGATCCCATAGAAAAGTAAGTTCCAAAAAGTAGTCTCAGTTAGAAAAGCTTTTTTTGTTTTCAATGGAAGGTAAATGCTTGGGCCGAGCCGAAGTTAACTTTCCCTATTTTTTTTTAATATATGATCGTCCACCCACAAGTGCTTGGGTAACATCTAGCGAAATTGCGGAGCAGTATTTGTGGTGCTCAATATCGGACCAATATCCCAAGTTAGGCGATTAACTTGCTCAATGGTCGCTTAATTTGTTCGGTATGCAAATTTCTTAAATTGTAATAACCAAGGCAGCGGGTAATTATCAAATTTAGTTTGTAGTTTTAATATCCCAACTAACCAATCTGGAGTTGATAAATAAAGCTTGCTGTAAATTGTCCAATCACTTTAATTCGATCTGAAAACTCTGATTTTATCAAAATCAAAGTTTAGTGACTTCGTTCTCAAATCCCATTTGCTCTTTATGAAAATTCAATTTCTCACACGTTTCCAGCACGTCTAGGCCACCCAATTGAACCCGTTGAGCGTGTTTTGCTAAACAAAATCTGAGTGGCGAGGAGATGAATGCAAACATATTCGCAACATTGCGGTTACAACAACACGAACATTTCCTCAAACATCCGACATGGCGTCCATTTCCGTAATGGCAACAAACCGAGACACGCACACATGCTTAGCTAGCGGCTGCTGTTATTGTTGTATTTGTATTTGTATTTGTTGTTCCTGGTGTAGTTCCTCGTGGTAATCGTTGCCGCCGTCGCCGACGCCGCCGAAGTCGTCATTGTCACAGTCGACGCCAAAGTCGCCATCAACGTTAGTGCCACGTTTCTCATACATTTTATTCCACACAGGACGGACGAGGACAGTCAGAGACAATTGCGAATTTTATATGTTGTTTTTGTGTCATTGTTTGCGAGTGTGTGTGTGTGTGTGTGCTGCTGGTATCTGTTGTTAATCTTTGAGCATTGTTTTGCTTTAATTTCTAAATTCCTGTCCATTTGCCAGATGCCAACTTTGTTTGTCTATTTGCCATCCGCTGGTGGTGTTTGTGTTTTGTATGCTTTGGGTTTTGGGTTTGTTTGGGCGCCGAAATAGAAACTATTTTACTATTTGTGTTGATGAACTGGCGGCTCAGCATTTAGTTTGCTATATTTTAGATACAAGAGATTTGTCTAGTGACCATTGTGGCGAAAATTTCCAACGTTTGCTGGTTCATCTTATCATTTGTTCATTTACATAGTTCTAGATTACTCAGAGAGAATATTATCAAAGACAAAACTTCGATTAAAATGCAACTATTTTTCATCATACATTAAAATATTATATCAGAGTCCAACCTATTCAAGAAAAAACTTGTTTATTTCACTCGTGCAGAATTAAATGCCAACGAATCGAGAAAGTTCACACAAAATGTAAACACTTCTTTTTGTTTTGTTTATTCAAAACATTTTGTGTGCAGTTTTGTGCTTCGCCAGCACTTAACTTTCACTGCGTACTAGGCTTTAGCACAAAACTTTTCGCAAGAGTTTGTTTACATTGTCACAATCACAAAAGCTCCATTGTGAATACAGCAGATGCTTTTGTTCTCATGAAATCTGCTAAAATTCGTCAATCAAAAAGTTGACAAAATTGCAATCAGACTTTAAATCTGTCAAACTGTGTTGTCCAAGCCGATGACGTTTAATTATGTGTTAGAAAACCGTTAAGCGAGATCGATGCTTGTGTTAGTGCATGTGTTACGCTCATTTGACGACAACTATACTTGGTGCAATTTATTTTGCTTAATTTTTAGCTAGAGCTATCAGCGATTGCTAACATCTTACTCTGTGTAAGATCTACCTACAAAGAATTCCAAAGCACTCTTTGATGAACTCTCTTAAAACAAGACCTAAAAAATTAGAGTCAACCAATTTTTTCCATGCTGTCTGCTCACCGAAAACAATTTTTATAGTTGGGAGTGGGGATGCATCTCTGCGGTAACATTGGGTACTTCTAGGCGCCTCAGCACAGTTCTACCATGATTTGGGACGAGTAGATGCTTATCAGCGGTTATGCGCTTCCCGAGAGACTACTTTTTCATTGTTCCTTTCGCGTGCGAATCTGCCACAGGCAAACAGAACGTACTTCACGTCTTCCTGCGCTTTGGTCGTGGCCAAAACGGTGCAGGTAGCTGCGAAAGCAGCCGGGGCCACTTAAGACCTGCGTCAGGTAAAAGCTTACCTGACCGTGCTTCCTACAAATCCACTGCTCAGGTCTGGTATGAGCCGGTGAGTCCAGCGAACCTTGGGGGACGCTTCCCTGCGATTTTGCCATCTCCCTAGGCTCTGTACACTCAGAAAAAAATGGCGTTCTGAAAGGCAGCCCCATTTTCTTACTTTTACACCCAATCCGTTCTTGATTTTTCCGTTCTTAAAACAAGACCACGTTCTTAAAAGTATACCAAACGTTCTAGATCGACGAACAAATTAAGAAAACCCGTTCTCAGTTTGGGTCTTGAAAAATGACCGACGAGTCCGACATATTGATGATCGCTAACAACAAAATATATTTAAAGTTTGTGATGAACTATGTTATATTATTACCAAAAAACATGGCTAAGGATATAGTTTGAGTATCTAAATAAAAATATTAATCAGTTAAACTATACAGAAAACAAAATGTCGTTCTAAAATCATGAACATTTGGTGATGGCTTGGTTCTTATTTTCCGTTTATAAAAGATAAAGTGAATGAAATGGAATATTGGATTTTTGGACCACTCGGCATTTTAAAAAATATAGAAAATGTTCAAAACATCTCAAATAAAAATTAGTAAAAAAAAAAATAATAAAAAAAAATTTTCCACCACGGGGATTTGAACCCACGACCACGGCGCTCGAAAATAATATCCTACCCACTAGGCTACAAGGCATGCTGATTGACCGTTGCCAAAATGCTTAGTTACCACTGCTCAATGATTCAGGATGAACTCTTTTTATTATTGTTAGGCAGCTATGAATCGCGAGATGACCGTGGTAGAGTGCATACATCCGTCTTTTCAGTTGCCGGGGTCCCGAGTTCTAGTTTTTATGATTTAATAAAATTGAGCCAATTATGGCCGCTGTGTTTCTTCTGCTCCTATCATCCACCACTAGAGTTAAATAACACATACACCAAAAATTTCACACCTTTAAAAAAATGTGTGTTTTAAAATTAGTTTTTTCTGGATTTACGAGAACGTTCCCCATTCGTTCTTAAAGCAAGAACGGAGTGTTCTTAAAGCAAGAACGGAGCGATCTTAAAGCAAGAACAGAGCGTTCTTAAAATTAGACAATCGGTCTCAAAAAAAGCGTTCTTTTATTAAGACCGTCGTTTTCAGTTCAAGAAAAACGGTATTACCCTACTATTGAGAACGAAAAGACACGTTTTCGGTACATTTAGAACGGATTATTTCTCGGGGTACTTATGCTGAATTTCGAATAAAATAAATTTCCTTTTTTTTTATAATTGGAAATGTCGGCAGCCAGCTCTTCCAGAGGCGCCAGTCCAGCGATGACGAGCCCGGCGTCGTCCGACACGGTGCGAAACGCACAACAAATACGAATCTCGCCCAAGCGGTGTGTTGCTTCTAAGCCACGCCTATAGCTTTTTGAGTGCAGTGCCTCCTTACAGACTGGCGCTGCGTACAGCATTATCGATCTGGTGACACTCGAGAGCAACATTCTTCTTCCTTGTCTCGGACCTCGGGTGTTGAGCATTATCCTTGACAGTGCTTTGTTGGTTTGTAGCTGCCTATGTGTTGGCATACTCCAGGTGCTTGCGGAAACTAAGTCTTGTGTCCAGCATCACTCCCAAATACTTAAGGGCCCTCTTAGAGGCCACCGAGGTATTCCCGATTATAATATGGGCTGCCTCTACCTTTTTCCGGCTACTTATCAGCACCGCCTCGGTCTTATGCGGTGCCAGCTCTAGCCCCACAGATAACAGCCATGCCTCGATGTGCGCTATTGACTGTGCTAGCTCCTTTGCGACAACCACCACCGCCACGTCATCCGCAAATCCTACAACATGGACTCCTGGTGGGTGAAATAGTCTTAAGTACACCGTCGTACATAGCATTCCATAATAGTGGCCCAAGTACGGAACCTTGTGGGACACCTCCAGTTACCTGATACGACTCCGTGCCAGCACTAGTGTCGTATTTCAGCATCCTGTTGCTGAGGTAACTTCTGATGATGAGAAGCAGATATGCGGGGTCTCCAAAACTTGTCTGCGCACCCAAAATGCAGCTCCACCTTGCCGTATTGAAGGCATTGTGACCACAAAACAATACTCCTTACCGCCGCCCTTCCATCTAGTTCCCTCTATCGCCTTAGACGCTGTGTCCACGACCATGCTGATGGCATCGATGGTGGACCTAGCTTTTCGGAAACCAAACTGGCGATGCGAAAGGTCACCAGCTGCTGAAATGGACCGTTCCAGGCGTGTGGAAACTATCTTCTCTAACAGCTTACTGGCAGAGTCGATAAGACAAATTGGTCTATATGACGATGCTTCGCCTGGTAGTTTGCCTGGCTTTGGGAGCAGGAGCAACTTCAGTATCTTCCATTTCTCTGGAAATATACCCTCGCGGAGACATTGGCTGTATAAATCCGCGAACACATCAGGCTGGAGGGTCAGCGCAAGTCGGAGGGCTCTATTGGGGAGCCTGTTGCTTACTTTGATATTCCGCGCTGCTTGTAAGATATACTCTGCTGACACTTCGTTGTGGTTTTGTTAGGCGGAGACTCTGTTGCGGCTATCATAAGCTCTCTTCTGTGCGGAAACAGCTCCTCGACTATGTGCTTCACGAGTAAGGGGACACTCGGCTGAGTGCTTTTAGTTTTTTGACCACTATTTTATACGCGCTTCCCCATGGGTCGTGTTCTGCCGAGTCGCAGGTTCAAGGAAACAGTTCCGCTTGCTCTCCTTGATAGCAGTCTTGAGAGCTCGCCTGCATCTACGGAATGTTTCTTGGCATTTGCAGAAGGCCGAACTTTCGTGTGAGCGTTGGTACATTCTCCTGGAACGGTTGCAGGCGCGCCTGGCCTCTGCAATTTGGTCATTCCACCAATAGACGGGTTCGTGGTGCCTTCCATACGGTGTGTGTGTGTATTTGTGAGTGTGTATATGTTTATGCAAAACACAAGAAGTCAAGTGAACAGGGTATTTTGTAGTCGGGGCACTCGACCACAGCTCCTTACTTGTTTTATATGGTTTCTCCGAGTTCTACAAAGTTTCAATAGGACCGGTCAGTCGGAAAATGGGTCAATGTGAAACTTTTTGTTTCAATGTTACCGTTCTTTAACTTGGACATCAATAATAATATATGCTCTCAAACCGAATTTGCAAAATTTTTTTCGAAATCATCGGAGCAAAACGAGCATTTGCAAAGGTATTAAAACTTCCGGACAACCGAAGTTAGCCTAGCCTTGTGGGTTTTCCTTTGATTCCCCAAACACTTGTAGGTAAGAAGCTTAGAAAGCTAGTTATCAAAATTTCATTTATGCACCAATCGTGAATCGGCTGAATAGCCAACAAAAGCAAATCAAAATGCAATGCCCAGAACATATTTAATTAAACAACTTAAATAAATATTTGGAGCGCTGAGAACTACATTTCTCCATGTTGCCTTTTAAAGATACACTCTAATGTCCAAATATTATGATTTTGCATCTTACTCCTAATGGTGTGACCAGGTAAGAAGGCAACAATTATGGTTTCATTCACCGCCCTCATTAGCGCGATTTTTCCATTACCTCATTGCTCTGCCCCATTAAGTATGCTATAAAAAATCATAATTAAAAGCAACATTGAAATTCTTTTCCAAACGATCTGCATTGACTGACAAATCGTTATCCTCTTGTCATCATCTTGCATTCAAATCGCTGCGTGCATAAAACTCTCGTTTTGATTACGAAATCCTCAAAGCACTGCAGCAGCACTTACCATCGGCAACGACTTATGTTTCCCCGCTTCCCGGCCCACTGCTCTCTATTCATATGCAGACCAGCAAAATAAATGTGTGTGTATGTGCTCATTGGTATGTTGGTTTGTTTGTTGAATGAGTGGGCGTGCAAATGCGAATGGGGCGTGTTGCGTAAATGAATGAGCCAAGTCGAGCCCAGGCCGAGACTTGACTGAAGCCTCGCCTCGCCTCGCTGTATACGCATGGCTGCGAGTGCACTTGCCATGTGCCGAGTGAGTGTTGCCATCGACGCCCGGACTGAATGTTAAGTGTACTCGCCATGCATGCGTATAAGTAACGAGAGTGAGAGTGGGAGTGGACGTGGCCTACCATAAGTGTTTGATGTATTACAAAACATACGCAACCACAGTCTGCAATTACAATGCCAAGTGCTGCTGCTGATGTTCCAGTTGGGACGAAGAGAGAGAGAGAGAGGTAGAGAAAGACCAGAAAGAGTGTTAGTAATGTGTGTGTAAGTTAATAATGCCAACATGTGCGCGAACCTGCTGTTGGCTTTTGTTTTTATTATATTAAATAATAAACATTTAATTGCCTTATACCAGGCGCATATTTATTCTCCCCCCTACTCCTTCCCTCTCTCCGTTAAATTGCCATAAGTGGCCATTTATTTACATATTTGCTTTGAGTGGCGCACTTCAACCTTGTCGCTTCTTTATTGTTATTGTTCTGCCATATATACACATAGTTGGAGCACTTCTGTGCGCTTGTGTTATTGCTACTGGCGTTTTGTGTCATTTTGTGCAATTTATGCGTTTTATTGAACACTGTCAAGTGTACACTTGGAAAAAAATCGAAACTGATGCCATTTAAACGATTTGTACTTCAGAATCATTCATAATTTCAGAATCGTTTGTTAAAATAATTTTAATTGGATAACTATTTCTATATTAAGCTGCCTTCTTTTGCATCGCAGAGTCGCGGTGCTTGTATTTTGTTGATATTTGCAGAGAGTTATCTTTTAGGAGGCGTAACGCACCAGGCTCTGAAGGCACAACGGGCCATTGGTTGCCAATCGCAGAGCTAGACCTTTTGGTAAACATATGGCAGCAAATCAAGAACTGAAAATTTTGGAACCAAGTCAAAAAAATGATGTTGCCTTCCCAAACGTATTGACTTTTTTCCCAATAATGTGCCATAATTCTTTCCAGAAATGATGAATATATTCAGTTCAGTTCCCGTTTTCGAATTTGATCAAATCATTCGGAATCGGAGTTGTTAAATGTTCCCGCTTCCAAAAACCGACCATTTTATTTTTTTATATTCTGTACCAGGAAAAGAGTATATTTAGTTTGTGCAAAAGTATGTAACAGCCAGTAGGAAGCATCTCCGACCCCATAAAGTATATCTATTCTTCCGTCTGTCTGCCTGTCTCAGAGATGGTAATAGAGTGGTTTGATATGGACATATTTTGAAATCAAGATTATTTATCGATTCGCCAAAATAATGGTAAAGATGGAATGAACGGTTGTCGTGTTGGGTAGCAATTCACAGGTACAGAGTATGTTATAGTCGGGCTTGACCGACTTTCTTGTTTTTATTTGACACTTTTGATTCAACAGAATCCAGCAATAGTTTCTTGGAAATCGCAACTCTTAGCAATTCCGATCAATCGAACAATACTGTAAACCAGCGGTGGGCAATTTGAGTTTGGGAGCAGTCCAGCTACAACAACAGAGAAAACACAAGTTAGAAAGTCGGTCAAGCCCGACTATAATATACTCTGTACCTCACTAAGTTTGTGTTAAGGTGTATGAAGTGCTGCCCATCGACGTTGCGGCCGGTGCTACCTATCATAATGTTTCTTTTGCTTATAACTTGTTTAACGTTCATCCGATCTTTACCATTCCCTTATTAGCGAAGCTCTATTCGACTAACCAGACACACACTGCATGTATTTGTTTTTGCTGTCGTCTCTGCCGCGCAGGCTGGGGCCGTGCCCCGATACGCAATGGATTTGTTGTTTTAACTCGCTTCGAAGAGAGGCAATTTTAAATGCGCCTGCATGGCGCCAGTTGGCTTAAAAAAATGTCTCGGAGCAATGGGAGCAAGGGCTTGACCATCGCTGCTGTAAACCAATCTGGGGATGTCTTGGCTTTCACTAAACGCTGGTTAAAGGAATTTGATGTTTCTTACATCACCAAACTGTTGTTTTCTTTTTCGTGCGCCAAAGGGTACCATTACGTTATCAGACCGTACAAAAAAAATTCTGTTTGCATTGCGCGGCTTAAGGGGGAGCACACTTTGCGTAAAATGGCGATTTTTTAAAAAGTTAATGAATTGAAAGGAAAATACAACCTTTCAAAAAACCTTTAACCCCCCGAAAAAAAATAAAAACCCATGGTGACAATGGTTGCAGCACTTAAGGATGTTCTAAAAACAGAAAAGATGCGGTTATGTTTAGAACTAGTGGCTATCCCGCCCTCCAAAAAACTCTGAAAAATTTTTTTGGCAAAATGTGCGGAAATTTGTAAACCAAAATTTCGCTTTTAAATATTAAGAACGTACACTAAAGTATTCAGAAACAAAAATTTATTCTGTTTGAATCGTGGCCACCAGTTTGAAAAACGTGGTTTCAGAGATAAACGCGATTAAAGTTTGCAGTTGCTAGGCAAATCGGGACACTTTGGGTCATTAAAAGGGCTATATCTTCTAAACTATTTCAATTTTTGAAAATCCTTTTCGGGGCGGATTATTTTGAATATCAGCAATACAAAAAAAAAAAAAAAAATTTTTTTTCCGCAAAGTGTTTTCCCCTTAATAGGACCGCGATCAATCAAGGTGGATTAGTTGATTTATTCCTGTAATATTTTATTGCTTTAGTCCTCCATGCTCTTAGATCTGTCTTCTCCGTCCTCTTGATGTCAGCCGGGATATATCAATAAAAAAAAGGTCCCCTAACCTGGACGGTGAAGCAGATCAACATTTTGTAACGCTTTTAATTTTAATGTTGAGTAAAAATCAGTGACCGTAACGGTTATAATTTTTAAAATAAAAATTGTAAAATAACCATTATTTTTGATTTTTATAAAAAAATGAAAAATAACTCTTATTTTTGATTAAAAAAAAAAAAATACGAAATAAGAATTAAATTTCAATGTTTATTTAAAAATCATAACGTAACGCTTATTTTCAATTTTTATAATAAAAATTAAAAATAAAAATTATTTTCAATTTTTATAAAAAAATCGAAAAATAAAGATTATTTTTCTATTTTTATTATAAAAATTGAATGTAAATATCTTTAGCACCGGGTGGAGTATCACCAAAATTTAAAAACATTCATGATGTGTGGATCAATACCTTTCATATGATACATCGCATGTCCTGAAAGGACCAGCATTAAGGATCTTTAAGGGAATAACTTCATGTGAGCAAAAAAATTAACAAAACGGTGGCAAGCAACCGGGTATGTGTTTCGAAAAGTGATATATATAGTTTCGAAAGTGACTCGTGGAGACACCACCCCCTCCCCATCCCCTCTTACCCCATGAAGCTGTAAAATTTAATTCATGATATTCGTCATAATTATAAGCAGGGATGCAATTGGGTTCTGAACCCACCCTTACTCGAACCGCTACTGCTAGACGATTAACCAAACCTCAAAACGTACCGCCACCCCTCCGGAAATGCCGAACCTTTCTTGGAAGTTGCTCATTATTTTCTCGTGAAGATCAATTGGCTTAGGCGCTTGTTGTGACAAGGACGCTACGATGACGTACACGTGTGGACGCCTAAGTTACAGGAACGATCGACAAACTAGTTTTAGTATCCATTTGGGTGTTAGCTATAACAGACTATTAAAAACAAAATCACTTAATGTTATAACTGCCAAACATTCGGGCACTGCTCCAGTCGTTGTGCAGTGAAGCCTACCGCCCGTCTATGTACATTTTTTGTTTTGCGCTGAGCCGAAAAAAAGAAGAAAAAAAAAAAAATTTTTAAACGGGGATTCGAACCATCAACCCAAGTATGTAAGACGGCATACCTAACCCCTCAGCCAACTTATTTTTTAATATCTGAGCAGTTAAACTTTAATATATGTATCTTTAAAAGGGTTACAAAAGCGAAAATTGGAATCCAATGTCTGCAACCTGGAACATTCACTTTTTTCACATGCGTCTTCTATAATATCTATAAGTCTTTGATATGTCACTTTTTTGCTTGCCACCGATTTGTTAATTTTTTTTTGCTCACATGAAGTTAAACCATAAGGATCCTTTAAGCTGGTCCTTTCAGGACATGCGATGTATCATATGAAAGGTATTGATCCACACATCATGAATGTTTTTTAAATTTTGGTGATACTCCACCCGGTTCTAAAGATATTTACATTCAATTTTTATTTAATCTTTATTTTTTCGATTTTTTTATAAAAATTGAAAAATAATTTTTATTTTTTAATTTTTATTATAAAAATTGAAAATAAGCGTTACATTATGATTTTTTAAATAAAAATTGAAATTTAATTATTATTTTGTAATTTATTTTTTTGAATCAAAAATAAGAGTTAAAATGAATTTTTATAATAAAAATTAAAAATAAAGGTTTATCCTGCCAACAGAATCCTGGACCCTGAATTAGTATATCTAAGATATTTCCATTCTTCTAAATTATTTTTTTAAGGTTCAATTTTTATAAACTTATAACTCTTATTTGCAATCCCTGGTAAAAATTGTCAACTATTTCTATACAAATTAACAAATAATCGTTAAATGTGGCGTCACACGTATTAATTCGAATCGGACAATGTTGCAATCAACTTCATTTTGAAGCCTCATCAAAAGCCTTTCTTTTCAGTATGAGTCGTTTCTCTGAAAAGTAATTAACATTGTTTTTGTGAGCTCCGAATATGTCACCAGTTGTGCCAACTAAAAACAATTTGCGGGAAAGTTAACTCTTGTTTTTTCATTTGAAGAAAATGCAGTTGAATGCCATCGAATGCTGCGAGAAGCTTATGGGTAGCATCCTTCAACGATTTCCACATGTGAGTTGTACGATTAAGAAGTGGCGAAGAACAGAAAGAAGAGTTTGAGCATGCCGAATTGGAGGCTATGTTGGATGAAGACTCGAGCCAACCGCAAAAAGAACTTCCAAAAGCATTGAAAGTGACTGAATAAGTCATATCTGTTCGCTTAAAAGCCGTGGGAATGATCCAAAAGATAAGAAATAGTGTGCCGTATAAATTGAAACCGAGAGACGACAAAGGCCTTTTTCACTTGTGAACAGCTCTCCAACGGGCAAAAAAGAAATCGTTTTTTGCATCGTATGTGACTAATTCATTACGAAACCCAAAATCATACGGATCGCACGGTCATACGCCAAGTCATATATTTGGTGGGGCCCAGGCCTCAAAAAGGGGTCAGGGCCGCCCTTGGCGGGAAACACCCCTGGTCCCCCCCCGGCCCCCACCCTCTCGACGGGCCTGGTGGGACCAATTGGACATGGTATATTATGAACTGCTACAACAGGGCGAAACCATCACAGGGCAATTGATGCGTCTGAGCTGAGCATTAAACTAAAAAAGGCACAACAAGGGAATTTTCTCACACGAGATCGCTCGGACATATGTAGCTCAGCCGATCAAAGCATACCTTGAAATGCTAAATTGCGAAGTCCTACTCCACCCACCGTAGAGCACACACATTGCTCCTTCCGACTATTATTTGTTTTCGTCGATTTCGTATGCCCTTGAGGACCAGCACTTTCCCTTTTATAAAGAACTCCTGAATTGGGTAGATTTGTGGATCGCGTAAAAAGACGAATCATTTTTACGAGATGGTATCCGAACATTGCGAGAAAGATGGAAAAAGTAGTGGCTAGCGATAAACAATACTTTGAAAGATGAATTTGTAACAAATTTTTCACAACTATACGTCAAATTATAAAAAAAAAACATCCTTTGAAAATTTGTTGTACACATAGTATGAAAACTTTTGTTTCTGGATTTGTACATGACTGATTCAGGACTATTTCTAGAAGCTCTTAAATACTCCAAAAATATGGGTTTTTACGACCTGTTTTGATGCTGCTGTTCGTGTTCAAATGTATTCTCTGTTGAATTTTCTGTTGATTATTGAATTATAATCAATCCTCGACCTTGAGCCATTCCAAAAAAAAATGTATCCTTATCCGCATATACTTGTTTTAAGCTCAAAATATTTGGATTCTTTCTCTAAGTACACAACCATGCAAAGTGTATGCCTTTAATTGGCACTTCTCAGCTGCTGCTGCTGCTGCTATTGCTGCTGTTGTTGTGTACGTTAATGCAAATTATCGTTGCTACACAATTTGCATAAACACTGCCTGAGACAACCGACTACGACGACAACAAACATCTGCAACGACCTCTTTTAATAGGCAGCGTTCGCCTAATTAACACAAATTGCCAATTCAAACGACATTTTGCCTCTATTTCTCCCTCTGTGTTTGCCTGTGTTCCTTTGCTAAACTAGATTCAACTGCCTATGACTCCGTCGCGTCTGTTTGCTCAAGATAACAGTTACGTTTTATGGTGCATTCCCGGGAAACGTCATGGCATACAGTGCGTATGGTTAACTTTATTAGCACAAATTAGTCGCTGGCTGTCGAATATGTAAAGCCACGAATTAGCGCATTATACATGCATGTCCGCATGTCTGCATCTATGTCTGTGTGTGCGTGTGTGTAAGCGAGTATAATATTTTAGTCGGTTTATGTCGAGGCATTAATTTATGTGCGGTTTTCTGATTATGTACTAAGCGAAAAATTCTAATGTCGGAAAATAATTTTTTAGTTTAGGTGGCTGCTAACTAAAATCTACGATACTGCTGTGCGAATGGGGAAAAGCCTTAAAATTTAATCGCATTTAAAGTTGTTGAAAATTTCGCGGACGATGAGAAGACATATTCGTTGTCATATATTTTACTTTGAAGAGTACGCCGACAACTCTTAATAACAGAAACCTTGAGCCGGCTAGCTGCCACTTTGACTAAAATCAAAATGGGTCACTAAAACCCATATTCATATACAAAACGGAATAGCTCGATATGTTTGTAATGAAAACCTTAATGGTTTCCATAAATTTTAAATTTTTGTTTGCTTTTCTTATTGTTAAACATTTCAAGTTTTTAATTTTCGTATAATGGTCGACCGAAATATATTGAACACCGCAAATTTTTTCAAAAACGTTTTGGGGCAAGCTCTGTCATCGGCTTGATTTTCAATATTTCCACATGAAAAAATTACATTACAAATAATTAAAAAGTATTCTTTTAATGTACAAAATGTTTGAAAAAATTTTCCAAATCCATACTTTTGAAAAAAATTCACAAAAAAGTGTTTTTTTTTAAAGGAAACTTTTACCTTTGGATTGCAATAAAAAATTCCTGGTTGGTCCAGAAACGATCAATTTTATTAAACGGCTCAAGGAGTGGTTCCTCTAGAGGTGGAAAACTATCGATGGCTCTAACGTCATTATCGATGGTTTGTAGTGTCAAAGACGCCATTGACAGTACCCCAACACTATCGATAGTTTTCGATAGTTTTTTTTAAAGCTCTAAACATTAAGAAAAATCCATATTCTAATGTTAAATTCAATTAGGAAGTTTTGGACTAAAGCACTATTTCGAAAGCTTGGAACACTTACATTCCATTAAATGGAAATACATTTTTATTCAATATAATTACACTAGCTTCCCGACCATTTGGCAGTCAATCAATATGTAAAACCGCCCGCTGGTGGTGCTGTTTTCGAGAAATCGCTAATATGTTAGTTTCTTCGTTCGGAAGAAAAGCAACTCTAGAAAATAGTGTAAACTTTCTGTTTTGGTTTACTGATTTTAGGATGGACACATTTTATTAAAGAGTAGTTGAATTCCGTATTCCTACACCACTTTTGAATCCGATGGTGGATTTCGAAGCAATTGAAGGTTCTATTAAAAATTTTGCTTCAGATTTATCAGTTTTTGGGAAAAAGCTAGACTTTAAGTACAATTTTCACTAAGAAAAAAATTGAATAAAACTTATTTTGCCGCTTGTAAGCTACTGCAATCGAAGAAACTTAAACTTTTTTAACATAAACAAGTAAGGGAGCTGCAGTCGATTGCACCGACTACAAAATACCCCCTTTCCTTGATTTCGTGTGTTTTCCTTTACTTACACACACACTCACACATACACACACTCCAACATACTCACAATCGCATGGCATGCGGCCGCGCGCGGTAACTGACAATGCAAGACCCCCCTCTCTCCCACTAGCTAAATTGATTCGTATATTTCAGAACAGATAGATATTGGGCCTTACTTGAATTTTCCAAATCTGAAACAAACTCGATTTGAATCGGGTATACACCTACCCACATGCAAAAATTTGTGGCTCTAGCTCTTATAGTTTCTGAGATCGACGCGTTAATACGGACAGACGGACGGACAGACGGACATGGCTAAATCGACTCGGCTGTTGATGCTGATCAAGAATATATATACTTTATAGGGTCGCAAATGCTTCCTTCTACCTGTTACATACTTTTGCACAACTTCATGATCCCCCTTTTCCCATTCTCAATGGGAACAGGGTATAAAAAGAGCAAAATTAGATAGTTTTTGGTAAAATTTTCATCCTAAAATATTGAGAATTGAACGATTTGCACCAACTGATCATAGCAAAATAAGGCCCACAGCCTATTAACATAGAGTCCACGTATGTGATGTTAGGGGAAAAAGTAAAGTGCAATGAAATCGTTTCGCCTGCTTCTTCTTCACTCAATTTTTTGTATGAAACTTCTCGTTACGTCTTGAGTCTTATGTAAATTCAATTAAACCAATAATGCGATTTCGTACCTCAAGAAACACATAATTAATTGCCTGACTTCGATATACTTGCTTGCCTTCCCTTATGTTAATTAACAGAGCATTAACATTAATGTGAACATATACACATTATGTTAGCAAACAGCGCATTCAGCGCAAGAAAGTATGCAAAGCTTTTTATAACCTTTATAACTCTGATTATAGATATTGGCCTCATACAAAGTTGTGCAAAAGACGAGCTCAATATGTTAGATATTCAACATTTTATTATTGCGGTGCGGGAAGGGACGTGGCCAAAATTTGAATAAAAGTTGATCTGCGTAGGGACAGTAGGAGTCTAAATACAAAATTTGGTGGCTCTAGCTCTTCTAGTCTCCGAGATCTAGGTGTTCATACCGACAGACGGACATGACTCGACTGTTAATGCTGATGCAGAATATATATTCCTTATAGGGTCGGAGATGCTTCCTTCTGCCTGGTACATAATATACCCTTTTAACTCTACGAGTAACGGGGCTCTAGCTCTTCTAGCCTCCGAGATCTAGGTGTTCATACCGACAACAATGCTGACCGACTTTAATGGGTTGCGTTTGATTGCTTTTAGGGTCACCGTTCATGGAACTTTCAAAACTATACCCTTTCTCGACCGTACGGGGGGCTTACAGTGTCGTCCATTTTCGTGCTCCTGGAGTGTGTGTTTACGCGTGAGTGTGTATATTTTTGAAAACACAATTCAAGGGAACAGTTTTCATTCTGTCCCAGTGTGCACTGCTGCTGTTCATATATAATCTTTATTGATTTCTGTTGATTATTGAATTAAGCCGGCTAACAGCCACTTTGACTAGAATCAAAATAGGTCTCTAAAGCCCACATTCATGTTGAAAGCTATTTGATCAAGTGCATTTAAATCCAGATACCGGCTTTGAAGTCAAGTATCCTGAGCCCTCGTAAACAGAATAACTCAAAACCACCCTTGTAAAAGATCACATCTGTTAGCAATAATTGTAAATGTTGTGGTGATACACCTGTTAGCGATAATAGCTTCCAAGCGACATATGTATATTGTTGCGGGGATGGAGCTATACTAAAATGGTATAAATACAAAACAAGAACCAAATAAATATTCAATTGCTACAACCATCACACAGAAAAAAACTTGTGTTTTATGCATTCTGTGTGGCAACTTTTTAGATCGCCGGAAAACCTTTTTACAGGTACTTTTGGTAGGTTAGTGAGACTCCGAAGGATCCTTCCTTCTGATCACTTCCTCAGGTTTTTCTCGTTGGCAATAGCTCAAAATAACTTTTTTCGACCTAAGCCAATGCCGTTTGGTTCGACACGTTTGACTTTTCAGGGACGAAGGACCAATAAATAATCTTTTACGTTTTTCTAGATGTTTATTGAACTTTTACTAAAAGTCGGAATTCTGGGTTCAAACCGGTTCGGTTCATAACGGCTTGCAGCCCTGATTTTACCCTTTCGAAACGATTAGCTAAAGCCAACTCTTGCAAGAGTACATTTTCTTCATAGACATAGTAAGCTTCGCTTTCTAGTGTTAACTAATCGCTAGTCTTTACAAACAATAAAACACTTCGCTCTTCCAACACTGTTCATGAACTTGACAGGAGAATTATTAGCCAATTGTTCTAGCTAAAACAAAATGCTATAATTATAAAAGTCAACTGTTATATTGCTCGCTTTGCTTCAGTAAAGACAGATTGCAGTCCAAGAGATGATAAATTATTCAAATTGATCAAGTGAAAGGTAAAATCTTTAATCAATCTGTAAAGTAAAGTCTTTGGGGTCAATTAATTCTATTCATCTTCAACGAAAGCCCACAAAGGAGCTGATGCGGCAACTAAATCTATTGACATAACTCAATTTGCAAAGGAAAAGGGAAAGAAAGGGGAAGACATTAAAAAAGTCTGTGGAAAGCAACTTTTATATCTCCGACTGTTTCGTTTGCCTTTTGTTTGGATTTTCGTCTGGCTCTCGGACAAAAGTTCTTAATCAAAAAATAACTTAATGATTATATGTACATATTTGCCTGCACCCGCTTACTCCTTTCCCTTTATCTTTCATTGCAGGACCCAGCAGCACTAAATAAAACGCCAATTTTGTCGCCGACGCCAATTTTAACTACTTTTTGAAGGCGCCAACAGTCGCGCATAGCGGATAATTGAATCATAAAGGACACACGGACTGACAGACGGCTAAAAGGTTCGGGCAAATGCTAACAAAGCCGAGCAAATAATTGCTGGTACAGAGCTCACACGGCACACGGAACGGGGAAGACCATTGAATAGCAGACGGCTGCAGGGAAATGACAGCCGTCCTGCTTTAATTAAACTCGCGGCGCGGAGGAGCGCGTGGGGCGTGGCGCTTGGAGTTGGCAATAAAAGGAGGAAATTGAAACGCAATGTGGCTGATGCCGTGGACCGTGGACAACACAACAAAGTGGACGAAATTGCTTTTGGCAAGTGCCGGGACGCGGGAGCGAGAATAGACATTAATTTTGATTAAATTCGCCTTTTACACGACTGAAAAATTAGCCAAAAAAATCCCAAACCAAACCAAAAGCTGCAACAAAATTTGAGCCAAGGCAAAGTTCGCGAACCAGGTAAAGTTTTTAGGGGAGAAGTGGAGCAGAAGCTGGGCTGTTGAATTTGACGCATGAAGTAACCGCAAACAAGCCGCCAGCTTAAGGTAGAACCGCTCTCACCACTCTGAACTCAATTTGCATGCCGCGAGCCTTACAAGGAGCCGCCCACAAACAGCCACACATGAACGCCTCGCTGTGACAGTAGTGAGCGGAGACAGGATAGGACGTCAACTGCAACCAAGCGGTGTGTCATCTGCAGGACCCATCCACACGCACCCACAGACCGTATTGCAACAATCCCCCTCCGGCCACGTCAGCACCCATCTTTGTCATCATCATCAGCAGCAGGAGCAGGAGCCTTGTCAGAGTCAGCAGTCCTTGTCACTGAGATGAATCTGTTGTGCTGCTGTTGTTGCAGTAACATGGCACCAAACCAGCGCGTCACACGCAAATGGGAACTATTTGCCGGACGCAATAAATTCTACTGCGATGGATTGCTAATGTCCGCACCCCACACAGGCGTCTTCTACTTGACGTGCATCCTGATCACCGGCACCAGTGCCCTGTTCTTTGCCTTCGAGTGAGTATCATGCGCAATGGGGGGCGGGGAAAATGCCAGTCCATCTGTGCTTGCATTGTTTGCAAAATGTATACGTTGCTAATTAAGCATTGCCGTTGCTTCCGCTAGCTAGCCAGCTCGGTTTCCAATTACGCCCACATTAATGGTCTCTGACTTTGGCCAGGGCTCTTGGACGATTCCAATGGCATGTAATTATTACTGTGCAACGTGGCGTATGCGTTATGCTTGGCCTGGCAAAGGATGCCATCACACAGCAAGCAGATAGCAGTTTTTCGGCTCATCCATTTAGAAGCCTGACTGCAATGGGGCGCAAAAATAGTTTCGGCTTTTGATTTGTCAATTTGTCGCATGGTTTTGTGGTATTTAAATAGGGTTTTACACGCCAGAGTGGCTTTAATGTATTTATATGCGGGTAAATGTATACACCCACACTCTACTCTTTGCTTGCTGAGGGCAACAGGAATGTTGACCAATGAGCAAACCGCTTTCAATCCCCAACTAATCTACACTTGACCCAGCCACTAAGAGTACCTCAAATTATTTGAAACAAAGTGGCTTTGGGAGGGGATGGAAAATCTCAATGGAATTTGGTTTCATGAAGAGATTTTTCGAATTTCTTAACCTTTGCAGAGATAACTTGGACAGCAAAGCTTACTGCTGATATAACCGAATGCTTGATTGGTGTCGTTACCCAGCAATTATGCGCCTTAGTACTGAATTTATCAGTGGCTCGACGTAGCTTCAGGAAAATGTCTCCGCAGGCTGCCTGTATGACCTTGGGGTCGTATTTCCGGATCCTGTTTGTCAGTTCTTTGATATTTTTGGCCTTCCAGTGCTTTTTTAAACTGCAGCACTCAGACTTATGTGGCAAGTTTGTTGCGTTCCGTTCCTTTGGTACAAAAAGGATGACCCGTCGTCATTCAGGCCAGAAAACATAATTATTGTCGTAGTGATTTCCCCCTAAAAAAGGAATCAAAACCTTCTTTAAACACTCATTTATGTACACTTCCTTGTTGATTGCAATGCCACCTGGCTTGAACCACGGCTTTGATATGCCCCTCTCAGAGAGAGCAATGTAAAACATAACTTTGGGCTCACAGTGAACTTATATTTCACATCAGCAGGTGTTGACGTTACATGGGAGTTGTAAAAAACACTATTTCCCGGTACCTGACTACGACTCAGACCAAAGTAATTTTCATTGTCCAAAACAAAGAGTTTGCCACGATATTGGTTGCACATCCACCGATATTGAGATTTGACAGTTTGTATTTGGTCAGGTGTGTAACTTGGTGCTCTTCGCTTCGCTTCTTTATCAGCACTTTACTGATGTGTTGTTGGCTGGAATAAAAAATATTCTGGCTGCATCTCGTTGACTTGTGTTGTCTTTGATGTTAAAAAGTTTGGTTAGCTTTCTGACAGCCTGGCCGGTCATAATGTTTGCTTTCCGACCACTTCCAACTTATCTTTTTATAAATAGTGCTTTTGGACTTGCCCTCTTGGGTAAAATGGTTTACTGTAAACACTTTACCTTTATCAGCGTGCATTTCGTAGAATTTTAAAACGTGGTCAGGAAGACGTTCTTGCTCGGACGGTATGTTGGCGACTACTTGTCAAAATTTTTGTCAGAAGGGGGCATGAAAACGTGGTGACAGAATAACAGAGAGAAAGAAATGTCATCCCGAAAGCTTTAATGCAAAGCTCAGCTAAGGGCGCGCTCTCTCAAAGTTTGTGCAGATTTTTTGTTGTCACCCGTTATGTAAAGTAGTCAATATTGGATACCACGTGTATTTGAACATGTGCAAAGCAAAGGTTTTCTAGCCGAAATGCTGAAACTTAAGTGCGTCTATTGAAAATTCACACGAAATGGCGTTTATTGTAAGACTTCGAAGTCAAATTCCAAAATTTATGCAAAAAGGTCTGCATGTTAAAAAGTTTTCCTTGCAGTGTTGCCATCGTTTGTGTTCCCGTTTCCATTTTGCGTTGGCTTATCTACGTGGAACCTCATTTCCTGAAACATTCTCTTTCGAATATTCTGTTTTTATACCCTTGCAGAGGGTGTTATGAAATTGTCCGGATGTTTGTAACGCATTGAAGGAAGCATCTCCGACCACGTAAAGAGTATATATTCTTGAGAGCTGAGTTGATTTAGCCCTGTCCGTCTGTTTCTTCACCAAACTTTGCACAAAGTTTTTTAGTACATATACGCTGCACATTTGTCGGAACCGGCCGGATCGGATGACTATAGCATATAGCTATCATAGGAGCGATTGGTCGAAAAACTAGTTTTAGTGAGAAATACTTCTTTGTTTTCAACGGAAACGCTTCCAAACTTCGTATATCTTAGTTTACTATTCTTTCCCACGATTTCACTAAGTTTGGTCGAAGTCGGATGACTAGCATATAGCTCCCATAGAAACGATCGGTCGAAAAACTAGTTTGAGTGTGGAAAACTTCTTGGCTTTTAATGAAAACGTCCTTTTTATTGGCATATTCTTATCTTATATAATTTAACTCATTTCTACAAAGTTTTATCAAAATCGTATGGCTATAGCATATAGCTGCAGTATGAATGATTGGTCGAAAAAGAAGTTCTGGTGAGAAAAACTTTTTTGTTTTAAATGGGATCGCCTCCAAATTTCGTAATTAACAGTGTATTATGCTTTTCCATGATTTCACCAAGTTTGGTCGAAATCAGACATCTACAGTCGTCGGCATAACTATTTTGACAAAAATTTTTTCATAAAAAAACCATTATATCTTTGAAACAAAAAATCCTAAAATTTTGAAATTTTTATCGAATACTGGTATGAAAGTCCGCTTTCAATAATTCATAAGTAGTCCACAATTAGCTGCTGGGATTAGAAAATATTAAACGAATTGTCCAAACGGAGGTGGGCATAAGTATTTTGACAAGATTTCAAACTAGATATATTCTCAGCACAGGATCTTTAAAGCTAAATGAATGATGTATTCTAGACAAGTTTTTCACGCCGAATCCGAGATCAATCACGAACTTATATCTTATGAAATAAATAAGGCTTAAATCACATTTTAGAGATAAAAGTATGAACTATACAATGAACAAATCAAATTATTAAAAACAACATTTTTTCTAGCATAAAAACAGCCAAGTAAAACAGCCAAATTATCCATTTTCTGCATTTTCATGCCTAATTTACAGTTAATCTATCAGAGATATGGAGTTTCTAACGCTAGATTCGGATTCGGCGTGAAAAACTTGTCTAGAATACATCATTCTTTTAGCTCCTGTGCTAAGAATATATCAAGTTTGAAATCTTGTCAAAATACTTATGCCCACCTCCGTTTGGACAATTCGATTAATATTTTCTAATCCCAGCAGCTGATTGTGGACTACTTATGAATTATTGAAAGCGTACTTTCATACCAGTATTCGATAAAAATTTCCAAATTTTAGGATTATTTGTTTCAAAGATATAATGGTTTTTTATGAAAAAATTTTTGTCAAAACAGTTATGCCGACGACTGTATATAGTATAGATCCCATAGAAAAGAAAGGTCCAAAAAGTAGTGAAGGTGTAGAACCGTAATATAAAGATTAAAAGGCTGCCATTGTTGGTTTCATTTAGTTTTATTTAAACTTTAATAACATGTTTGTGTTGTCTCATGCCAGTTTTCTCAATGCGTCTTAATTCTATTACAATATTTCATATGGCTAGGGACCGCGCAGCTGCGCCGCCAGTGACGCCGGCGGAGGAGCGGTCAGTGCTTATGTTTAAGGCGGGCGAAGAGATATTATGTTCACATTGTGACAGAACCGTCGCGCATGTCAGATATGCCGACTCAGCACTGTCCACTCCCATTGCACCCAAGAGAGGGTCATATTACCGTTTGCTTGAGGAACTGCTTCGGATTTGTATATAAATATTGTGGCCAAGTTCTACAATGTGTTTGGAATATAATTAATGCATAACACTGGGTACAGTGTGCGTTCGATATGTGAACATACTACAGTAGTCTTACTTAGAAAAACTTTTTTGTTTTCAATGGAAGTTGCAATGGTATACAAAACTTCGGCCGAGCCGAAGTTAACTTTCCCCTATTTTTTTTTCTCTATGTTCTTTATTTAAAATCTGTCCCTAAGGGGACAATTATTAAGTTTTTTAATTTTCCTTCAAGACTGCTTAGTTTTTACATTTGTTGAAGTTTAGTTGTGTAGATTAGGCTATGAGCGAAGTAAGGTTGAAAGTGAATATGATTATGGGATGGATATATCTGGTTGTGAATACTATGGGGTGGAATTGTGTGTGATGAAAGGGTGGTTTAAGTAAAGGGTAAGCCTGGTTCTCGGAATGGAAGGTCAAGTGGATGGAGACGCTTCAGACGCCTAGCACATTATTTAGCACATTTCTGGCCAAGTTATTGGGATGGTCTGACAACCTCTTCATGTGTTTTTGGCTAAATCTATTGATCTTCTCGGTCACCCATGGAATTTTGAGCTCCCTGTGCAGTTCTTCATTGGTGGGTAGGTAGGGGTCATCAGCCGCTATCCTTAAGGCCTCGCTCTGGGATCTCTGGATCTTCTTAGAAGTTTCGCAATTTGGTATGCGAGCGTTATTTTAAGTGACCGCCGGACAATTTCCTCTTCTTTCGGAGAATGTAATGTGGGAGAACTTTTCTGCGTTGACTGGTATTTTCCATCTGGCCAGCCATTGGTTATACAGCTTAGGATGGTCTTGTTGAGACAGCTAAAAATGCAGTGTCATCAGCATAGGTGGCGACTGTGTAGTCACTGACGACTGGCAGGTCGGTCTGCAGGTGTAGAGTATTCGGCCCAACAGTCATTTCCGACTCCTCATCTCCGCATCGAACATAGAACCTCCTGCAGTAAAGGTTCGACTTCAGGAACAAATAGTAGGTGGCTGGAAGTTGCCTTTTTAATTTATATAGCAGTCCTGTGTGCCATACTTTATCAAAAGTTGGTTTGACGTCGAGTAGGACTGCTGAACAGTACTGCTTGTTTTCATGAGCTTCTTATACCCTTGCACTGCTTAGTAGTACCGTGTTGTCGTCTAAAGCCAAATTGATGCTCAGGAATCATGCAGGTATCCTCCAATATTGGCAGTAATCTATGCCAGATCCCGCTTTCGAGTATTTTGAAGAACAGTCAATAAACTTATTATACGATAACTCATTTTCAGGCTTTCCAGGTTTTGGTATCATTATGAACTCGGCACATTTTCATTGTGAAGGAAAATGTCCGAGATAGAAGCAACTATTGAAAATGTTAGTGAGAAGCTCAATGCAACTATCAGGTAGCACTTTTATTGCTGGCGCTCCAATGCTGTCATATCCAGGGGATTTTGTGTTTTTCAAAAGAGAAATTTCTTCCATGACTTCCTGGCTGCTTACCTCTGGAATGGGTAGATCCATCCGACAAGGGATGTCAAGAAAATTCTTGGTGTCTCCGTTTTTCCTAGTGGTACATAGTTCAAAGGGCAAGAAAGCGTTGTGTAGGTGTTCCGCAAAGGCAATCGCATTTTGCTTTTCAGAACGACTCCAAGTCCCATAAGGATGTATGACGTCTAGTCTTTTTGTTGGTCTATTTATATTCCTGGTTGCGTTCCAAAGGTTATGTAAGGGATCGCTGCCTCCTAGTAACTATCCAGTGACTTCCTTCAAAGCATTGAGAGGACTTCCTTCAGCTCTTCACGGCCCTGTTTAGCGCGGCTTTCTAACTCGGGTTCCTGCTATTGTGTCAGACTCTCCTTAGGCGTCTTTTTTCTGCCACTTTTTGTGAAACTTCGTCCAACCACAGATGGGTATCCCTCTTTGAGCTCTATGTCTTTGAGAAGGAGTGGCTACCCTGACTGCTTCATGAATTTTTCTAGTAAGCCACTCAACCACTTTGTCAATGTCTTCGCCTGAGTTTAATTCCACAGGAGGGGGGTCTACTTTCTGCTGAAGCCAGGAGCAGTACTGGTTTATATCGGTGTTCTTATACAACATCTTCTTCCGTGTGGATTTTGTGGCAGTAGGAACGTTAAAAAGCAGCTGTACCGCGCTGTGGTTATATAAAAAAACAAAGTTTTGCCCTCTAGAACTTCTTTTTCGACCGATCATTCGTACTGGTGTTATACGCTATAGTCATCCGATTTTGACAAAACTTTGTAGATGAACGGTAGAATTGTGTAAAAGTATACTAAATACCATTGAAAACAAAAAAGTTTTTCTCACAAGACTTAGTTTTTCGACTGATCGTTCCTATAACAGCTATATGCCATAGTCATTCGATTTTGATAAAACTTTGTAGAAATGTGTGGAAGCATACCAAATAAATAGATGCAAATTTTAAAGACGTTTCCCTGTTCTAACTAAGACTACTTTTCAGACTCTACTTTTCTATGACAGCTATACTATATAGACATCCGATTTCGACCAAATTTGGTAAACTAGTAAACTAAGAATTACGAAGTAATCTAAGAAATACAGTAAGCGCTTCAAGACAAGAATATCGACGGCAGTTTGCTGCCGAGTGACACTGCCAAAAAATCAATTCCAATGTGGTTGATCCATATATTGAGATTTAAACATTCGATTTGAACACCTTCAAGGCAGTCTACATGAATGAGCGACCTGTTTTACACGAAAAAGCATCCAAATCTCCTTAGCGTTTTGGCAATACCCCAAATGTAAACGCTCGCACACAAATCAGCAACAAGGGAATCGCAAACGAGTGGAGTCCAAGGAAAAACTGTGGCATGGCAGCATATGTAACCCAGCGGGAAGTAGCGACAATGCCGTTGCCGCTGTTGCTGCCCAGCATTGTTACTTTATGCTAAATGCGTGCCAACTATTTGTGAATAGACAACGCCCCCGCACTTTCACTCGCCTCTGCTCCTCCATTGCTACGCCCAACTTTCAACTCACAAAGGATCTGAGCATAATGAAAATTATGTGTAACAAGTCCCATAGCTACGTTTTGACGTTTTGTTATGGCAAGCAGCATTTTGGGGCCAGTCAATGTGCGAGCGACAGCAAAACTTACCGAAAATAGTTAAATACATTTGTCATGACAACCCACGCCCCGTCCCCTCCTCTGCCACCCCCACCCACGGTAACTAAACAGAAATGCATTCAAAAATGGTTTTCTCGCATTCAGCTGGCAAATCGCTGACAATGGCATATAAAAAAGGGGCCCCGACTTGCATTGTGTGAGCTACCTTTTAGCGATTTGCATTGCGAACGCGTCGAGCGAAACACAATTTGGATTTGCCCGCAGCCCGGCATGTGGATGTGTGTGCTCATACATATCTGCAGGAATAACTATGCGAGCACTCAAAAGCATAGCAGATATTGTAATACCCATAGGTTGGCTTCCACTCGACTGTGCGCTAATATAAAGCAAGCAATGAAAATAAAATCGCGCTGCGGCGCCAGCAAAATGGTGCCGTTGCTTTTCAGCAGCGCATAAATTTGGATTGCAATTGGAGGGGTAGAGAGAGAGGAGGGAGAGAAGGAGCTTGGACCGGGAATTTCAATTTCTTTCCTTTATGGGACGACCCACCTACCTACATGCATTTTCTTTTGGCTCGTGCTGAAATGATTTCGTGTAGAAAATGTTGAGCATAATTTTGTCTAATCGCGCTGCCAGTGTTGAATGGAACACTCCTACCTACCTACATACATACAGACCTTCCAATTTGTGTGCTTGTGTGTTTGCATTGATGTTTTATTTGTGTTTGGGCTACGTGACATACGCGCTATTTGCCTGCCTAGGACACGGCAATGCAATGATTACGTATACGCCAAGTGCAACTAAATGGAATCGAGTTAAACGTTTGTGGGTTTGCCAATTGATATTTATTTAGTATCAAAAACCCACGTTCACATATCAATTCGAAAACATTATATATTTTCCACAAGCATTCCCATTTCTCTTTTCATTTAGTTTCATTTTTTAACATTCAACCAAGAATTTGTGCGGCCTGTCATCAATTGTGGACGTTATCTGCGGAATTTGGACAAATGGAAAAAGGTCATCAATTTGTGACACAATACGTTCGTTCGAAAGGGTTTAATACCAATCAATGTCAATGCGAAAGTAAATTCTACTTCAGTGATGGGCTGTACTTTGATAAAATTCCGTTTGGCTTCATTTCCAAATAAATTTATTTTAGTTTCGTCACTCCAGAGGATATTACGCCATTTTTTCTCACCCTCCGGTCCCCACCAGGTGCTAAGATCTAATGCAAATTTGTTGCTCATCAGTAAATTTGCCGACCGAAGCAAAGGAACCCTGCGAGCAATCCTACCTGGTAGGTTCGCTATTGCCAATCGTCGCAGAACAGTCCGTGATGGCACAATATTCCCAATTTCAGTGGAAATAGTCTTGAACGGGTCGCGTTTAACCAACTGAACTATGCGATCGTCGGTCTTAGATGATGATTTTCTAGGTGCTCCCCTAGTTTCACCTATTTTTTTTGGGTTTAAGGCATTGGTTACGTAGTTTTGAGAACGTTTCATTAACATGGCAATGGATTTATACGTTTTTCCTCCATGTCGGAGTCGTCGAATGAGCCTTTTCTCCTCTGCACTGCAGTGACTCCCACGGCCGCCCATCTAATACAATTTTAATGGTTATTAACTCCCCATTTAGTTATATTTTCTTAATACCTTACCTTCTGCAACCTAATAATTGTATTTATAGACTACAGGTTAATGTTTTGCTTCATTCACCTAGCCGAGTTTGCAGTCTAACCAATAAAACAATCCACACTTTTTCCCAGAAAGCTAGTTAATTCCGGGTTTGTAACGAAACAGTGTGACCATATTAAAAAAGTATAGCTTCTTTATTAAATGTTAAAAAAAACTTCACACCTATTATATAGATCTTCTGCTTTGCCTTCCTCTTTTTATCTTCTGCTTTGACTTTAGATCTTCTGCTTTGCCTTCCTCTTTTTTCCTAGGTCACCAGAAGGCCAACAATGATTCCACTGCAGTTGACTTATTCGCTGATTTCATCCAATGAACTCATTACTCTGTCCAATACACTAATTCTTATCCATATAATATTTCGTCTTCCAACTCAATATGTGCTCCCACAATTTCTGAAACCTCTCTACTATCCTTTTTGAAATCCCTAAATTCTTCATACTCCCCTGGGCCTGACAACATTCCTAGTTGTGTGCTCAAAGAGTGCTCTAGTTCCCTATGCAAGCCGTTACTTAAGTTTTTCAATCCATCACTTGATTCTTCAGTCTTTCCAACTCTTTGGAAAGAGTCTTACATTATTCCTCTCCATAAAAAGGGTGGAAAATCTGATATTTCCAATTATAGAGACACTGCTAAGCTATCCGCTATTCCTAAATTATTTGAAGAGATTGTCACCTCCACCTTATTTATCACCTTTCCAGCACGTTCAACCACAACCAATTTGCTTGAATTTGCTTCTTTGGTTATGAAAAAACAAACTGATGTCATTTACAACGACTTCAGTAAAGCATTTGACTCGGTGAACCATGATTTTCTCCTCTTTAAGCTCGATCGATTAGGATTCCCTCCCCTTTTCTGCTTTGGATGTCGTCCTATTTGAAAGATAGAACTCAAAAAGTTCTGCTACGTTCTAATACTTCAAAGTCTGTGTTTGTAACCTCTGGGGTACCTCAAGGTAGCCACCTAGGTCCGTTGTTTTTCACTCTTTTTATAAATGATCTCCCCACAATATTATCCCATTCTCGAATACTTATGAATGCCGATGACGTAAAACTTATTTTATCTTTTAACGACTTTATGTATTCTGTTGGATTGGCAAGATGATCTTAACTCTTTGCGGGCTTGGTGTTTGGTCAATCATTTACACCTAAATTGCTCTAAGTGTATGTTTATGACTTTCCATCGCTACAAACCTTTGCTGGTTTCCTACACAATTGGTAATGAAGCCTTGCAACATATATCGGATGTCGTTGATTTTGGAATTCTTTTTGACCCCAAACTGAGCTTCAATAAACGTTGGTCGAAGGAATTAATGATCCCAACACCACAAAACTTCTTTATACTGCTCTAGTCCGTCCCGCGCTTGAATACTGCTCGTCCGTATGGTGTCCGCAGCATAAAAAGCATATGGATCGTATTGAATCAGTTCAAAAACAATTCTTGCTCTTTGCCCTTCGTGGCTTAAATTGGGACCCTGCTTATCGATCTTCCCTCGCTAGCTAACCGTAAAACAGTCTTAAGTGTTTCTTTTCTTCATAAGTTTATTATTGGTGATGTAGATTCCTCTGAACTGTTACGTCGTCTTAACTTCTCTGCTCCTTCCAGGCCAACTAGAAACTATTTACCGTTTGTTTTGTTAAGATGCACAACTGATTATGCCCAGCACAATCGTTATCACTTGCTCTCAAAAGATCTCTCTCTCTCTCTCTTCTCATTTAAAAGTCCTTATACATAAACAATCTCCGGGAAAGTCTCTGACTACACCCAGCTATGAGTAGGGTCATGGTTTGCCGGACAGGCTAGTAAATCTTCCCCCACCAGGTCGGAGACTTTTCGGTTGTTCTTTTATTTTATTATATAAATCTAATTTTCTTTAATTCTTTGTTTAAAATTTAAATATATTTTTATTTATTATACCCTTGCAGAGGGTTTTATAAAATTGTGCGAATGTTTGTAACGCATTGAAGGAAGCATCTCCAACCACATAAAGTACATATATTCTTGATCAGCATGACGAGCTGAGTTCATTTAGCCTTGTCCGTCCGTCCGTCTGTCTGTTTCTATGCTATCTCCTCCGTCAGTCTTAAAGCTATCCTCACCAAACTTTGCATGAAGTCATTTGGTACAAATACGCTGCACATTTGTCGGAACCGGCCGGATCGGATGACTATAGCATATAGCTGCCATAGGAACGATCGTTCGAAAAACTAGTCTTAGTGAGAAAAACTTTTTTGTTTTTAATGGAAACGCCTCCAAAGTACGTATTTCTTAGTTTACAATTCTTTCCCATGATTTCACTAAGTTTGGTCGAAATCGGATGACTATAGCATATAGCTGCCATAGGAACGATCGGTCGATAAACTAGTTCTAGTGAGAAAAACTTTTTTGTTTTTAATGAAAACGTCCTTTTTATTGGCATATTCTTATTTTATATAATTTAACACATTTCTACAAAGTTTTGTCAAAATCGGATGAAAACGAAGTTCTAGTGAGGAAAACTTTTTTGTTTTGAATGGGATCGCCTCCAAACTTCGTAATTGACAGTGTATTATGCTTTTCCAAGATTTCCCCAAGTTTGGTCGAAATCACACATCTATATAGTATAGATACCATAGAAAAGTAAGGTCCAAAAAGTAGTCTTAGTTAGAAAAACTTGTTTGTTTTAATGGAAACTGCAAGGGTATACAAAACTGCGGCCGAGCCGAAGTTAACTTTCCCCCATTTTTTAGTTTTATTCTCTGGTGTCGATTTCGTTTGGCCCGTGCTTTGCCAAAAGTAAAATGTATGCAATTTTATTCGGAGTTGAGAACAGCAAATCCAAACCGAAACCGAATTGCGTTCGAAGATAATTTCATAAATAGTAAGAAAAGCCTTTTTCCGCTTCAGAAACAGGCTATTTTTTCTCGACCAAATTTGACAACACAGCTCTTGGATACTGATCGTAATCCACCGGCTAATCATCTAATAATTTCTTTATACATCCACTTTTTTTTTGCAGTTGCCCGTTCCTGGCGACGCGCATCAATCCAGTTATTCCTATTGTGGGTGCCGTGCTCTATTTCTTTACGATGAGTTCCTTGCTGCGCACAACCTTCACAGATCCTGGTGTCATACCGCGTGCCTCTAATGATGAGGCTGCCTATATTGAAAAACAAATTGGTAAGTACTTTCTGGGCCCGAAGTTCTTGTCTTGTCCAGTCAAAGGCAATGTAGCCAAGGTCGTTTGCCTGTTGCCTGGCATGCCACGCCTCTCCACACAAACACACACACACACTCAAACAGTCGTTCATATTTGTTTTCACTTCATTAAGTTTATCTGTGTGTGTGTGAGTGAGGGGAAGCACATAAAAAGTAATGAGCGTGGCATGACAGAATGAAAAAAATATACGTATAAAAACCATCAAAGCGAATGCTGCGTTGCCTTTGCACTAATGAGTTGCCGTTGTTGTTGTTGTTGCTGTTTTATTTTTTTTTTTTTTTTTATAAAATATTTAAAATGAGAAAACTTTTGCTCTTTGGCTTTACTTGCATGTCAACAACAACGTTCCGACCCGCTCCCGCATCCGTTCCTGTCCATGTCGATGCTGATGCTGCATTTCCACCACGTCACGTATCCGTTTCGTGGCTCTGCAGAGGTGCCAAACTCGCTGAATAGTCCCACATATCGACCGCCACCGCGAACCAAGGAAGTCCTCGTCAAGGGGCAAACGGTCAAGCTGAAATATTGTTTCACCTGCAAAATCTTTAGACCGCCGCGCGCCTCGCACTGTAGCTTATGTGATAACTGTGTGGATCGCTTCGATCACCATTGTCCCTGGGTAAGTCAAGGTCTTTGGCAGCCAGAAGGGGTGGCAAAAGGGGGAGCCACGTGCCCTCAATGCCGAGTTTCGCATTAGAGGGAAGGCAGGCAGGCAGCCGCACATTCATTTCGGCGAATGTGGGCCACCCAGCAACACAAACAACAACTGTCACTTTCTGTTCTGTTCGCGGCGCTGACTTTAACCCAATTTCCAACGCCAACCGCTGAGGTTGCTAATTTTTTAGTAAAAATAATTTCAGCAAAGCGCACGTCACGTTTCAAGCTGGGAAAAAAAGAGCCACCCAGTCGCAAAAAGCGAATTTCCCGCAAGCGCCTAAAAGATGCAACAAGATGTGGCGGGGCAGAGCCAAGCAAACAAACCACTGCACACACACAAACAGGCACACAGACAAATACCCAGTAACTAAAGTAGCCGCACTAGTGTTCTGCCTGTGCCTGTGTGTGAGTGAGTGTGAAGGGATGGATGCTCCAACTATGGTTGCATCAAGTGCAACGCGCCTTTTTGGGCAAAGTCTCGGCATCGTTGCTGTTGAATACTCTGATGAATATAATTGTAAAACTGAGAGCACTTGAACGCATTTCAAGCGAATCCCGGCAGTCGCCCTAGTCTAACCAAAGAATAAATTTCAACATTCTTGTTTTGACATAAGGATTGTAATCCAAAAACTGCTCAAAAATTGAAACACATTTTACTTTCAAGAAATAGACGAAAGTTAACTTCGGCTCAGCCGAAGTTTTAATGCCCTTGCAGCTGGATTTTCTAACTAAGACTACTTTTCGGACATTACTTTTCTTTGGGAGCTATACTATACAAAACGTGCGATTTCAACCAAACTAAGTGGAATCATGGAATAGCATAAACTAACAAGTACGAAATTTGGAGACGATTCCATGCAATAGGCATCCGATCCGGCCAGTTCCGACAAATGTACAGTGTATAAGTATTAAAAGACTTCGTGCGAAGCTTGCAGAAGATAGCTTTCAAACTGACGGAGGAGATAACATAGAAACAGAAGGACGGACAGAGCTAAATCAACTCAGCTCGACATGCTGATCAAGAATATATATACTTTATGTGGTCGGAGATGCTTCCTTCTATGCGTTACAAGCATCCGGACAATTTTATAATACCCTCTGGCAGGGTATTAAAATCAAAAAATGTTAATTTGAGCTTTAACCTCTGCGAAACGGTTCCAAATTCATCGAAATTCCGTCAACGCTATCTCCGTAGCACTTTGAAAGTTGTCAAATTGGAATTTATTCGATCAACAAATAAATTTGGAGCAGGAATCAAATAAATTTTTGGCGGGTACACTTAGGCCTCATTTTGTCGGTGCGAGCGCGTTATATGGGTCAAAATGTCTGACCATTTAGGAAAGTGCGACTAACTCTTGAATAACTCACAGGTTGAAGTCCGCATGGTCCACGAGCGGTATTAAGAAGCAAATAATACGTCTGCAACAATCATATTTTACCGTTAAAAAAATATCAATAAAGCTGGCCAACTCTATCGCTAAGCTATCCCAAGAACTGTCTGTGCTCCAAGGCGTTGAAAACCAAAATGTATCCGAACTGCTTAAGAAGATGCTTTCTTGCCCATTTAAATAAGGGCTGCAAACCGGTTTTGAACCGAACCGGTTCGAACCCGGAATTCCGACATTTATTTTGCTGTGAACCGGACATTAAACCGAACCTCTTTAAAATTAAAAGCTGAACCTCAAACTAAAAGTTCAGTTCGGTTCAACAAAAATTATAAAAATGATAAAATTTGACCTACGGTCCAGCGTCTTCTGTTATCTGTTTGGGCGACTGACTCTTAAGATTGGCATGAAAGCTCAATAAAACATCTAGAAAAACGTTCAAAACTACTTATGAAATCTTCACCTATAATGGCCTCCGTTTCTCCAAGATAGACCGCGAAAGGGAATTTTACTTCACAGTAAATTATATTTTAAATATTTCCATCTATTTTACAATTCGCTTCCGAACCAAAAACGACCCAATTTCCTCACGATTGGGTCGCTTTTAGGTCCGTGCTCTCCACAAGATTCTGTCGTTTTATGGTCGAAAGCGATTTTTAGAATACATAGGATTAAATTGATTACAAAAAAAATTTTCTTTTTTTATATTGTGTAAAGCATGGGCTGAACCAAGGTTCGAACCAAAACCTTCGTCCAAAAACCTTAATCGTCAAATTTCCGAACCTTAACCATTGTTAAATTTTGGTTCCAACCCGCGAACCGGAACTCCGAAAAATTTGTTTGGTTTGCAACTCTGATTTAAATAAATACAAGCCACATTAAACACATAACATACTACTGTACCATTTTGTTAATTTCTCATACATAGAGGGATGTCTTTTTATACTTTGCACTATAGATACAGGGTGGCTGATGAATATTGCTACATTAAGAAAGTCAAATTACCTTTTTTTCATTGTATGGAATTCATTTTTCTTTTACTCATGTTAAAGCTCATTCAATTTTATTAAATAAAGCTTAATTAGATCTATAAATAATTGAATTTAAATGCCCCCCCCCTGCTCGTTGATGCATGTGCGGCATCTTATCAAAAAGTTGTTCATTAATGCTTGGAGAGTTAACTCAGAAATAGCCGCAATTGTTGCTCGAATGGATTGCTTTAGTTCATTCAAAATTGTCGGTTTTGCTTTGTAGACTTCCTGTTTGCAATAACCCCACAAGAAAAAGTCAGGTGCAGTAAGGTCGGGCGACCTGGGGGGCCAACGGAATGTGGAGATTCTGGATATCAGCTTATTGGAAAATTTTCGTTGAAATTCTGACATAACAGGCTGGGCTATGTGAGGAGTTGCACCTTATTGCTGAAACCACACAGACTTGAAAGGAATTCTCTTTCGGCGTAATTCTGGATAGAAAAACTCTCAACATGCTCAAGTAACGGTCTCCAGTAACAGTAACGGTGTGACCGTTTTCTTCGAAGAAGAAGGGCCCGACAATGCAGCGTTATGAAACTTCACACCACTCTGTCATACAAAGTGGATGCAATTCAGTCTCATGGAGTATCTGTGGGTTGAAAGTACTCCATTTTCGACAATTTTGTTTGTTTACGTTGCAGTTTAAGTCGAAATGGGCCTCGTCAGACAAATGTATGCAACACGGAGAAGGAAGCATCTCCAACCCTATAAAGTATATATATTCTAGATCAGCTCCAACAAGAAGACATGTATAATAATCTGCATTATTTATCGGGCAACTATGTCGGAGAGCACCAGGAATTGGAAGTTGATTTGTAGCTATTATCAAGTCGCGAAAAATTCCAAAGAGGATACAAATTATTAATTATACAAATGATTACTGCCAATCAAGTTGAAAATCATGCCAGGATCAATGCATAAGCGCAATTCACAGAAAATGGATCTCCATTGTAAAAAAACCGCTCAATACTTAAGAAATTGCTTTTCAAGACCACAAATGACCTCACATAACTATCCAGCAATGGTTATGACCGTACTGAGCCTCGATTAATACCATGGATGACCAATAATGAAGAACATACATACAGCATAAAAGATGTGTCAAGCCATTTTACAGAGACTGGCAAATCATAAAATCGCGAAACGATACCAAAGAGATTACAAAATAGTAATAATGCAAGACAGACTTTACTCCTGATCAGTTGGTATCAGTGTTGCCAGAAAATGAGGTTCAAAAGTTGCTAGATTTTCCAAAAAAAATTGCTAGAAATAGCTAAAAATAAAAAAAAATTGCTAAAAAAAATAGCTAAAAATTAGAACTTAAAAAACTGTTGTTTTCGGACTGAAGTCCAACAGATACTAGTAAGAAATTAACTTGTAATAAGTTTCGAATACAAAAATACTTCAAACGAGGTCTGCAAACCGCCAAAATAAGGGACCCAAGAGCTGATAAATTTGCGCAAAAAATTGCTAGAAATAGCTAAAAATTGAAAAAAAGTGTTTTTAGACTAAAATCTAACAATAACTTAAAAAATTACGGTAATTGTCTAGTATAGTAAAGCACATACTTAATTTCGGTACAGCATCAGCAAACTTCAATATTAATTTTAAAAGAAACCATGAATGACCGCTGCAAAATTTTTGCATGTTAATTCTTCATAATTTGCGGTGTATCGCAAAAAAATTATTTTAGAATTTTTTAAGCACTGGTTTCTGTACTTGATTATTACCAAAATTACTTTTTTGAAGGTGAACCCAAATCTAGATATAACGAAAGCTGAAAGGCCAAAAAATGCTGATCTCTGTACTGTAACGAAATTTAGTAACTTCGTCCATATCAGCAATATTTGAGTTTTTTTCTCGTTATAATGAAACAAAATGTTTTGCGACAATTCATTGTAGTCAATTTCTTTGAAAGAATATAAAGATTGAAGACAACCTGAATGTTTTCATTGGACAATCACTACTGTAGATAGAACCCTTCAGGGGTCAGTATCGAATCTGTACTGAAATTAGCGATGATTTGAAAAATTGGTTCTAAAAACATGGCTTCATTGACTTGCTCTTCGGACATGAATCAAGTACAGGCAATGCTTTTTAGCCATAAAGTGAAGTACTAAATCTCATGAATCTCTACCGAAATCACTCATGAACTAATGATTATGCCTTAAATTATATAATTATCACTCAGAAATTCACTTCTGAGAGTTTTACTCGGGGGAAGTTCTATAGCAAAGGTTTAATAGGCGTTATTTCGCACTTCGGCTTAAAAATTGCTAGAAATAGCTAAACACTATTTTAAAGTTGCTAGATTTATAGCTAATAGCATTTCCAAAAATTTATAAGCATTTCCACTTTCAAAAATGCTAGATCTAGCAACTAAATAGCTAAAATGGCAACACTGGTTGGTATATCAAGCCAGGAGCAATGCATAACCGCAATTCACAGTAAATGGATCACCATGGTAAAAAGACCGCTAAATACTCAAGAAACTGATTTTGAAAGCCACAAATGACAACAACTACACAGCCATGGTTATGAAAATTCTGAACCGCGATAAAAAAGAACCATGGATGACCTATGGAAAATACTTAAGAAACTACTCTAATGATTGACTAGCAAGCTCTATATGAGAATGTATGAGAATGTCCGTAAAAAGTACCGATCGGTACGATCCTGCATTACCAGTCGTTAGTGTGGAGATGGGTGCACACTATAGTTCAAGTACTAGACTAGCGCTGTGTTGCATTACCTGTCGTTAACGACGCGACTGACGTTCAGTGATACATCAGGTCGTTAGGCCTTGACACCAGCTGAACTACAGGGTAGTCTTCGATTTTCTGTGTGTTTTAAGTGTGATGATTATTGCAGCCAAATAAGTGAAGTGTCTTAAAGTACAATCCTCTGTGCTGGGCACTCAAAATCGATATCTGCATTATATATGTATCAGTCATACTTGACTCAATACCTAGATACGACATCTCCAATTAAGCATTTGATAAGCGGGTTCTTCACTTAAAATCCTATATTTAAAGGGCGACTGAGTTTCGGCTATATTGTTGTATAAACCTGCTGTTGAACCAAAAACGAAACTTCTGGCCCACTGTGCGTATTTGATGAGGGTTTTCTTAACCCGAATCCTGTCGGTTGTAGGCGACTTACCACCCCACAAATGTTTTTATTCGATATCTGCCGTTTGATAGGGTGTAAAACTTTCGTCGATCCCATGGAGGCTGCTGTCGGCGCCCCTGATGAGTGGGTTTTGAATTTTTCATTTGCTGGCGCAAGCGTTTTGTGGACCCCCAACGCAGGGCCCCACAGCCGCTGCCTTCATTAAAAGCCGCTGCCTGTCAGCCTGAAGGTCGTCGTTCTCTTGCCTTTTGGGCATTCGCTATTTGCTGCTGTTGCCTTTCGCTTAAAGCAGCAGCAGGCGGCAAAAATTAAGGTATTTCTCGTGGCGCGAGGAGCGTAATTTCATTTTGGCACACATTCTGTGTGAAATGCAATTAACCTTATTGTGTGCGTAGTATTATGGGTGGTATTATGTGCAAAGATTGTTAACAGGATCTCACCACTCTCTCTCTCTCTAATTCTATCTCTGTTTCATTGCAGGTGGGAAACTGCGTGGGCAAGCGTAATTATCGGTTCTTTTATTTGTTTCTAGTCTCATTGGCATTTTTAGCTGTATTTATATTCTCATGCTCTGTGACGCATTTAGTTTTATGTGAGTATATGGGTCTTGGGGTAGGTATGCCATATCCAATCATAACTTTCCCTCCTTACCCCCGCGGAGCAGTGATGAAAACCGAACAGGAGGTCTTCGAAGTAATAAAGAAGGCGCCATTTACTGTGATTGTTGTGTTCATATGTTTCTTTTCAATATGGTCTGTCATTGGGCTGGCTGGATTTCACACATATCTGACCACAAGCGACCAGACAACGAACGAGGATGTAAGTGGGCCGTACAAATTAAGCTGATGGATTAATAAACTAACTGAGGACTTTCTGTGTTTCTTCTTTAGCTCAAAGGCTCATTCTCCTCGAAGGGTGGACCACGCACTCAAAATCCTTACTCGCGCGGCAACATTTGCCTCAATTGTTGTCACATCCTGTGCGGACCCATGACGCCCTCGCTGATCGATAGGTGAGTATGAGGCGAATGTTTTAAACATATAATAATACACAGTGCATTACTCCAATTATCCCCCATAGAAGACCTTAGATTCAGTGATTTAATTGCACAGCTTCAACTGTTTTCAACTGTTCAATATGAATTGTTCCGCCAAATTTCAAAAGCAGGAACACCTTCTGCTGCTCCGACTGTCGCTGCTGACCTGAAGCCACCAGGTCCGACTTGCTCTGCTGAGCGCAAGCAGCGCCAAGCAAATGACAAAAAAGCGTGAACCGTCGACGGCAGGTGCGCTCCGCTTTTTCTCAGAAATCAGTTTTAGTTCTTGCTGTTATTTTTCTCAGAAGTAGCAGCAAGTCCAAAACTGAAGAAATGAAACTTATTGGAGTTTTTTTAAACACTGTTTAGATTCACTTAAAATCACAGGAAAGGCTCGGTGAGCGTCAAAATCGTGATATCAGATTTTGTTAAAAATTTCAACGCGTCTTGGTATACGGCACAGGTCATCAAAAAATTGGGCACCTGCCTAACTTAGCAAATTAAATTGGAATTGAATCTTTTTCTAGACGGTTCATTAGTTTGCAAGTCCGCCTAAAGTCTTCAAGTTATAGTAACAGGGACGTTGTAGATCCTCTTAAAGCTTATTATAAGACAAGGGAGCTAAAGGTGCTTTAGTAGTTCAAAATACCCCTCTTCTTCTTCTTATTTGGCCCGATATTTCAATCACAACCGTTTGACGGTTTCGGCCGCTACTATTTAATGCCCGCCACTCGCCTCTGTCTTGTGCGAGCTGGCAAACACCTGATTTTCCCAACTAAGTTTCGGGCGTCCTACCCTTCTTTCTTCCCTAATTCGTTCTCCTTCCGACTGTACACTTTTTTTATTGGAGCTTCTTCATCCATACGAGTAACATGTCCAAGCCAGCGCAATCGCTATTGTTTTATGCGCTTAACTAGATCAGTGTCCACATAGAGCTCATACAGTTCGTGATTCATACGGGTGCGGAACTCATCGCCAACTTTTACAGGTTCATAAATCCTCCGAAGGACTTTTCTCTCGAACACGCCGATCGCCTCCTCATTCACTGTTGTTAATGTCCATGCTTCTGCGCCGTATTGCAGGACTGGGATAATAAGCGACTTTTATAGCGCAAATTTCGTTTTTCGAGAGAGGGTTCTGCTCTTGAACTCCTTACTAAGCCCGTAGTAACATCGGTTTGCAAGAGTTTTTCTTTTTCGGATCTCCAGACTGATGTTGTTGTCGCTGTCAATCATCGTTCCGAGGTAGACAAAGTCCTTAACAACCTTAAAGTTGTACTCTCCCATTGCAACAGATTGTCCAAGACGCGGAGGCTCACTGCGCGCTGAGACTAGGAACTTCGTCTTTTCCTCATTTACCGCTAAACCCATGAGTTTTGACTGCTTCTCAATCTCTGATGTCAATGCAGGAAAGCTTACCTTTAAACTGGGCAGTATGTACATCAGAGATTAAAAGTAACGATAAGGGTACCAGAAAACCTCTTGTATGAAAGGCTCGGAGAGGTTCTTTCCTATTTTGACGGAGTTTTGTGTGCTTCTCAACGTCATCATGCAAAGTCGAACGTACTTTGCTGGTATACCTAAAGTAGACAGGGCTTCGAAGAACTTTGACCTTATTATGAGTGACAAGGTGATGCTTCTAAATAGAGATCCTCGCTCGGTGGGAACATTCGAAGCACCGCTCTCTTGTATGATTCTGTAGGTGATTCCGTAATCGGTAAAGATTTTCCAGCACTGAGAGTGTTATTTTGGTAATTGTTTAGTAGAGCTACCCCTCACCAAAAATTCTGAAAAAAATATCCTCGATGGACCGCGAATTTACAAGAACTATGACGTCTTCAGATCGCGGGGACTCCCGCGGTTCAATGGTAAAAATTGTTTGAAAGTTGCATTTTTTGTATAAAAAGCAGATTGTTTTTTGCCTTAACTGTCATTTATAAATTGTGAAAAATTGTTTCTAGTAAGCAAAATATTCGTTGTAAACTCTGACCACCAATCACATCGACGAAAAATGAGTTGCCCAAGTTGCGTAAATACGCTAATGAAGTTTTTCGCTAAGTCGGATGAGGAGATAATGCAATTTGTGGAAGATCACGACTGCATTTTAAAGTCAAAAGCGTGTCCAAAATGCGGTTCAAAGTGCACGGCGAATGGACGTTTCCGGTGTAGGAAGATAATGACCGTCCAGAAAGGAGCCAAGAAGAACAAAAAATAAAGTGCGAGATTTTGAAGCAAATTTTGTTAAAAATCGCCGTTTAGAAAAAAAAGCCGCGCCAAGTACCGTTATTGTGATCAATAGACATGGCACCATTTAGATTATATAGGTCTTTTTAAAATTTATAGAAGTAAACCTTAATGGCCATACTACTAATAGTATGTCCTAAACTATTTTTAAGTTCACTCACTTTAATTCGGTCCTGAAAGTGTTGATAGTCAAAGTGAACAGATGACCTTAGTGTGGCAAACTTAGTTGAAGGATATAAATTTTAAAAAATTGTTTAGGACAGGTGTTACCTTTATCGGGCGTTATTTCACTCCTTATAGTTTCACTTTCATTCAATGTATAGCGCCATTTTCAACGAAGGGAAAAGTCGGTAAATAGCACATCTATACAAATAAATATAAATTATTTTTGAGAAATAATGACAGTTAAAGGCAAAAAACAATCTGTTTTTATACAAAAAAATGTTAATTTTAATACGGCCCCGGGTTGAAAAGTATGTTCTTGTAAATTCGCGGTCCGTCGAGGGATGATTTTTCAGAATTTTGGTGAGGGGGTAGCTCTACTAAACTATTACTTCGATTTTGATATACATTTTCAAGCTTAGGGAACTTTTGAAGTTTCCCAAGTCAGTAGAATAAGGTCAGAGGTGCCCGGAATCAGTTTACACCCGCGTATACACCAAATAAATATATTTGGTTTGAAGCTATAACAACCAGAAGAAAAATAAAGATAAACCCGAATACACACGAATTCATTTGATGGCAACAACAAATTATACGCTAAAAACAACGCATACGAGTACATATTTGTTGCGTTCAATTTTGTTAAAGGCATAGGAGAAAAAGAAAAGAGAGAAAAATATGAAGCTGTTGTTTGTAATGATATTAAGCCTTGGTGTTGTTTTGCTTCACTTTGGTCACGCATGAGCTCAAGCTTGGGTCAACACTGAAGTCTTTCGGCTAAGGCTCGTCGGACGGGGAGGATCTTTTGCTCATGAACGTAACTGGCTATCATACAAGAAGAATATGTTGACCTTGCCTCTGAAAGATGTTATACCGAACTAGGAGAAACGATTGGGTTTAATGTTATCCCAAATACCCGCCCTACCATGTCAGCAATAATTTTATCCTTTTATGCTAACCCTAATACATTACCGATGCTAACTCATTCCGATACCCTCATTTCCTTTCTCTATTTAAACTTGTCCATTTTCATAATTCGTTTAATAACAACAATAATTCACAAACTTGGCCTTCATGGCTATGATAGTAATGATAGGATGTAACAAATCAACAGAAAACAATTTAACTTTACTTAACGTTTGGAAATACAAAGGGAATGTTGCTTAAGCTGTCTTTGGTGTTTGCCGCAAAGCGCCTTTGGAATTCCAAACGGTTTTGCTCTAGACATGGAGAGACTGCTGTTTGGACAGACATTTCAAGCTGAAGATCGTGATGAGTGAGGTGTCCCTCATGAAACGTCGTCCGATCAACCTGAGCCTCCTTTGTTGTGTTGTGTGCCTCTGTTTAAAGCTATGTCAATAACATAGTAAGACCTCAGCAATACAGTTTGGAATATATTGACAGGGCTTGTTACCAATTCGGCCATTTAAACCTTAAGATTCTTCAAGCATATTCTTGGCTATATGTACTATGTATGCATATGGTAGTTATAGAGCCAATAAATCAAATTAAATGGAGCAATAAATCAATAATTCAAACGATTAATCCATGATCAATACCATGTGTCTCGCTTCAGCCTTGCTGGTTTCTCTTAAGGGAACCTTTTAGGTTCAGGTGTCGTTTTGCAAGGGTTTACAAAAAAAAATTAATTTCGCAAAAAGTATGAGACGCATCAATATGCGGTTTACTTTATTTGGAAGGTAATTAATGAAAGAAAATAAAAAAAAATTTTTCGTTGTTGTTGTTGCATCGGTTGTTGTTGTGATCCGTTTCAAAGTTGACCAAAATTCAAAACATAGGTCCATGGTTGGGAGGGGATTTTTTGAGAACGCATCATCTGAAAGAAAGAGTAGAAATGGGGTTTTGTTAAGAATTGATGTGGTTATCGCATATACTAGGATATTTGGGATCGGTCATTATATAGGGGAGTAACGGGGTTTCAAAGTCAAAATTTCGAAAATCGACATTTTTTGACCCCTTTCTTTGTCCTAGGTCCTCCATTTTTTGACCAAAAATATCCTAGTATATACGAGAATGGTGGGTATTAGAAGTATTTAAAAAATTTTGAAATCGGTCTACATTTACTCAAGTTATCCTCCCAACCAGTTTGAAAAAAAGTGGTTTCGAGATAATCACGTTTAAAGTTTTAACTACTGTTTTCAATAAAATATATTTTTAATCAGACTTTTTTCGTGGTTTTTTAATGTTTTTATACCCTGTTCCCATTGAAAATGGGAAAAGGGGATCATGAAGTTGTGCAAAAAGTATGTAACAGATAGAAGGAAGCATTTGCGACCCTATAAAGTATATATATTCTTGATCAGCATCAACAGCCGAGTCGATTTAGCCCTGTCCGTCTGTCCGTCCGTCTGTCCGTCTTTCCGTATGAACGCGTGTTTCTCAGAGACTATAAGAGCTAGAGCCACAAATTTTTGAATGTAGGTAGGTGTATACCCGATTCAATACGAGTTTGTTTCAGATTTGGAAAATTCCTCCCCCTCCCCCCTTTTTTAGATAGACCTACCAAACTTTACATAAATCAAGTAAGGCCCAATATCTATCTATTCTGAAAAGATCACTAAGATCGGTCAATAAACACCGAAGTTATATACGAACTTGTGGGAGAGAGGGGGGTCTTGCATTGTCAGTTATCGAGCGCGGCCGCATGCCATGTGTTTGTGTGTATGTTGGAGTGTGTGTATGTGTGAGTGTGTGTGTATGTAAAGGAAATCACACGAAATCAAGGGAACAGGGTATTTTGTCGGGACTAAGCTCCTTATACTTGTTTTTATAAACAACAGTTAATTTTGGAAAAAATTGGAATTTTTTTTTCAAATACGAGGTCGTTCAAAAAATAATGAGACTTTTTTAATTTTTAATATTTTTAGTTTTTATTAATTTTTGTTTTTGTATTTTGGTTTTTTTTGGCAGAGTATGTAGTTATTTGGAAGAAAAAACTTTTCAAATACGAGGGTCGGTCAAAAGTAAGTTGAGGAAAGTACTTACAGTATATCTCCTACGCCAGCTTCATAGAGGTTACCCTCTTCCTGGACGTCACGTTCCCACTGGAAGGACCTCTCCCTTCTGGAGCCCATGCAGCTTCAGCGCTCCCCGTTGCGTGTAAATTAAACTGGTTTTGCATCCCTTTTTCAACTTACCTGACAACAGCCAAAAAATATAATAATGCTGATTTTATGCCCGACCTACCTGCAAAAAAAATTCTGGAAAAAACCAAATGTTCTTTTGACTTGAAATTTTCAGGGATGTTTTTAACACCATAACGCATAATTTAAGCCAAAAAAAAAAAAAAAATTTTGCGAACCTAAAGGGTTCCCTTAACACAAATAGGTTGGGTTACTTTGTACTTCACAACTTATACGGCGATCCGTGCAGGCGCTGTGGTGCATTGATGCTGTACCTAATATAATAAATTGATATTTCAAATGCTAAACTACTTAATTCGTATTTCAAGAGTTTTCAATTCGCTTTCCACATGCAGCAATGTTGAAGCATAGACGGGTCTTGATCACGTGTCGAGGGTTATGGTGAAAAAAATTACATCAAGGGAAAGGCCGCATCATCCGCAGATGTACAACTCTCTGGCCATAAAAATCAAATCCGGGGGTATATTCCTGGGAATCCGACTATGCCCAGAGTATCGCACCTTCCACTTCTTGCTGGCCTTCCGCGGCCACCAATGGCTATGCAAACGCCTGCTCAATATATCACTTTATCAAAACGGATTCTGGAAACGCGGTAATTTTATATTCACCTGCTCAATATCCAGTTAGCTAATGGTTTATTTAGGCTTAAACTCATCCAGAGTACTCAAACACAAATATGTGGCGAAGGGTCTGTTTTGGCGCGGCAGCTCAACACATGCAAACGTACGAGTATGTCTGTTAAAACTTATGTGTGTGCTTCTTCAATTTATTGGCCACAGAAACAATTCCTCAAAGCAGTTAAAGCTGTACTTTATAATGTCACAATTGGGACTACTTTGTATTCGATCACGTGGGTTTAACAAGCTTTAAACCTTCTTGGTCTGATCACAATCGGAAATGGACAAAACCACGACGAGAAGTTGGCTACACTTGCTCGCTCGTATATATAAATACACTCTTTTATCGAATGTGCTATCGATAGGTACTGGCGTTGATCGACTAATGAAATGGGTACTCCTGCCGCTGTTCCGTATATTTCCTTATGTCCGTCAAAATAGCGACGCATAGTTAGCGACGAATTTGGAACGGTGGGAATGTGGAACACAAAGGAAATTTTTATTATCCAATTTTCTCTTGATTGCAATGATTAATCTAAACGGAATAGGGGAGGCCATTGTCGATGAATCAATTCAAGCCAGCCATGAAATAGGCGACCATTGGCGATAAGTCAAATGAGCAGCCAGCCTTGCCAGAGCGACCAAAAAATTGGCGCGTAGGAAAAATTCAATTTTTCTCAAAAACCCTCCACATGATTTTAATGAGTGTTTGGGGGAAAAGATGCAGATTAATTTATAGTTTAATCTGTCATACCGTGCAATTACGTACCGACAGCTCTAAATATTAAAATGATTTTGATAAAAAATACCGTATATCGATAGGTATTTAAACTGGTTCCGTGCAATGCGCTACGCGAGCTGTAAGTCGAGAAATTAGCGAGCATTTGCAAGCCATGCAAATCGGGTGCAATTTGTATGGGCCAGAAAGTAGGTGGTCCCACAAAATTGAAGATATCTCAAAAACGCTCCACATGATTTTAATCTAACTTTTACTGAAAAACAGGCAAAACTATGGCGAATACGTGGGTATATCGTGCATAGCCCTACGCGAGCTGGAAGTTGAGATCTCCCTTTCAATTTAGTGGAAAGTCAATTTTTCAACACTTAAATTTTAAGTCCATAAGGCTCGAGAACCAACCCCAACCCAAAAAAAAACAATAGTTTCCCTTAATTCTTAACATTTCTGCATTTAAAGTTTTTTAGATTAATCATTGCAATCAAGAGAAAATTGGATAATAAAAATTTCCTTTGTGTTCCACATTCCACCGTTCCAAATTCGTCGCTAACTATGCGCGCTATTTTGACGGACATTATTTCCTTTTCGTTTCATTCAGCCGTTACATGTTGCATTTATGCTATGCGTCAAAGTCTGTGCGCGCGGCAATGTCTATGCCAGAGATCTGCACGAGAGATCTGCACTGCAACCACAAGTGCACTGCATAAATACTTCATATTTTCACACCCGAGTATCCCCACTACTCCAACAAAATGTATACAGCAGTATTTCTACTCGCGACATATTTATGTTCCTCACATGAAGTGCCAAAAACACTCGCTCCACTTTCTACTTATAAAGGTTGATTTTTTAAGAGCTATAGGAAAGTTTTTCAAGAAAATATTTGAATCGATAGTACGGTCCATATAATTTAATGTTTGAAGATGCGTTTCAAATGCTTTCCGCTTTGTCCAATTTTGGCATACTCTTTTCAACGTTTCGGCCGGTATCTCACGAATAAATGCTTCAATGTTGTCTTCCAATGCGTCAATTGATGCGGGCTTGTCTGTATAGACATGAGCTTTAACATAGCCCCACAAAAAATAGTCTAAAGGCGTTAAATCACACGATCTAGGCGGCCAATTGTCCGGTCCCGAACGTGAAATAAAATGTTCACCGAATTCGCCTCTCAATAAGTCCATTGTTGCGCGTGCTGTTGAAAATGTGACATGCTTGGCACCGTTGGATATCATCTCACGGTAGCGCTCACCATTCACAGTTATGTTACGATTCGCATCATCTTTGAAGAAGTACGGTCCAATGATGCCACCAGCCCATAAACCGAACCAAACTGTGCCTTTTTCTGAATGCATTGGTAGCTCTTGCAATGCTTCTGGCTGATATTCACTCCAAAATCGACAATTCTGTTTATTTACGTACCCATTGAGCCAAAAACGTGCTTCGTCGCTGAACACAATTTTTCAGGTAAAAAGTGGATCTTCGGCCAACTTTCCAAGAGCCCATTCACCAAAAATTCTACGTTGCGGTAGGTCGATCGGCTTCAATTCTTGTACCAGCTGTAATTTAAAGGCTTCACACCTAAATCCTTCCGCAAAATTTTCCCACGTTGTTGAGTAGAGGCCCAGTCCCTGCGAACAGTGGCCGATACAGCTACGATATTTTTTTCAGTTCGCACTCTTTTTGTTTATAACAAAATTATAATTTCGTGCGAAATTTAGTCACAATAGCACGAATAGCCGCTTCAGTGGGTCGATTCTGACAAAGGGAAGCGAAACTTTTTAACAGAGCACGCATTTTGATAATAAAATTTAATAATTTGCAAGCGTTGTTCGTTTGTAAGACGATTCATGGTTAAATTATAGACCAAACTGAAGATGTTTGACAGTGAAACAAAACACGAAACGTTCGTGAGCTGTTTAAACCAGTGTTGCCAAAAAGATAATAGCTAAAAATATCTAAGTATTTATGGTTATTCTATGGGGGAGAATTTACAAGATTAATGTTATCTTAATGTGTATTTGGAACCCTCTCTGCTAACTTTCTTTCTAAATTTTATCCGTTCTGCACTTAGACGCGGCATAGCCACCGATGAGTACATACAACAGATGCATCATCAGTCCAGTCCGCGGCATGCGCTCAGCGATGTAATGAGCGCTTCACATTTGGTCACCACATCGCAGCCCACCATAATGGGTGGCATTAGTGGAGCCGGCGGTGGCATCAGTATAGGTGGAGCGGAGCTTAAGCCCCGCTTCTACGACGAGGTAAGCTTTTTCGCAATCTCTGGCACCCGAGCACCAACTTCTCACCACTGAATCGATATCTAAATGTCTCGGCACTCTGCTTGCTTAATCCTTACCAAAACTCTCTCGGAAGATGAACTTTTCTGCACCTGTTTTTGATGCTCAATATTTTTTCTACTCCTTCTTTTTTGTGTTTTCTTTTTTTGGGCCATGTTCTTTTTGGTAACAACAAACAACAAACAACAACTAAAAAAAAACATCACCAACAACTACAACAACAACAATCAACCACAATTCACAACACAACTACAATCCATATATCCAGTCTAATCCCTCCTCCTCGACTCTGGAGGGAAATGGCGTACCAGCAGCAGCAGCAACAGCAGCCGCTGTCAATGGAAATGGCTTTGATCATCCGCCGCCCAGTTATGACCTGGTCCAAAACGGTAAGTCCCGCAAACAGCACCAAAAGTGCTCACTGCAAACACTGCTGCCTGCCAGCGCCCAGCACCAGTTCAAGGCCAACAAACACAAACAGCTCAAGCAACAACAGCAGCATCACCATAAGCACCACCAGCAGCAGTTGCAGATGCATCAAGAGGTGCATCAGGTTCATTCACCTTCGCTCATCCGTTCGCCGGCTACCTCTTCGTACCGGTTGAACCTGAAGCGTTCACTGCATCTGCCGCTGACGCCATCTTATGATGATGTGCGCAACTCGCCGCTACCTTTGCTTCACCATCATGTGCACGCCCAGCAGACGACGGCCATAGGCAGTGTATCAGCGGCCACAGCAACGGCCACAGGCGGAGGCTCTTCCTCCTCCACAACCGCGCCCACCTCAGCCTCGTTGGCTGCACCACTGCCGCCGCCGCTGGCCCCCCGGCGTCCCTCGACGCTGCAGCTACAGGGCAGTGGAGCGATCTCGGTCAGCAACACTACACTCACAACCATACAAACCTTGGCCCCCCAACCACCGGCGCCCGAATACAAGTACTTCTCGCCGCAACGCACTACCAACTATCCCTTTCCCAAGCAGGCGCGCAGTATGCGCCGCCAGTCCACCCAATCGGTGGAGTCGCAAAAGGTCAACATTGCCGGCTACCATCCGCTGCCCATGCGGAAGCCCTACAAGCATCAGGAGGTCATGTTCGAGCTGAAATCACCGACCAATCGGCTGACCATTCGTGAATGCGACTTTGGCGGTGGCGGTGAGCCCTGCGACGATGATCAGTCAATAAAGGACAGCCAGATCTTTCGTGTTAGTAAACGAAATCTTTATATGAATCACCGGTCGCCGTGGAAGGAGCGCGACCGCTACTCGAACCTCTACGAGTACTCGTTCAACATAGATCTCAACTCGATTATCGAGGATGCGGCGGGTAGCGACTCGTCATAGTACGCAGCTCGCAGCTCCCAAGCAAACACTGCCGCCGACTTGTGTCACCGTGAGGTGCTCCATGTCGCACTTGACTACATTGATTGGTTGTTAAACGCTGTACATAAGGGTGGGGTCTGGCCCGCCCAATTCCTACTAATTTCAGGCTACTGCTAGGCAGCTGGGCAACAGGGACAGCGGGCCAGGCACAATAGTTATACAATATACTCGTATGTAGTGGACGTTTTAAAGGCTGTGATAGATATTTTGAATGGTTTTACACACTTTTGCCAAATGAGGAATAAGAAAGGGAATCTGGATTTCGATTTTACATTCATTAGGAATTCGCGTATTCAGAAATGGTAGAGAATTTGTTTGAGAGCGTTAAAGTATTTGTTTGTACTTTTTTTTGAAACGAAGAAGCATTTAAAATTTGCAATTTAGTCCTTAATTGCAGAAAGTCCTTAAAACTAGAAAGTAACCCGTCTTGCTTCGCTACGCCGCCGATATCGGCATCACTTTTTCTATTCCGACTTGGGGATGGATTCCACAAATTGGACTATATTCGACCTATTTTTGTCCCCCTGGGGCACACAAACCGTATCTTACTACATCGGCTAAAGCAGAGATAAACTCTTATGCCCCGCCCGCGGTTAAAAAATAAAGTCTCATTTGACATTTCCGATCTGTGTGGTGGACTTTTGTAAGTTAGTGCTTACAAATCCAATTTGATAAAGATCGGCCCAAAAATAAGGATTGGCCTTGAACACCCATTTTGGGACATTTTCCACCAATTCTCCAACCATTCCTCAAAGTTTCATTGATTTTGCAAATATCGTTGTTTCTGATCCGGTTCCCACCCATTTCTTCAACTTAGAAACCTTCCCGGGCAAGCAACCAACCGATCCCCAAAGATTCACCGATATCAAAAATTTTGCAAATATCGCGGTTTTTTCTACCATTTTCCGCCCATTTCTTTAACTTAGAAACCTTCCCGGGCAAGCGTCCACCGTTCCACAAAGTTTCAGCGAAATCAAAAATTTTGCAATTCTGGACCATTTCCCGCCCATTTCTTTTACTTAGAAACCTTCCCGGACAAGCGTCCACCATTCCACAAAGTATCACCGAAATCAAAAATTTGTGCAAATACCGCGATTGTTGGACCATTTCCCGCCCATTTCTACAACTTAGAAACCTTCCCAGGCCATATCAAAAATTTTGCAAATATCGCGGTTTTTTGACCATTTTCCGCACATTTTTTCAAATTAGAAACCTTCCCGGGCAAGCGTCCACCGTTCCACAAAGTTTAAGAGATATACAAAATTTTAGCGCCTTCTGGACCATTTCCCGCCCATTTCTTTAACTTAGAAAACTTACGGGGCAAGCGTCCACCATTCCACAAAGTTTCACCGAAATCAAAAAATTTTGCAAATATCGCTATTTCTGGACCTTTTCCCGCCCATTTCTACAACTTAAAAACCTTCCCGGGCAATCATTCAACCAATCTCCAAAGTTTCACCGATATCAAAAATTTTGCAAATATCCCGGTTTTTTTTACCATTTTCGCACATTTTTTCAACTAAAAAAACCTTCCCGGGCAAGCGTCCATCGTTCCACAAAGTATCACCGAAATCAAAAATTTGGCTAATTTAGCGGCTTTTGGACCATTTCCCGCCCATTTCGCAATCGGATGAACGGTTTTTAGACCATTTCCCGCCCATTTATTCAATTTAGAAACCATCGAACCTTAGATTTCGCGGTTTTTTTAACCATTTTCTTCCATTTCTTTTGCTTGGAATCCTTCCCAGGCAAGCGTCGAAGCATTTCCCAAAGATGTACCGAAATCGTAAATTGATCAATTTTCGTGGTTTTACGACCATTTTCCGTTAATTTCTTCAACTAATTTCTTTAAATCCGCCAATTTTGGCTGGACACAATAATAGGTGTACGAAGATAAATGTTTAAACTTAATCAATATTTCACTATTTTTGGTCTTGTTTTATATTAAACTAAGTATCTGGTAGCTAATAGCTGGTATATCCGTCATTATTTTGCAAGACTTTATCCATTCGTCTTGGCATGGAGGATATTAACTTGCGACAAGTTCCAATTGGAATGTTGTACCATAAATCCCAAAGTTGATTTTTGTTTTGACAAAGTCTTTCCGACATCTCTTTTGAGTTCACCCCAGAGATTCTCGATTGGATTGAGGTCCTTGAGTTCTTGAGTGGCCAAGTCAATTTTCGGCCACTCAAGAACATCCACATTTTCTCCATAAAAGTGGCAAATTATCCTCGGCATATGGTAGCATCACCGTCTTCAATAGATCATTGTATAGAAATCTGTCCTTTATTCCGTCAATACGATGAACCGGACCAAAACCATACCATGAAAAGCAGCCCTATACCACTAGGCTACCACCTCCATATTTCACAGTTTTATACGTGTACTTGGGATCAAATTCTTTGCCTTTCGGACGACGAACATTCCTTTTGGCATCATTTCCAAATAAATTTATTTTGGTTTCGTCAATCCAGAGGATATTACGCCATTTTTCTCACCCTCCGGTCCTAACCAGGTTCTACGATCTAATGCAAATTTGTTCCTCATCTGTATATTTGCCGACCGAAGCAAAGGAACCCTGCGAGCAATCCTTCCTGGTAGGTTTGCTATTGCCAATCTTTGCCGAACGTTCCGTGATGATACAATATTCCCAATTTCATTGGCAATCGTCTTGCAAAACTTGAATGATTTTCTAGGTGCTCCCCGAGTTTCACCTATTTTTTCCGGTTTTAAGGCATTGGTTACGAAGTTTGGTGAACGTTTCATTAACATGGCAATTTATTTATACGTTTTTCCTTCATCTCGTAGTCATCGAATGAGCCTTCTCTCCTCCGCACTGCAGTGACGCCCATCTATTTTAATGGTTATTAAGTCCCCATTTAGTTATATTTTCCTAATACCTTACCTTCTGCAACCAAATAATGGTATTTATAAACTACAGGTTAATGTTTTGCTTCATACACCTATTTTATTGACCAGCCGATTCGTACCGAAACAGTGTGACCATATTAAAAAAGTATAGCTTCCTTATTAAATGTTATGTTTATATCGATCTAAATCGATATTTAAAAAAAAAAAAACTTCATACCTTTTATATTGTCCATGAGTGTATGTACTAGCATATATCCCGGCTCGCTTCGCTACGCCGCCTTCAGTCTATACTGGATCAGTAAAGCTATTAAAGCAGATAAATCAGTATGTATCAGTTTTTCTTATCCGACCTGGAGGACGTATTTGACATATTTATGTCCCCCGTAGAGCACACAAACCGAACTTTATTCAGATCGGCTCAATAATAGCCACCTCACACAATCTTTTTCAACCTTATGGGTAAAGCTACCGGTACGTTATCTATCCTTAGAAACCGAGTTTCAAGTTTTTAGAAATTTTTCAACATCGGAAAATCACAGCTCAATTTATTTCACTTACTATCCTTACAAACCGAATTTGAAGACATTCTGACAAAATATAGTTTTTAACCTGCAGATTCTTTCATATAGTTTCCAACCCTACAGTCAAATTTTCCAACATTGGAAAATGCTGTGTGGAAACTCCGGAATTATAGTTTTTATTTTTCATATGTGTTTTGAGTGACCTGTTTTTGATTTTAATCAAAGTGTTTATTAGCAGTCTCAAGGTCAATGATTGATTATTATTTTTAAAAATCAATGAAAATCAACAATGATATTGTGCATATTGGGCAGCTTTGGATACTCAGACAGAACTGTTTCGATGAAGTCCAAATCCATCTCATCAGTGGGTTTCAAGCGCAAGCAACTTACAAGTCATATTTATATAAGCATGTGGTCAAAAAACGGCTTGAGAATTTGAATGAACTCAATAGTCCAATTCTATTCTATTTATAGCCTGTAACTTCAGCCACAGCTTCAAGGCATGTATTTTTCATCATTTGTCTTAAACGGGAATGTTCCACAATGGATTATTCTATGTACTAATTAATTAATTAAACAAATCAGCAAAATCATGATTAGTTAAACTAAAACTTAACATTTAAATTAGCTGGCAAAATGTATACAATTTATTTGAGAATCTATCACAGTCCCAACAACGTCATTTCACATTTGGCTTCCATGACGCGCTTAGACGATGTTTTTAGAGAAAAGTTAGACAAAAGCACCTTTTGTTTGCACTTATTTTAGCAGCAGCAGGAGCAGCAGAAAGCAGGACGCAATATTTTTAATTTTCGAAATTTTGGACTCCCTACCCCCTACTCACTCACTTACCCACCATCCGTTGTAGAGCCCGATCCAAGTCCGTACCCCCCTCCGCCCGAAATCCGAACTAAAACAAAAGTTGGTTCATACAAACTTTTGCGTTTAAATAGCACCTGTTTCCCAGGCTAGCCACATTGGTGCCCTACACAAACTCATGTGTATGCGCACCATGGGTCCAACGTCCAACTCCGCCGCCACCTCCAAATAGTGAAGACATCAACCCGCAATCCGCCAACCCTTTTGCATGTGCAAACTTTCTACGTAGCTGAATTTTGTTGTTGATTTTTTTTTTCGATTTGTGTTCGCAGTCACTTGGGCAATTTAGTTGAAATTTAATTTTTAAGGTTTCAATTGAAATTGCAATTGGAGAACAAAACTTAGCCAAATAACTGCCATTTATTGAAGCAACAAAAAACATTTTGTTAGAACTTTTTTTCATTTTTTACAATGAAATCGTAAGTACGTATTGAATTCCCTAAGAATTTGATATATTTATTGTGTATATCCGTTTTAAGAGATACATTTTAAACTGCATTGAAGATTGCCGGGTGACTGCGGAGTGGCAAATGATGCGTTGAAACTGAAATGAAAATATTTATACATACTTAGCTGTAACTATGATTAACTGAATGACTCGGAAGATGATGATGATGATGTATTTTTAAAATGGAATTCGTTAGAACAATAAGCCAGCTTACAGTAACCGGCGCGCATACGCGGCTCGCGCTCAGTCTCCAAGGCTTTAAATGTTGCGCATTAACAATATTATGAGTTCCTTTTATAAATAATTACACGAATAATGCTAATAGCAAGGCAATTAAATGGTTATAAAAAAACAAAACAGATAGTTATACATATATTTCATGTTGAACCACAAAACAGAGGAAGAACCAGAGAGAAAGAGTGCATGAAACCACGTGTTAAATGATATAAAAGTAAATTTATATATATACACAAACACACGTACATTTAAATACAAATACATATATACTTAAATGTTGGGCAATAAAGTGTACTCTAGTGTATGTTTAATATGAATGAAATGTTAATGGGACGCAGTGGACTATACATAACTAATACATACACAGTACCTAGTTTATACGAAGCCACTTTATCATGATGTACAAATGTGATTTTTTTTATAATTATAATATTATCTTGAATTTGTGAGTGTGTTTTACCAAGGGTTGGACAACACCTAGATGCAATATTCTATCAAAATCTGCAAGCAACTGTTTTCCATCGGAAATCAAAAATTTCATGTGCGCCTACGAAATATTGAATCAACTTATCTTATAGAAATTGTTTAAAGATTTCGCGACGCTTAAAGACGACACGAGCAGGTACGAAACGGCGCAAATTCTTAAAAATTTTAAGTAAAAATTAAACATTAGAGAATTGATAAAGATTGTATGAGACTTTACTTCTAGGTTTTAAATTTTCAATAGGCTCTGCGGTCAAACTTTTTAATAACTAAAAGTTGGTGTTTTGGAATCACTCGTTGCTATCAAGAGTCTTTTTTCGCGCGTTGCTGTTGACTCTCAGCTCACAGCTCTAGCTGAGAGCCGGAAACTCTAAACTCTGGACTATGCTCGGGAGCCAGCAGTAAGAGAGTAACAGTTTCCAGCTTTGGGCTGCAAGCCAAATCTTGAGAGCCTAGAGCTAGCAGTCGCCTCGTTAGCCATAGCTCTCGGCTTGCTTCTTTCAGTCAGAAATACTTTTTTGTTTTTATAAAGAGTGATCCTTTTCGAGGAGTCTTTTTTATATGGACTTTTTTTCAATAGCTCGAGTGACAATGGGCTCTGCAACAGCTCAAAGTAGAACAGCAGTTTTTGTGCCGATTTTTGTTCAGTGAACAGGCACATTTCTGACTCAATGAAAACGTTAATACACAAAATTGCCGTATTTGGGCTGATGAGTATCCTGAAAAGATTCTCGAACTATCCTGACATCCAGGAAAATGCACTGTTTGGTGTGGTTTTTGGGCTGATAGAATCATAGCGCTACCGCACTATGATAAGGGACTTTTTGTAGCCTGAAATTAAAGGCTGTAATGTTGGTGTGGAGAGACTGGCTTGCCTCCCCAATTGGCCAAGTTAAAACCAACCAAATGATATTAACACGGCGCGCAAATAATTTAACAAACTTGTCTAATTGAGTTCTCGTATGCAAGTGACTCGCCTGCTCTTACAAATGTTCTAATGCGACCAAAGCGTCGCTGGCGACTGCGCTGCTGCGAGTGAGCTTGAAAGAGCGACTGCGCAGCTGCAATGTCTAAATATAGAACATGCGAGGGAGAAATATGTATGTACAAGAGCGAGTATCAAAGAAAACAAACATAATTTGGTGGCAGATGGCCATTGATTTGATTGACATTAATTATAGGTTGGCAAAGTCTTAGAACTTTACATGGGCGGCAAAGCGCGGGGGTTCTGGCCCGAACAGTTGCCGAGATTTGGTTCCAGCAAGCCGGTGCTACAGCTCACCCAAAGCGCAAGGCAATGGCTTTATTGAGAATTCATATTGGTGAGCACCAAATTTGGTGCTTCGGACCTGTCAACGCGCCGCCTAGATCGTGTCTTATTACATCTATGGTTTCCTTTTCTTTGGGGTTTTGTAAAATCAGCTAGCTACGATTCAAGACTAGGAAGCTAACATAACTCGTGTAATTCGCGAGACACCGGTAGAAATGCTTGAAAGAGTGATCGAAAATTGGACCTTCCGAAAGTCCACCTTAACCAAATTCGCGGCCAACTTTTGAATGAAACCTTTTTTGAAAAATATATGTCAGAGAATGCTGTTTTGGGTAATAATAAAGATTTCGACACCCAAATCCATTTTAAGCGCTTTATTTTAAATTTAAAAAAAAACACCTCGAAATGGATCACCCTTTCTTTTTATAAAAAATTCACCGTGCCTTTAAATTAAATATATTCTAGATCATCAGATAGCCGTGAGTTTATGTACCTATGTCCATATCTGTCTATGCAATCTAGTTTCATAATTCTATAGCAATCTGGATGAACCTCTTCTTTCTAAAATGCAGAAATGTCAAGACCAACCGAATCAGACTACTACTTGGACCAAAGGTCTCGAACGTCAGCCGTCTAAAAGCTCCTGGCTCTTAAGATTTGGCTCGCAGCTCAGAGCAGGGAGCCAGTTGCTAGCTTGAGATGTGGCTCTAACGAGATGCTGGCTCCCACCTTTTGATGTGCTGCTCTTATCTTAGAGCCAAGAACGGCGAGCCGTTTGCTACTCTCGGCTCTCAAGCTCCGACTCTCAACTTAGAGCCCAGAGTCTCGGCCCTGAGCGAAAGTCGAAGAGAGCCATTCTATATTTATTTTAGTCAAAGTGAATGTTAGCAGGCTCAAGGTCGAGGTTCGATTATAGTTCCGCAGCCGAAACGGCAGCTACTGTTCATGCTCATATGTATTCTCTGTTGAATTTTCTGGTGGAATATTGAACTATAATCGAACCTCGACCTTGAGCCTGCTTACATTTACTTTGACTAAAATCAAAACACGTCGTTAAACCCATATTCAGATTCTATATTTATTGTCCAAATGAAATTTCAGAAAATATTAAAATATTTTCAAAGTAACTTTTTTCAGACAGACTCCCATTTTCACCTTTGCAAAAATTTGTAGTTTTCAAACCATGCTTAAATCAAATACTTTTTGCGAAAGTTAAAATGGGAGCATGGCTGTATATGTATATTGGCGGATGTGCAGGCGTGTGAAGGTGCAATAGAATCCTAATGACCTTGAGGAACTTTACTTACAGCCACGGAAATAAAGCTATTCAAGCTTAGCAAAAGTAGGCGTCAGCTATTGCAAGGTCACCACAAGTTCTTTATAGGAAACTAGAAACCGAAAGTCAGATGAAACTGTTAAAAAGTTGTTATCCTGAGATAAAACAGAAATTTTTTAAATATATCAACCAAGTCATAATTCAGAACCGAACCTTTAAAATTTTGTGGTCTTCGGTTAGGCATTGTCGAATCGAGACCGGTTCGGTTCAGGAATGTTTCAGAAATCTTCAAAGATTTTCGTACGCTTAAAATTGTTTGACTTTGAATCTAGAAAACAGACTTTCCCGTGTTACTTTACATATGTTTAAAGCAGGGATTAATACCTGTACCGGAACCGTTAACCGAAATAAACCGTTTCAAATCATGTACTGGAACCGAAACAGGAACCTATAAAAAACAAAATCAAATAAAAACCAAAAACAAACTTCCACACAATAAATTATAAAAAAAAAACAAAAAAAAAGCAAACCCAAAAAACACCCCATTGCCGTTCCCCTATCTTTTATATTATTTTTTAACTATTAACAAATAAACTCTTTATAAAACACTTTAACCATAACAAAATTTACCTAAAAAATATTTTTTAAAAATAAAAACAAAAATTTATTTATAAAATAAAAAAAAAAAAAAAAAAAAAATTTATTTTTTTTGTAAACCAAAAAAAAAAAAAAAAAAAAACAAACAAAAACCAAAACACAAAAAAAAAAAAAAAACAAAAAAACAAAAAAAAAAAAAAAAAAAAAAAAAAGCGCCCCACATTTTGAAATAAGCTTCTTGTTTTTCGGGGTTGTCGTCTCCACCCTCATAACAATTATATACATTTCCTTTCCACTTTTTCTTTTTTATTTGTTTTTTCGCAGGCCAAACGCGCGCACCATACGACAAAACAAATGATTTCTCTCTTTATTTATCGCACACTAATGTCAAAACTCTTTCTATATCTTTCAATACTTACTTGACTATGGAAAATACAATGAACCATTTTGTGTCTTGAAAAAAAAAACCGAAAAACAAATACAAATACCATTGAGTCAAAGTTCTCAAGGGCCGCTATAAACTAGAGTTAAAATATGCATTTTAAGCCTCAATTGGGTGAGTTTTCCGCAAAGCAAAACCTATGTTTTTGTGTACATATATACTCGTACGAACTAACTCCAATTTGAATTCAATATTATTAAACGATGCTGAATATATCCACTTACCCTTTGTATTTTGACTTGATTCAAATAGATGAAGATATATAGTATTACGTATGATTGAGATCAGGCAATTATTGCTATGCGAAATATATGATTTTACTGCTGCCTTCTGTTGCTCATGTTTATTTATTCATACCAAAAAAAAAAAAAACTAATGAAAGAAAACATTCACCACAAACACACAAAAAAAACATCTGAACATCCGCAATACAAAACCCCAAACAAAAAAAAAATTTTCCAAATGGTATTTAGCAAATAATTTATTGCAAAATTCGAATTATGTACTCACAAAATTGTTGATGCATGCTTTAAATTGTTCAAATTGGCACTATTCATATTAATAAACTAATAATAGTTCATAGTTTCATTTTTTTTATTTACATTTGTGGAAAAAAAGACCACAAAAAACAGAACAATATAAGACACAGTGGCGTAGTATGCATGGGATTTAAAAACACTCGGGATTCATTTTAGCTTGTTATACGAGTTCGACTTGTTCCCACATGCGGAACCAATCAAGAAACTCTGATATTAACCTAAGCTCGATATTCATACTTGATTTGCACTCGAAATTGGCTTGATGCAAGAATACTCAAGATTAAACTGAGATCGAGACTCGAAATAGGTATATTTAATCCGAAAAAATATATTCATCTGCATATATGCTTGAGATTGACTTTAGCTCGATAATAACAGAACACTCACAAGACCATAAAGATGCCTGGTTATCTATACCCAGGTTCTATCTTCAGTAATTGTCCACCGACTGCAGATCAGAAGCTACTTTGTCATGTCAGGAGGGCTATAACTGATAGGGAATTCCAAAGCAGCAGAAGTTCAAAAACCAACTCGAAATAACGTTTTCTAATGTTCCGTTTTTTCAAATCTAGGTGAATTTTAGCACTAGCACTTCTCAAAGTGAGCGTCAAATTCACCAAATCCACTTAGGTTTGCAAAAACACTAACATGAAAAATCCCAAATCAAAATTACGGAGTCTGTTGTGAAGGTGTATGTACCCATTGGGCTTGACTGTATTGTACCCCACCCATAGCCCCTAAACGCCAAACTCAGGAAAATGGGTACACAGCTGTAAATCTTAGTTTTTATCTAAAATTATGAAAATTTTCCGTTTTTCTTACGATTTCTAAATTGGAGTTTTTACCACGTCTTGACGCACTTTGAACCAAATTTCTCACACAACCGATTTTGATAATTTTATACCCTTGCAGAGGGTATTATAAAATTGTGCGGATGTTTGTAACGCATTGAAGGAAGCATCTCCGACCACATAAAGTATATATATTCTTGATCAGCATGACGAGCTGAGTTGATTTAGCCCTGTCCGACTGTCTGTTTCTATGCTATCTCCTCCGCCAGTTTTAAAGCTATCCTCACCAAACTTTGCACGAAGTCTTCCGGTACATATACACTGCTCATTTGTCGGAACCCGCCGGATGGGATGACTATAGCATATAGCTGCCATAGGAACGATCGGTCAAAAAACTAGTTTTAAGTGAAAAACTTTTTTTTTTAATGAAAACATCTTAAAATTGGCATACACTTATTTTATTATCTTTTACACAATTCTGCAAAGTTTGGTCGAAATCGGATGACTATAACATAAAGCTTCCATAGGAACGATCGGTCGAAAAACAAGTTTTTGTGAGAAAAACTTTTTTGTTTTTAATGAAAACGTCCTTTTTATTGGCATATTCTTATTTTATATACTTTAACATATTTCTACAGTTTTATCAAAATCGGATAACTATAGCTTATCGCTGCAGTATGAATGATCGGTCGAAAAAGAAGTTCTAGTGAGAAAAACTTTTTTGTTTTGAATGGAATTGGCATCAGACTTCGTATGTATACGTTTTCTATGCTTTTTCATTATTTCATTAAGTTTGGTCGAAACCGGAGAACTGTATAGTACAGTTAGGTTTGAAAAACAGTCTTAGTAGGCGTCCCGAAAATTTGTATGAGCTTCTTCTTCTTTGGCCATCACAACCGTTTTACGGTCTCGGCCGCTGCCACTAATGCCCGCCACTCGCCTCTGTCACGAGCGACATTCCACCAGAAGGGTACTCCCAGGTTCGCAATGTCTCCCTGCACCTCGTCGCGCCATCTCCGCTTTGGTCGACCTGGCGGGGGAGTGCCTCCCAACTCTATCGCATACCGATTGTACACCCGTTTTGCTGGAGCGTTATCATCCATACGGGTAACATGTCCTATCCAGCGCAGCCGCTGTTGTTTTATGCGCTTGACTAGGTCAGTGTCCCCATAGAGCTCATACAGTTCGCGATTCATTCGGATGCGAAATTCGCCGCCAACGTTTAGAGGTTCATAAATCCTCCGAAGAACTTTTCTCGAACACGCCAATTGCCGCCTCATCCTCTTTTGACATTGTCCATTCTTGTGCGCCGTATAGCAGGATGGGATGATAAGCGACTTGTATAGCGCAATTTTCGTTTTCCGAGAGAGGGCTCTGCTCTTGAACTCCTTATTGAGCCCGTAATAACATCGGTTTGCAAGAGTAATTCTTCTTCGGATTTCCAGACTGGTGCTGTTGTCGCTGGTTATCGTCGTTCCGAGGTAGACCAATTCCTCAACAACCTTGAAGTTGTAGTCTCCCATTGCAACAGATTGTCCAAGCGTAGACTCACTGCGCGTCACGATCTCCTTGCACTTTACGTTTACCCCCGTTGGAGTCAAAACGTACTTTTGCACTTAACAGCGCTAAACAGAGCTTTACATCTCATACGTGGACTCTATGTTAATAGGCTGTGGGCCTTATTTTTCGTTGCTCAGCTGGTGCTATATTGTTGCCACCAGATGTTACGCGCTGTTACTCTAAATCAGTGGCGGGCACACAAATACAATGACATGTTAGATTTCCATTTGTGTGCGTAAGAAAAAAACGAAGTTGGCTTCGTGCGTGACGTTTTTAATGCTTTGCACTGCAAAAAAAAAAGCAAACTTCAAACTTAACAAAATGATTTGCGTCTTGCTAAATATATTAATGATAATTAGTTACTTAATAACTAATTACATAAATAAGAAAGCAAATTCAATCATCAGATTTAACAAATTGATAATTAGAAACTAAATAACAACAATTGAAACAACAAATAATAATTAATTTAATCTAGACATCCCCATTAATATTTTCAATAAAGAAAAATTCATCTTCCCACTCTTCCAAAAACATTTTTGTCAGTGCATATAATAAATTGCGCAGCGAGACCTTGCTTCGTTGGCGGCTGAACAACAACTGATTTAATTTCCGTTTGCGCTTCGTTGTCGAAATCCCGCGAAGCGAACAAAACACCGCGCCCGAGTTAAACCGAAGACGCTTGCCGACGCCACACGACCGTTTACACTGTCGGTGTCGCGGCAGAGCGCCGGCAGAATAACTCCCAGACTCGCGAGTCTGGCTCGCGCCCGCCACTGCTCTACATGTATGCCATCGATCAGCTGGACTTAACTAAAATAAAACAATGACAGAAAAATCAAAGCGAAAAAGCCGATTGGAAATGTTTTCGCATGAAGACAAGGTTGCGCTGATTTTGGCGGAGGGGATACCGATATGCCATTTGGGATTTATTCCACCCCAAACATTCGGACTCAAGGCTTGAAGTGAAGTGGCCAAGCTTGTTCGAAAAGAAGATCTGTAACATACGTGAACACTTTGGATAAATTGATTCAAATTTCTACAAATATGTGACAGTTGCTGATTGCCGAACTGGTTTAAAGGCTTTGGGGGAGAGCTATTGCTATCATGGCAGAAGCATAAGCGTAAATCACTTGGTATCAAAACAAAACACACCTCATTGAGCAGTGTGACCCTCCACTAGGTAATTTAAAAATGCCATGAACCTGACAACGCGATGCAGCGGCGTAATACACTTTGTTAGTTCTGGTCGCACTAGGTATACGTTCCATGTTGACGCAATATGTGGTGGCGTATGCTGAAAGCTTCTCAAACTGCCGTTCGGGTTCGGCGTTAAACTGTAGGCCCCTTTCTCTTGTGCTAAAATTAGAAGCGCACAAGCCAAGAGATTGAGAGAGGCTCCGCTTTGGTACTTTGGGGCTGTGTCATCTTGACAAGCTAATTTTACTTTTTTAAGCTGAATTACTTACGTCGTCACTCTGTCGGGGCCTTTAAGTTTGAATGCAAGCATTTAAGAACCAGATATATGTAACTTTTGTTAGTTTCTTGCAGTTTTTAGACGGCTTGAGGTCATGTTATGCTTACGCATAACTTTAAACCAGCGATGTTCTTCCATAGCCCCCAGGGGCCGAGCGCAATCGGCCATTTACACGCTCACGAGCCGAGCGCATGCCGAAGTCGTGCATATGAACGGAAGCAGCGCTCTGTTTGCTTGCATTCGATGCCCAGACGTCGAGCAGGGCAGTTCAAATTGCACACCTTAATATTGCACACCAATACACTCTCAGTTTTTTGTCTCTTCTTGAACATCGCTGCTTTAAACAGAGACACACAACATCATACGGCTATTTCATGAGGGACCAACCTCAATCAGTCTGATCACTGATCACACCGTCTCGACCCTTTTAATGGAAGTGTCGCAGGCAGTTCCTCAGAGGCAGATAGCACTGGTCCAAGTCGGGATGTTTATTGACTTTTGCGCGTAGTGAAAGCTCTGATCTCGCTCTAAGGAGCCAGTCCAATTGGTTAGCCTTGGCATAAGTGACAGCCACAGCTCGCTAAATGATGTCAGACCAAGTAAGTCTCCTATCCAGTCTTATGCCCGAATACTTATGTATGTGAAATGACTGAGTCATTCAGCCTAAGCCTCGGTATGTTGCCTCTCTTTTTTGTGAAGGTGCGGTGGGGATTTTTTGTTCCAGATTGACTGCAATGTTCTAACGGGATGCTCAACCTCAAGTTAGTAGCAAGTTAAGCTGGTTCGAGGTCCTAAAACGTTGCATTTTCTCACAACTGTTAAACAACTTCTGCATTGATATTGATAGATATAAATTGTGTTTAAGAAATTTCAGATTCAGATTACACTAC